>CAJNDS010000336.1:797500-887500 GCA_905221605.1 Symbiodinium natans
GGTTTGGACATGTTTTTTGGGGGGGTTTAGGGTTTAGGGTTTAGGGTTTAGGGTTTAGGGCGTGCCAAACGGGAGCGCGCTTTGGGAGCGCGCGGTAGTATGCAGACCTACCCACCCCAAGACCGCCCACTTACAACTCTCAAGGAGTTAAGACCTTTTATTTTTTTTACAAAGCATCACATGAGTCAGCACTCACGCCCTTTTTGGGGATTTCCACAAGGTGCGTGCGGAAACGAGGCAGGGTCCGTGAAGACAGCTTGGGTTGGCGCGAAGGGGCTATGAAGGGATGGGCTAGGAACAGACAAAGGCAGCGAGGCTTGGTTGGCGCGAAGGGGCTCCAGCCAGGAAGAACACACAGTGAACTGCTTGGGTCGGGCAGAGGGCCACGGAAACAGGGCTGGTGTGGCGGATAGCTCGGCTTGGCGCGAAGGGGGTAAGGTGGGGTGCCGGGTCAGGGTCAGGACCAGGCACAAATTTGCAGCAAACGGAAGCGAGGCAGGACAGATTGGGTTGGTGCGAAGGGGCGAAAGCCAGGGAGAGCGCCCCGAAACAGGACACAAACTGGTGTGCGGACAGCTTGGCTTGGCGCAAGGGGGTAATATGACTCGAACAGGCCAGAGGACAGGGCAGAGCCAGGGCCAGGGCGCAAAACTAGTCAGGGCCAGGGCCAGGGCCAGGGCCAGGGCCAGGGCCAGGGCCAGGGCCAGGGCCAGGGCCAGGGCCAGGGCCAGGGCCAGGGCCAGGGCCAGGGCCAAGGTTTGGCCCCTAGCTTGACGTGAAGGGGGTCAGGTGGGGTGCCGGGCCAGGGCAGGTCACAAGCGACGGAAACAAGGCAGGGTCCGTGAAAACCCAAGGGACGGGCCAGGAACAGAGAAAGGCAGCTTGGGTTGGGCAGAGCGCCACGGAAACAGGGCTGGTGTGGCGGATAGCTTGGCTTGGCGTGAAGGGGGTGCTAAAGCCAGAGAGGGAGAGCGCCCAAACAAGAGGGCCAGGGCAGGGGGCCAGGGCCACGGTCAGGGCCATGGCCAGGGCCAGGGCAGGGCCAGGGCCAGGGCCAGGGCCAGGGCCCAGGGCCAGGGCCCAGGCCAGGGCCAGGGCCAGGGCCAGGGCCAGGGCCAGGTCCAGCAGGGCCAGGGCCAGGGCCAGCAGGGCCAGGGCCAGGGCCAGGGCCAGGGCCAGGGCCAGGGCCAGGGCCAGGGCCAGGGCCAGGGCCAGGGCCAGGGCCAGGGCCAGAGCCAGAGCCAGGGCCAGGCCAGGGCAAAGGGAGTTTGGGCCAGAGCCCTGCCTGCCCCAACAAAACGGCCCCTGGTCCCCTCAGCCCAGCGGACGGGGGTTGGGGACCCAGGGGTCGCCAGGGGCCTTCCCAGGGGGCCTCCCAATGCAGGAGCCAAGAATGTGCGCGGACAGCTTAGGGTAATATAATATAATACAGTGACTACTGCTGTCTCGGCCTGTGCCTGCCTGGAGGGTAAGCCTGCCTGGAGGCCAGCTCGGTCGCCCGCCTGGGGCTCCCTCGCAGGGTCTCACTGAGCGCTCGACCAGCGCCCGCCTACCCCAAAAGACAAGAGAGTGGGGTGGCGGGCGGGTTTAGGGTTTAGGGTTTAGGGTTTAGGGTTTAGGGTTTAGGGTTTAGGGTTTAGGGTTTAGGGTTTAGGGTTTTAGGGTTTAGGGTTTAGGGTTTAGGGTTTAGGGTTTAGGGTTTAGGGTTTAGGGTTTAGGGTTTAGGGTTTAGGGTTTAGGGTTTAGGGTTTAGGGTTTAGGTTTCAGGGTTCGGGCGTATCGGGTTTGGGGGTCGGGGCTGGGGGGGCTTAGCGCGGGGGGAGGGGGTTGGTTTTGGAGCTTTGGGAGTTTCGGGGGGATTTTGGGGGGGTTTGGGACTTTGGGGACTTTGGGTTACTCTGATACAGATTCGAGAGGATGCTTACCCTAAAGCCCAAACCCTACAAAACCCAACTGCCATAACTCCCAGACCCCTGGGGGGATCAAAAAATAGAACCACCCAAATAGTACTCTATACTACTCTTGGCTGCACTTAGCAGGGTAGCTATAAATTTAACTCTTAGCTGCCTTATTGAGAAACCCACAACAACCCAAAAAGGCTAAGGATCTAAAGTTACAGTAAGGCACCACAGAGTACTATTGGATCATTCTTAGGAACCCTTAAGGGGATCACTTTTTTTGGATCCTCACAAGGGTCTGGGTTGGGCCAGGTCACGTGCCATAGCTCACTGCTGGAGCAGTTGTGGCACCCTCCTCGACGAGAAGACAAGCCCGAGCAATGGGGGGTTAGGGTTTAGGGTTCAGGGTTTAGAGTTTAGGGTTTAGGGTTTAGGGTTCGAGGGGGTTTAGGGTTTAGGGTTATTTGGGGTTTAGGGGCGCAGGGGGTGGGGTGTCGTTTTGGGTTTGAGGCCGGGGAAGGTCAAACACAAGCTGTTTAGACCACACCCCGAACTCCCTCGAAGTTGTGTCAGCCTCGGTCGGCGCGGATGTCGGCTGCACCGTTGCCTGGGCAGTGGACTCCGAGGACGCCGCCGTCGCTGCCTCCGGGTTTCATCAAGTTTTTGGGTTTAGGGTTTAAGGTTTAGGGTTTAGGGTTTAGGGTTTAGGGTTTAGGGTTTAGGGTTTCGGGTTTAGGGTTTGGGGTTTGGGGTTTAGGGTTTAGGGTTTGGGGTTTGGGGTTTAGGGTTTAGGGTTTAGGGTTTAGGGTTTAGGGTTTAGGGTTTAGGGTTTAGGGTTTAGGGTTTGGGGTTTGGGGCTTGGGATTTGGGGTTTAGGGTTTGGGGTTCATCAGGTTTCTTTGCATAAGGTTTAGCGTTGGGTTTATCATGTATCTCAGCAGGTGATCGATAGTCTAGGGTTGAGGGTTTAGGGGTCAAAAGGTCTACAGTAGGATGGGTTTAGGGTTGAGGGTTTAGGGTTATAATGTTTAGGGTCTAGGGGCTAAACCTGGCACAAGAGGTGCGAGGTTCGAACCCTAAACCCTAAACCCTAAACCCTGAACCCTAAACCCTAAACCCTGAACCCAGCGCAAAACCCTCTAAAAACTGAAAACCTTTGCACTCTACTGCAAGGTGCGAAACCTCTAAATACCCTGTATAAGTCCTTAAACCCCATCTAGGGCTTTGGGTTTTGTGTTTTGGGTTTTGGGTCTGGGGTTTTGGGTTTTGGGTGTTGGGAAACGCAAACCCCACACCCCTAAGCCCCCAATCAGCGCAGAAGAGGCCGCCTCGAGGAGCTTTGCGGCTTGGAGGGGTGTGAGGCATGCGCCTGGGGCTTCGGGCTTGGGGTTTAGGGTTGAGGGTTTGGGGTTTGGGGCTTGGGGTTTGGGGTTTAGGGTTTAGGGTTTGGGGTTTGGGGTTTGGGGTTTGGGGTTTGGGGTTTGGGGTTTGGGGTTTGGGGTTTGGGGTGTGGGGTGTGGGGTGTTGGGCTTGGGGTTTAGGATTTGGGGTTTAGGGTTTGGGGCTTAGGGCTTGGGAGGTTCTTGAATGTTCCCAAGACTGTGGTTCGGGGCTTCAGGGGGTTTAGGGTTTAGGGTTTAAGGTTTAGGGTTTAGGGTTTAGGGTTTAGTGTTTCGGGTTTAGGGTTTAGGGTTTAGGGTTTAGGGTTTAGGGCGTAGGGTACTTCAGTGACCTAATGATAGGTATGATAACTGTACCTACAACCCCATTATGACCGTATTCGGGCCCCTAAAGGACCCCATACGTGGGTTATGACTACAGACAACCCTAGACCCTAAACCCTAAGCCCTAAACCCTTGGGTTTGGGGGATTGAGGTCTTAGAGAGCCTGGCCCCCGCCCCCTAAAGGGCAAACCCTTCAGCCCTAAACAGAACAACGCCGAAGCCCTTGCACTTCCTGAACCCTTTAACCGGGGTTTGGGCTTTAGGCTTTAGGCTTTAGGCTTTAGGCTTTAGGCTTTAGGGTTTAGGGTTTAGGGTTTAGGGTTTAGGGTTTAGGGTTTAGGGTTTAGGGCTTAGGGTTTAGGACTTAGGGTTTAGGGTTTAGGGTTAGAGGGAAAACCCTTAAGAGAGAGGCACATTGGCAGCCGGCAGTCGCGTAGTACTTCCCACCGTCGCAGTAGAAGGCACAGGACCAGAAGTAGGCCTCCCACAACCAGTGGAACTAGGGTATTTAGGGTTCCAGGTTAAGGGATTCGGGTTTAAGGTTCCCCAAAAAACACAAACAAACACACACACACACACACACACACACACACACACACACACACACAGAGAGGCGCACAACCCCCCAACGAGAACAGCACGCGCCACCACCCAATTTGGGTAGTTTACCATCGATTTCTTGCACCCAAAACAACAGAACCCGAATCCCTCAACCCTAAACCCCTCATCTCTGCACCCAAAAACCCTACAACCCCTCATCATCGTAAACCCTCAACCCTCAACCCAAACCAAAACCCTTGTGGGGGTTTGGGGGTCTAGGCTTCAGGACGAAACCTGAGCCTCAACCCCAAATTGGGTCAGTAACAAAAACTAATACTAGGCCTTTGTGTAGGGTTTAAGGACTGTAAGAGAAACTTGAAAAAGAATTCAAAGGGTGCCCTTTTTGGTTCCCTAAACCCTAAACCCTAGACCCTAAACCCTAAGCCCTAAGCCCTAGACCCTAAGCCCTACCTAAACCCTAAAGCCGAAACCCTAAACCCTAAACCCTAAACCCTAAGAGCCTGATAAGGGAACCTAAACCCGAAAAATGGTAGTCAGAGGCCGAGCCATGTCTCCCAAGAAAGGCACCTTACCCTGGGAGATGTCGAAGTAGCCGTCTTCACACTTTGGCGCGACCGTCTCCTTCGCACAGCTTTAGGGTTTAGGGTTTAGGGTTTAGGGTTTAGGGTTTAGGGTTTAGGGTTTAGGGTTTAGGGTTTAGGGTTTAGGGTTTAGGGTTTAGAGGTTAGGGGTTTAGGGTTAGGGGTTTAGGGTTTAGGGTTTAGGGTTGAGGGGTTTAGGGTTGAGGGTTTAGGGTTTAGGGGTTTAGGGTTTAGGGTCTAGGGTTTAGGGTTTAGGGCTTAGGGTTTAGGGTTCGGGAGTTATCATGAGATTCTGCCTTGGGCCCTAAGGTTGTACCCTTGGGTCCCCAACCCTTTTTAAAGATCCTCTACGGGAATATCAGTTGGGATGCTCCCCCTTTTACTAACAGCCCATAAATAGGGATTATAGCACCCCTTCTACTATTATCCCTATTCAGACTGTTAGTATAAGGGGGAATGTCCCAAAATATGAGGGCCATATTAAAGGAGCATATCCACGGGGGTTCGAGTAGGAGGAGAGGTCTGGGGATGAGGCCAGTGGAAGGTCAGGGGTGTTTAGGGTTTAGGGTTTAGGGCTTAGGGTTTAGGGTTTAGGGTTTAGGGTTTAGGGTTTAGGGTTTAGGGTTTAGGGTTTAGGGTTTAGGGTTTAGGGTTTAGGGTTTAGGGTTTGGGGTTTAGGGTTTAGGGTTTAGGGTTTAGGGTTTAGGGTTTAGGGATTACGGTCAAGGATGTAGGGGTTCAGGTGCTCAGGGTTCAGGGGCTTGGTCAGGCGCAGTATCAGATAAGGCACCATCGAGTTCACCGGCACGGGCGGCTCCTGCTTCCCTAAACCCTAAACCCTAAACCCTAAAAAACTAAACCCAACAGCAAAGAGTACGGATTGTAGTATTTCAAGGGTCCCCCTATTTCTGGGAAATATAGAGGGCCCCCAACCCCTACCCTAAGGCCTAAGAGTACAGATATACAGAGATTATGAGCGGATGATATCAAGAATATTTTGGGCTCCCGTAACGGTGACGTTGAGGGGGGGGGTAGGTCAGCGGGCGGAAGTACTTCCTAACCCTAAGCTCCGGTGCTCAAAGCTGTAAGTGTCTGACCTTTAACCTTGAGGAAATGCCTACCCTAAACCCTAAACCCGAAACCCTAAACCCTAAACCCTACACCCAAAACCCTAAACCCTAAACCCTGAGCCTTGAACCTTCAGCCCGGAAGCCCCAGCCCCGAAGGCTCGAACCGGGGCCCCAACGCCGTCACACTCAAACAGTTTTAGGGTTTAGGGTTTAGGGTTTAGGGTTTTCGCTGAACACGAGGTTGTGCACCCGAACATGCTCCTCCCTGTCTGCCGATTGTTTATCGTCTAGGCTTTAAGGGCATTGATTGCAGCAACACGAACCGAAGGGAAGAGCCTCCTTCTGCTGATGCGTGAAACCTACGACCTACATGCTAAAATTTCACCCTTCAACTGCAAAACGACAGTAGCCCCTAAACCCCTAAACCCTGAACCCCCTCAAAACTCAACCCCCTGAACCCCCTAACCCGAAACCCCAAATCCTTAACGTAGGGTTTAGGAGTTTTAGGGATTGGGTTTGGGGGTTTACCTCCCAAACCCCCTCAAACCCTAAACCCTAAACCCGAAATCCTACACCCTCCCTTGGGTGCCCCTCCCATACTTCCTCCTGGGCCCTGCGGGAGGTGGCGCCGCGCAAGGCAAGCCCTGGAAGAAGGCCGGGTGCTTTTGTCAAAGGGCTTGGTTGTTCGGGGTTTAGGGTTTAGGGTTTAGGGTTTAGGGTTTAGGGTTTAGGGTTTGGGGTTTGGGGCTTGGGGGTTTGGGGGTTTAGGGGTTTGGGGGTTTGGGGCTTAGGGGCTTGCAGAAATTTCCAGGGGTTAGGGCTTAGGGAAGCTTCGTTTGCGAGGGAAGTGTTAAAGGAATGCGGCTCGAAACTTAAAGCGTTGGCAATGCTAAACCCAAAGCCCAAAACCCTAGTAGGACTGCCGGGGCTTAGGGATTAGGGTTAGGATTGCGGTCAAGGAAAGGAATAAGGGTTTGAGGGTTCTGTGTGTTGGGCTTATACTTCCAGCCATACCCACCCCGCCGCGCCTGTAGAGCCCTGAACCCCATACCCAACCCTGCGCAAACCCTCAAAACCCTCAACCCTGAAACCGTAAAGTCCCAAAAAGCACTACTCTCTCTCTCTCACTTACACACACTGGAGTGTTCTTTCGATTTTCGACGCTGAGGTCGCCGTGCATCGTCAGACCGAGTTGCTTGAAATGCGTGCTGATGCTAGAGGGCGTTAGTTGACAGCAGTGACTGTTTCAGCAATGCACAGCGCGATGATACATGATGCAACTCAAATCTGTGCAGGTAATTACGCACTTGGACGTCTCCAAGTGTATCAGCCATCAAACTGAGCCCTCATCGCTGGGCACCCTGCTCAGTTGATGGGGATGCGCCCCTGCATGTTACAACAATTCTCCCTCGTGCAGTTCGGGAGTGCCACACACACACACACACACCCTGGACCCCCGGACACCTCGCCGGAACAACTGACCCCGCCTTAACCCTTGAAAGCCTGGACCCTGAACCCCAAAACCCCTCAGACCCTAAACCCTCAACCCTAAACCCTGAACCCCAACCCTAAACAAGACCTTGGCGGCCTTCTTCTGTGGCCGCGCCCTCAGGGGAGAACCCGTGCATGCGAGGCTCATGCGCTACGTGGCTTGCACATTTAGGGCTTCTAGGTTCTGGGCTTGGGTTTGGGGCTTGAGG
This sequence comes from Symbiodinium natans, assembly GCA_905221605.1. Lineage (NCBI taxonomy): Eukaryota > Dinophyceae > Suessiales > Symbiodiniaceae > Symbiodinium > Symbiodinium natans. The sequence continues at coordinate 805,035 of CAJNDS010000336.1, forward strand.
GTTCATAGACTTATACACGTAAAACCCTAAACCCTACACCCTAAACCCTAAACACTAAACTAACCCAGGGCTTGCAAGGCTACAGGGCTTATGCAGGGCTGACAGGGCTTCTAGAGCCTTGAGAGGTTGGAGGTGGCTCCTTTGGTTACAGACAGCTCAACCCTACTGTAAACCTCAAGCCCTGAGACCCTAAAACCCTGACCCCAAAACCCTAAACCCTCAAACCGAAACCCTACACCCTTTTTATGGGGTACATTGGGGAGTTCAACTTAACTATACAACCTAGGAAACCCTTGAAGAACAAGCGCTTTCATGGGGTAGGACTTAGGGTTTAGGGTTACGGTGAAGGCTTAGGGGCTTTAGGAGATTCGGGCCCAAACCACGAATTCTAAACCCCCAAAACCGCCCCTCAGTCTTTGTCTGGAGCGTGCGTCATTGTGGCAGGGGTTTCGGTGACAAAGGGTAGGGATAAGGGTCGAGGGCTTGAGGTTTGGGGGGGTTTAGTGTTTTCGGGAGCCCCGAAAATCTCGAAAAAAGAACGCAAACCCTAAACCTCAACCCTAAGCCCTAAACGCTAAAGTCCAGTTCCAAGTATCTGCTGCGCAGGCCCAGACCGCCAAGTAGAGCAGCAACATGAGTCGAGCACACAAAGCGCGAGGCGCCCCGGGACACCCAAAGCCTTAAGTCAATTAACCCTAGCAGCTCAAAGCCTCCGTTTTGGTCTAGGGCTTTTAGGTTTAGGGTTTAGGGTTTAGGGTTTAGGGTTTAGGGTTTAGGGTTTGGGGCTTTTAGGTTTAGGGTTTTAGGGCTTTTGGATTCTGGCTGCAGGGCTCTTAGGGGCCTTGAGGTGCTTGTAGAGCTTGGAGTCTCTTTACGTTTTTGGCGTCGAGTCGAGGGTTTCCTAACCCATACAACCCTTTAACCCTAGAACACTAAACCCTAAACGCATGAAACCCAAAACCCGAAACCCTGAACCCCAAACCCTAAACCCTAGAACCCTAAACCGGGTGCTGTACCACCCTTGCCGGCGCACTCGAGCCAAGCGACTGAAGTCGAGGCCAACCGGTTCAAGGTTTAGGGTTTAGGGTTTAGGGTTTAGGGTTTCGGGTTTAGGGTTTAGGGTTTAGGGTTTAGGGTTTAGGGTTTAGGGTTTAGGGTTTAGGGAGTCTTTCGGGTTTGCGGGTTTGGGTTCTAGGGGTTGTTAGGGCGGGGGTTGCCACGAAAACTTGGCAAGTAGATTGACTTTGCAGGATGGCAAGTACCCCGGCTTGGGTCATGATAAGCTATAAACTGAAATATGCCAAACTGAGCCCGAAATTATGAACCCTAAAACGCCTAAACCCTAAACCAGAACCAAGTCTGAGGAGGAGAAGGGGCACGCTAAAAAATGCCGAGTTGCAGGGCTGCTTCAAACCTACCACATCCCCACAAGCTCGAGAAAAAAACCCTCCCTTCTCCAAAACCAAGGAAGCAAAGAAGGCTACGCGTTATTATTCCTACTGATTAAATATAAAACTCCAAAGTTTAGAGTTCATCCACTGGCTAAGTACGCACCTACCACTTTAGGGTTTCGAGGTTTTACGGGCTTGCACGCTGAAGGGCTGAAGCAAACCCTAAACCCTAAACCCTAAACCCCAAACCCTAAAAACCTTCGCCAGAACATTGGGCCAGGCTTATGCGGGACTGGAAACCTAACGCTAAAATCTACCTGGAGGTTCAGGGCACTTATCACCCCAATTCTCATTGTAATTATAAGGCCCCCTAAGTCCCCTAAGTAGGTTTTAAGGAGGTTATAAATACCCATGTCACAAGAGTTTCGAGGCTCATACTGGTTGATAAAGGAGCTTCAGTGTTTAGGGTTTACGGCTGAGGGTTTAGGGTTTAGCAGGCTGAGTAGGAGGGCCAAGGTTTGGGGTCTAAGGGGGCTAGGGCTTAGGGTTTAGGGTTTGGGGTTGAAGATGAGGGTTTCCAGGGTTCAGATACTAGAAAAAAATCAATAAGGATGTTTGAAGTACCATTCTTGTTTTACCTTAGGCTCATGCCTCGGAATCCCGTGCTAAGCTGAAGAGGCGAGCCTTCTTCGCTTCATGGCCGGTTCTGAAAGCAACTGCACGGCTTCGGCATGGCCCTTGCAATCTGCCATCAGAACCGTCAGGGCTGTGAGGCCGCTGTCGGTGGTAATGTCCGTGGCGGCACCAGCCTCCACCAGCACACGCATGACTTCAACGTGGCCATTGGCGGATGCCGTCATCAGCGCTGTGTAGCCATTGCTGGTAGTCATGTCCCTGTCGGCACCAGCGCCCGTCAGCAAACCTACGGTTTCAACGAAACCATTGCGTGCGGCGAGCATCAGAGCTGTGTCGCCACAATTGCCGACCAAGTCCTTTTCAGCGCCGGCCTGCACCAGCAAGCGCACGAGTTCGACACGGCCATATTGAGCAGCGAACATCAGGGCTGTGTGACCATCGTTGTCGGCAAAGTCTTTTCCGGCGCCGGCCTCCACCAGCAAACGTGCGACCTCAACATGGCCCTCTGCAACTGCCATCGTCAGAGCCGTGCGGCCATCTGTGTCGACCATGTCCTTTTCAGCTCCGGCCTCCAACAGCAAACGCACGAAGTCGACACGGCCATATTGAGCAGCGAACATCAAGGCTGTGTCCCCATCGTTATCGGCAAAGTCTTTTCCGGCGCCGGCCTCCACCAGCAAACGCGCGACCTCAACATGGCCCTCTGCAACTGCCATCGTCAGAGCCGTGCGGGCATCTGTGTCGACCATGTCCTTTTCAACTCCGGCCTCCACCAGCAAGCGCACGAGTTCGACACGGCCATATTGAGCAGCGAACATCAAGGCTGTGTGACCATCGTTGTCGGCAAAGTCTTTTCCGGCGCCGGCCTCCACTAGCAAACGTGCGACCTCAACATGGCCCTCTGCAACTGCCATCGTCAGAGCCGTGCGGCCATCTGTGTCGATCATGTCCTTTTCAGCGCCGGCCTCCACCAGCAAACGCACGACTTCGACACGGCCATATTGAGCAGCGAACATCAAGGCGGTGTCCCCATCGTTATCGGCAAAGTCTTTTCCGGCGCCGGCCTCCACCAGCAAACGCGCGACCTCAACATGGCCCTCTGCAACAGCGGTTGTCAGAGCCGTGCGGCCATCTGTGCCGACCATGTCCATTTTAGCGCCGGCCTCCACCAGCAAACGCACGAGTTCGACACGGCCATATTGAGCAGCGGTCCTCAAGGCGGTGTCACCATCCTTGTCGGCAAAGTCTTTTCCGGCGCCGGCCTCCACCAGCAAACGCGCGACCTCAACATGGCCCTCTGCAGCTGCCATCGTCAGAGCCGCGCGGGCATCTGTGTCGACCATGTCCTTTTCAGCTCCGGCCTCCACCAGCAAGCGCACGAGTTCGACACGGCCATATTGAGCAGCGAACATCAGGGCTGTGTGACCATCGTTGTCGGCAAAGTCTTTTCCGGCGCCGGCCTCCACCAGCAAACGTGCGACCTCAACATGGCCCTCTGCAACTGCCATCGTCAGAGCCGTGCGGCCATCTGTGTCGACCATGTCCTTTTCAGCGCCGGCCTCCACCAGCAAACGCACGAATTCGACACGGCCATATTGAGCAGCGAACATCAAGGCTGTGTCACCATCCTTGTCGGCAAAGTCTTTTCCGGCGCCGGCCTCCACCAGCAAACGTGCGACCTCAACATGGCCCTCTGCAACTGCCATCGTCAGAGCCGCGTGGCCATCTGTGTCGACCATGTCCTTTTTGGCGCCGGCCTCCACCAGCAAACGCACGAGTTCGACACGGCCATATTGAGCAGCGAACATCAAGGCTGTGTGACCATCGTTGTCGACAAAGTCTTTTCCGGCGCCGGCCTCCACCAGCAAACGTGCGATTTCAACATGTCCCTCTGCAACTGCCATCGTCAGAGCCGTGCGGGCATCTGTGTCGACCATGTCCTTTTCAGCTCCGGCCTCCACCAGCAAGCGCACGAGTTCGACACGGCCATATTGAGCAGCGAACATCAAGGCTGTGTCCCCATCGTTATCGGCAAAATCTTTTCCGGCGCCGGCCTCCACCAGCAAACGTGCGACCTCAACATGGCCCTCTGCAACAGCGGTTGTCAGAGCCGTGCGGCCATCTGTGCCGACCATGTCCATTTTAGCGCCGGCCTCCACCAGCAAACGCACGAGTTCGACACGGCCATATTGAGCAGCGGTCCTCAAGGCGGTGTCACCATCCTTGTCGGCAAAGTCTTTTCCGGCGCCGGCCTCCACCAGCAAACGCGCGACCTCAACATGGCCCTCTGCAACTGCCATCGTCAGAGCCGCGCGGCCATCTGTGTCGACCATGTCCTTTTCAGCGCCGGCCTCCACCAGCAAACGCACGACTTCGACACGGCCATATTGAGCAGCGAACATCAAGGCTGTGTGACCATCGTTGTCGGCAAAGTCTTTTCCGGCGCCGGCCTCCACCAGCAAACGCGCGACCTCAACGTGGCCCTCTGCAGCAGCGGTCGTCAGAGCCGTGCGGCCATCTGTGTCGACCATGTCCTTTTCAGCGCCGGCCTCCACCAGCAAACGCACGAATTCGACACGGCCATATTGAGCAGCGAACATCAAGGCTGTGTCCCCATCGTTATCGGCAAAATCTTTTCCGGCGCCGGCCTCCACCAGCAAACGTGCGACCTCAACATGGCCCCCTGCAACAGCGGTTGTCAGAGCCGTGCGGCCATCTGTGCCGACCATGTCCATTTTAGCGCCGGCCTCCACCAGCAAACGCACGAGTTCGACACGGCCATATTGAGCAGCGGTCCTCAAGGCGGTGTCACCATCCTTGTCGGCAAAGTCTTTTCCGGCGCCGGCCTCCACCAGCAAACGCGCGACCTCAACATGGCCCTCTGCAACTGCCATCGTCAGAGCCGCGCGGCCATCTGTGTCGACCATGTCCTTTTCAGCGCCGGCCTCCACCAGCAAACGCACGACTTCGACACGGCCATATTGAGCAGCGAACATCAAGGCTGTGTGACCATCGTTGTCGGCAAAGTCTTTTCCGGCGCCGGCCTCCACCAGCAAACGCGCGACCTCAACGTGGCCCTCTGCAGCAGCGGTCGTCAGAGCCGTGCGGCCATCTGTGTCGACCATGTCCTTTTCAGCGCCGGCCTCCACCAGCAAACGCACGAATTCGACACGGCCATATTGAGCAGCGAACATCAAGGCTGTGTCCCCATCGTTATCGGCAAAATCTTTTCCGGCGCCGGCCTCCACCAGCAAACGTGCGACCTCAACATGGCCCCCTGCAACAGCGGTTGTCAGAGCCGTGCGGCCATCTGTGCCGACCATGTCCATTTTAGCGCCGGCCTCCACCAGCAAACGCACGAGTTCGACACGGCCATATTGAGCAGCGGTCCTCAAGGCGGTGTCACCATCCTTGTCGGCAAAGTCTTTTCCGGCGCCGGCCTCCACCAGCAAACGCGCGACCTCAACATGGCCCTCTGCAACTGCCATCGTCAGAGCCGCGCGGCCATCTGTGTCGACCATGTCCTTTTCAGCGCCGGCCTCCACCAGCAAACGCACGACTTCGACACGGCCATATTGAGCAGCGAACATCAAGGCTGTGTGACCATCGTTGTCGCCAAAGTCTTTTCCGGCGCCGGCCTCCACCAGCAAACGCGCGACCTCAACGTGGCCGTCTGCAGCAGCGGTCGTCAGAGCCGTGCGGCCATCTGCGTCGACCATGTCCTTTTCAGCGCCGGCCTCCACCAGCAAACGCACGACGTCGACCTGGTCATCATGAGCAGCAAACATCAAGGCTGTGTCCCCATCGTTGTCGGCAAAGTCCTTGTCGGCGCCGGCCTCCACCAACAAATGCAGAATTTCGATGTGAGAGCGCTGGGCTGCACACAAAAGCGACGTTCGACCAGCTACCTTGGGGATTCACTCACATGAGATTGGGATCATAAGGTCCGTACGACGCTAAGTAGTCCTTGTCGAAGTATACGAGCCATGAAACCCTAGAATCGTAAACCCCAAACCCCTTTACCCCAAACCCTAAACCCGTTGGGGGGCGGCGCTTAAAGCCCTTCGACCTCGATGGCGCAAGCCGACCCAGGTCGTTCGCACGCCTCGCACAGCTCGGAGGTCGTAGCACCCACGATCGGCCCAGGTTCTCCTCGGGACCAGCACTTCCCTTTAACAACGAACATACCGAAACCCATAAATGTGGGAGTGGCTGCCTGGGACCTTCCTGGGACCTTGTGGGACCACCTGAGACCCGCCCTTGAATTTTCCTGAAAACTTCGAGGACCTTTGCGAACCCCCCCCCTAAAACCCCCTGACACGAGACGGAAGAAGTTTGGGCGGTTGGGCTTGAGTTTGGGCCTAAACCCCAAAAAGGAAGAGGTTTGGGCGGTTTTGACGCCTGAGACAGCGTGGGGTGGGAGAAAGGTGTTAGGGTGGCCCTCCACGATCGGGCCATGGCCGCCCTTCGCATTGCTCGATGCCTTCAAGGCTCTGCTGAAAACCGTCACATTTACAGCTTGCACGCCATTCTACAGGAAAACCTAAACCCTAAACCCTAAATTCTAAAACCATAAACCCTAAACCTCCTGATAGGCTTGATTGAGTCTGCAAGGCCAAGGTACGGCCACATTTGGGTCCAGGGGAAGCTGTAGCATGGATTCGACCTCAACGGCTTCCGGTGCTTTGGGCCCTAGAAGTCCTCACCAGGTGTCCTAATATGGTTTAGGGTTTAGGGTTTAAGGTTTAGGGTTTAGGGTTTAGGGCTTAGGGTTTAGGGTTTAGGGTTTAGGGCTTAGGGTGTGTCAGGGGAAGGCGCGCGCTCGGGCGTGAAACAACCCGGGCCGCGCGCTCGCGTTGTCTGTCAACCCACCCCGGCCACCCAAACTATACTCTATTAGGGTATAGGGTTTCTTGAAATGGTTCTATTGTGCACCCATGCTTGCTCTTATGCTTTTAAAGTTGCGGTGTTTTGGTTTAAGCTGGGGTTGGGGGTAGCCTCGGCCTTTGCATATTTCAATTATTGAGGTTGCTCACAAAAACTCGAAATTGAGCAAGACCCCCTCGCCGGCCCCCTGACTGACGTTGTCGTAGAAAAGGCCGATGTCCGTTGGCCTGTGCTGGACAGACGGGGAGGCATAATCCTCAACTTTCCGTTTCTCTTTTCGCTTGGGCGCTCGGGCTGTAAGGCTCTCGGCCGAGCGTTCGGGGTCTGTCGCTCGACGGAAGCGAGCCCTCACTCAGTTTAGGGTTTAGGGTCTAGGGTTTGGGGTTTGGGGTTTGGGGTTTGGGGTTTGGGGTTTGGGGGTTTGGGGTTTGGGGTTTGGGGTTTGGGGTTTGGGGTTTGGGGTTTACGGCTTCGTGATGTTTAGAGTTTAGTTCAGGGTTTAGTTTAGGGTCTGGGGTAGGAGCATTCATCTTTACAATGATCGAGGTGATGACGGTGATGATGGTTGTCATAGCGAATGATCACAATAATGAGAGGCAAGAACAAAACCGGATGAGGACGAGGCCGAGAAAAGGGAGAAGACGGACGACGATAGCGGCGACGACGATGAGGAAAAGCGTGCGATTTTTCATCAAGGGAGGGAGGTTCAAGGGCAAGGTTCCCAAATACTCCCTTCTACTCCCTAAGGCTCCCTAAACTTCCCTAAGGTTTCTTAGGTACCTCCCCCCCCATGAACCCCTCTCTCTTGAGAGCCCTATAAATATTTCACATCGAAGTGATGTCGCAGTCAAGCTGTAAGCATCCACCTCTTTCACCGAACCATCTCTGGCGGCAGCTACGAGCTCGTCCGCTTGTCCCGGGGACGGGTTGGACAAAGGCAGCACCTCGGCTGCACTTGTGAGTGGGTGAAAAACTTAACTTTTCGCTACGTGCAAATCCCAAACCCTAAACCCCAAACCCCAAATCTCAGGTCCTAAACCCTAAATCCGAAGCCCTAAACTACGAATTGCTCAAGAAACCACCCCCCCCCCCCCCAAGAAAAACAAAAATCTTCCTCAACGATTCGTATCTTTCAAGCAAGTAGCTGTCAACCCCTAAAGCCCGAACCCTTAGGGGCAAGGGATCCCTCAACTACTGCTTGCTTAAGAGCCCTCAGAACAATATGAAGTACCAATCCCTCCATTGCCCCAACAAGGGCTTAATAAGGTTGAGGGATTTAGGGTTTAGGGTTTAGGTTTAGGGTTTAGGGTTTAGGGTTTAGGGTTTAGGGTTTAGGGTTTAGGGTTTCGGGTTTAGGGTTTAGGGTTTAGGGTTTAGGGTTTAGGGTTTAGGGTTTAGGGTTTAGGGTTTAGGGTTTAGGGTTTAGGGTTTAGGGTTTAGGGTTTTTCTCTGGTGGCTCTTAAGCAAGTAGTAGTAAAGGGCTACAGATCGCAGAGGTGCAACGAGTTCCAACTCCTGGGCCGACTTGAACTCCTCGGCATCATCCAGACTCCTTAGTTGCCGAGTTCAGAAGCCCCAAACCGTAAACCCTGAACCCTAAACCCTAAACCCTAAACCCTAAACCCTAAACCCTAAACCCTGAACCCTAAACCCTAAACCCTAAACCCTAAAAAGTGTACACTTTCAGTTCTAGAGGGGATACGATGGTATCCCAAAAAAATGTGTAAAGTGTGCTCACGCAGCTACGAAGATTCAGCTTGGAGCTCCCTAGGATGAGCCTCTGCCTCTCAGGGCTTGAGGGTTTTTCGGGTGTTTAGGTTTTTTTTGCGGGTATGGGGTTTTTGGGTTTAGGGTTCAGGGCTGTAGGGTTTAAGGGGTTTAGGCTTTTCAGTTTTTCTTTTTTTTTGCGGGCTTGAGGGGTTTTAGGGGTTTCTAGGTTTAGGCCTTAGGGCTTTAGGGCTTTAGGGTTTTAGGGTTTTAGGGTTCTAGGGTTTTAGGGTTTTCGGGTGTTAGGGTCCCCCTGAAGCCTTGGCCCTTGCAAGGTCGGGGACCTTATCCCTAAACCCTTCCAGGGACAGTTCTCGGACCTAAATCCCAAATTCCCGAAACCCTAAACCCTAAACCCTACACCCTAAACCCTAAACCCGAAACCCTAAACCCTAAACCCTTGCCTGAAGCGCGGGGGCAAACCATGCAGCCGGTGCAAGCGGCGTTTCACTTCCCTCACGCAGCTCACCTCTTTCAGGTTCGTGGTATTGAGGGTTTAGGGTTTAGGGTTTAGGGTTTAGGGTTTAGGGCTTAGGGTTCCAAGCAGCTCACCTCCTCCACGGGGATGGCGGCCACCTCCTCGCCCGAAATCATGCGGATGTGCAGCATCCCGGTCGGAGAAGAGGTTACTAAAACCAAGAGGAGCCTAGGAAGTAAAAAAAAGGGTTTAGGGTTTAGGGTTTAGGGTTTAGGGTTTAGGGTTTAGGGTTTAGGGTTTAGGGTTTAGGGTTTAGGGTTTAGGGTTTTGGGTTTAGGGTTTAGGGTTTAGGGTTTAGGGTGGCCTAGGAATTCAAAGGGTGCCCTTTTTTGGTTTCAAGAGGCTGAGAAGGGAGCCTGAACCCCAAGAAAAAATGAAATTAAGAGCCTACTCTGGGTCCTAGGTTGGGTCGACCTTTCGCGCTCAGCAAAGGCTGGTTAGAGCCGAGATGCTACTCTGGGTCCTAGTAGCCCTAAACCCTAAACCCGAAACCCGGAAGGTTCAGGGTTTAGGGTTTAGGGTTTAGGGTTTAGGGTTTAGGGTTTAGGGTTTAGGGTTTAGGGTTTAGGGTTTAGGGTTTAGGGTTTAGGGTTTAGGGTTTAGGGTTTAGGGTTTAGGGTTTAGGGCAAAAACCCCAAAAAAATGGGAAAGAAGGGTGCAATTTCAGGGTGGGAGGGCCGGGATGGGCTCTTCACGTGTTCGATTGGGGGTCGAGGGTCAAGTGGGTTCTCCAGACCATGGGTTTAGGGTTTAGGGTTTAGCGTTTAGGGTTTAGGGTTTATAGGGTTTACAGTTTTTTTAATGGTTTTTGTAGAGGAGTTTAGAGAGTCTAGAGGGTTCAGTAGGGGTTATAGGGTTTATAGGGTCCAGAGTTTAGGGTTCAGAAAGAGGGCACCCTTCCTGTCTGAAAGGGGTTTCGGAACCAATCCCTGACAAGAAAGGATAAAAGGGGGAGTAAGGGCCAAAGACTCAGATCCTGACCCTGCACCCTAAACCCTAAACCCTAAACCCTGAAACCTGAACTCCAAACAAACCTGACCTACATAAGCCCTAGGTGCAGTTCCGGGTTTGGGGCTGAGATCTGCACAGGCCCAAGCACTACAACCGGGGTTCTGCGGCACGCTTTTGGGGGGCTGGCCCTAAACCCTAAACCCTAAACCCGAAACCCGAAACACGAAACCCTGAACCCGAAGCCTTCGCTCCTCTTTTTCCACTCCCTGTCAGTAGGTCGACGCACGCGCCGCTCGGGGTGACAAAACCCACCGGAGGTAGGCGCACGGAATTCCCTATACCGGTTAGGGTTTTAGGGTGAAAGGTTTTAGGGTTTAGGGTTTAGGGTTTAGGGTGTAGGGTGTAGGGTTGAGGGTTTAGGGTTTAGGGTTTTAGGGTTTAGGGTTCTAGGGTAAAAGGTTTTAGGGTAAAAGGTTTTAGGGTGTAGGGTTTTAGGGTTTAGGGTTTAGGGTTTAGGGTTTAGGGTTTAGGGTTTAGGGTTAAGGGTTTAGGGTTTAGGGTTTTAGGGTTTAGGGTTTAGGGTTTAGGGTTTAGGGTTTAGGGTTTAGGGTTTAGGGTTTAGGGTTTAGGGTTTAGGGTTTAGGGTTTTGGGTCTTAGGGTTTAGGGTTTTAGGGTAAAAGGTTTTAGGGTAAAAGGTTGTAGGGTGTAGGGTTTTAGGGTTTAGGGTTTAGGGTCTTAGGGTTTTAAGGTTTAGGGTTTAGGGTTTAGGGCTTAGGGTTTAGGGTTTAGCCTTCTACTTTGTCAGGCCTAGTTTTTTTCGCCTCCACGCCCCTCCAAACACGAGACGAAACGAGCCCCAATAAGGTTCCCATAAGAATGATGCTTGGCTGCACTTAGGAGGGTACTGATGTTGGGGGCTCATTCTTGGCTGCTCTTAGCAGGGTAGCTATAAATTTAATTTTAGCTGCCTTGATAAGAAACCCAATAAACCCAAAAAAGGTAAGGATGTAAAGTTACAGTAAAGTACCACAAAGGATTGTTCTGGGCCACCTTGAAGCCAGAAACCTACAACCCCCAACCGCTAGCTTAAAACCCTAAACCCTAAACCCTAAACCCTAAACCCTAACCCCTAAACCCCTAAACCCCTAAACCCTGCACCCTCAGCCACAGAATAGTTCTTGCGGGCTTCGGGTTTTGCTTTTGGGGCGCAGTGGTGTGAGCCAGGGGGGCTCCAGCATCGGGGTGCGCAAGCTTCAGGGCTTCAGGTTTAGGGCTTGGGTTTGGGGTTTCGGGTCATAAGGGTTTAGGGTTTAGGAGTTTAGGGTTTTGGGAATTAGGGCTTTAGGCCTCAAGTGACCAGGGGTTTAAGGTTTTAAGGCTCTGGTGCTTTAGGTGATTTTAGGATCTTACGGTTTTACTTGGGGGTTTCAGGTTGTAGGGTTTTGTTGGAGTTGGTTTCGGAGTTCGTGCGCCCACTCAAGGAATTTGAGGTGTGAGGGTTTTTTTCAGTTAAGGGTCTAGGGTTCCGGGTTTAGGGCTTCGCGTTTGGGGTTTAGGGCGAAGAACGTTCATGGCCGGTACTCCGGTGAAGCACGCTTCTCAGGCGTAAATCCAAAGCAACAGCCGCGAGAAGGGGAAGGTTCAGGCCCAGCTGAAAACACTACAAATCCTAAAGCCAAATACAACCCCGATAAAACCCTATCTAAGCCCCTACGAGCGCTATCTCAACCATTAAGCCCATGTTAACCCCCGATAACTGAGCCTTATATCCTGCGCCCGAGCAGATCTTCAGCTTGCTCCTCTAGTTCACTATGGCCCTCCTCTACTACGATGTGCTTAAGAACCCCCCCCCCTCCGCCCCTCCCTAAACCCTAAGAACTATTTTACTTCGAACATCCCCACCTTAGCACTCCAGGGTCTCTGGGGTTGGGCACTCCAGGGAGACTCTGAACTTCTCTGGTGTTGGGCACTCCAGGGAATCTCTAGGATTAGACCGGGCGAGGAGAAGAGTTGAGTTTAAAATCTAGCAACCCCACACCGAAGTCACCGAAGGTGGGGAAACAACCCTGTGGTTGACCTTGGCCCTCCCCCTAACCTCTCCGCCATCGCCACACGCTTCTCTGGCGCGGCCGCGCGCCGCCGCACATGACGCGCATAACGACCTCATGCGTCGGCGGGCGCAGCTCTCAAGCTTGCAGGCCGCCGGTCGCGCCGGCGGAGGTTGAATTCAGCGGTTTAGGGTTTGGGGTTTAAGGGTTGGGGTTTAGGGTTTGGGGTGTAGGGCTCATGTGCCTTCTGGTGAGATGTATGGTGCTCCTCACTTGCCATGACATAACCACCTCTCTGTGCGCTCCCCAAGTTTGAAGAATGCACGATAAGTTGAAGGCAGAACGCGTCAACAAGTTGGACAAGAACTCAAGAGCTTGGGACGTCTATGTCTTTCTCGTCCGATTCCTGCCCGACCCCAAAACAGTGAACCCAAACTCGCTCGGGTTTAGAGTTTAGGGTTTAGGGATCAGAGTTTAGGGTTAAAGGGGGGGGGGGTTTAGGGTTTAGGGTTCAGTTAAGGGGTGCCGTACCATATAGGGACTCAAAAAGGGATGCTAATTCAGAGAACTCATGTGAAGGAGGGGTCTTACATGGAGGTATGCCGTACTTATAACCTCCTTGGCAACGTCTGTACAGCCTACTGAGAAGCCAGTAGTTAAACGTAGAAGCAGGGTGTAGGTGCACGCACCTGCAAGTCAAAATTCTTAAACCCTAAACCCTAAACCCTAAACCCAGGTGGTCTAGGGCTGATTAAGGCTGGGGGCTTAGGGTGGAGGGCCGCGCTGGCCGCATCTCACTTGCTCTTCGCCTGGCCAGGTGAGCTCGTAGGGACCTTGGAAGGCCTCCCCAAGCCCGAAAAACACCCGAAACTCTTTAGGGTTTAGGGTTTAGGGTTTAGGGTTTAGGGTTTAGGGTTTAGGGTTTAGGGTTTAGGGTCTAGGGTTTAGGGTTCAGGGCTTAGGGCTTAGTGTTCAGCATCCCAAGTCCAAGCATTCACCAGTCAAGCAGCCTGTCAAGCGTTGGAAAATTACCCACCCGCCCATCGAATCTTGTTGCACGACAAAACACACAATAACAACACATCACCCTAGAACCCTAAACCCTCTGCCCTGAACCCTAGACCCTAAGCCTTGAACCTTTAAACCCTGCGCCCTGAATACAAACCCCTAAACCCTAGACCCTGAAGTGCCCGACTGATCGAAGTTGCATTAGAGCTGGTGCCCGCTTGTTCGAAAATGAATTAAGGCTGGTGGTGGATTGTCCGTTTTTGTAAAAGGGTAAACGGTGTATACGTATATATACATCGAGGTAAGAGAGGGTTAGGGGTTCAGGGTTTAGGGTTTAGGGACTCCACCGGATACAGTTTAATCGAATAGGAACCCGACGTACATGGGGCGCTAGGGACGCGCGGCCGAAAAACCAACCCCCCCCCCCTCGCCCGCCCCTCATTCCGCAGGCTAACTATATTTGCATGCCTCCAAGCCAACGACACGGCTGAGGAGAGGAAGACTGACGCGAAGCCGTGTGGACATGTTCTTCACCTGCTTGAGCCCTCCCTTCCGATGACCACGTCTGTCCGCAGTGCCCGGCGCAGACACTCCCTCCCTTGTTTTCGTGCTCTCCTTTGGCATTGGCTTGGGCCGTCCGGCTGGATTGGGAGGAGGCTCGGGCGGCCCGTGCTGTGATCCAAGCAAATTCCAGAAGAAGCAAGACATGCAAAAAAGCTTGCCCAGGGGCAAGAACGGCCGAGGCCGAAGCCAAGGCAGAACGTGCACGTGCATATGTACAGGGCCGAGCCAATAAATTGCGTGCACGCGGGCTGCCCATGCCACGCGTTCAGTTGCATCATCCCCTAATTTCTCACGGTTTCATTCTTGCACACGAAGGGCTCTTTGGCATAACGTAAGTAGTTTGCAAAGTCAAGGTACGTGGCTGCTTGCAAGAAATACGTGACTGAGAAGAAGAGTGTTTGCGTTGCGCTCTGTCTAGGGCTATGGGCAGACCCGGCCGCATCGCCGCAAAAAGGCCACGCAGAAACGAATTCCAAAACGAAGCTTGAGTCTTGGGGCCTGGGCAACACGGCACACACGCCTTCTGGGACAAAACGAGCTGGAGACGCGCGGCCTACAAGCCGACGGCGGATCCGCTCTGAGTCGCCCAAGCCCTCCACCACGCACTCTACATCACTATCCCTGCTAAAGTCGACATCGCTCCCAGGGTCTCTGGGGAGACCGATAAGTGCAGGGAGTCCTCGTCTCCGTTATGCGCAGAAGACGAATTCGCAGGCGAAGCATAAACAAAAAGCAATTCAGGCCAGGGCCCCATGACGCTTGGAAGGAATGTTGTGATCCGAGCTACCTACAGTATGCACCAGCATTAGCTCGCGCACACAATGTTTAAGGGACATTTTGTCACTCCCGAGCACGCGGCAGCTTCGGCACACGCACGCGGACACGGCGGACCACGCCGCGCACGACCTTTGGCAGAGAACCAGACGGCGTTCCGCTCCGCCTCGGTCTTCCGTGCGAGTTTGCGCGCAACCCTGCGCAGGCGGTGACGCGGCACGAATGCGGCGCCTCCGCCCTTCGGTCGCCACACGCGATACTGTTTCAAAAGGCGTTGGCGCTCTTTAATTAGCTCGGCCAGGCGAGCTCGCATCTCGGCCAAGTTTTGGCCAGGAAGCAAACGCTCGCCGTTCGAAGTCTTGAATTCAGCCTCGCGGATCAGGCGGCAGCCCTGGCAACGACGAGCAAAGGAAAGTAACACAGCTCGAGGATATTTGCCTGTAGGGGCAGGGACTGCAGGAGCAGGCAAGTCTAGCGCGTGGAATGAGCCTCCTCGATCTTCAGCTGCAACCTGGTGAGCGGCTGGTCGAGGTCCTCCATCTTCTTCAGGTCTTAGTTGCACGGACACGTACGCAGATTGCTCAAGAAGCATGCGCACCGACTAGAAGCCACAAGTTACGCCGAGAAGCAGTACTGCTTCTCGCGGAACCCGACCAGCTCACCGCCCTGATCCTGGGCCGCCGCCTCTTCGTCGCGCAGCGCACCCAACCAGCGGTTCCAAGGGTCCGCCTCCTCCACCCTTGGAACCGCGTGGCAGGCACGGTTCAGCTTTTGCCGCCTTTGCGGCCTTTGCGAGTTGCCTAGGACCTAGGAGATCCAGCAAAACAGAGCAAGACCAGGTCCATGCGCAAAGACAAGCAGTTTACCACAAGACACGCGGCAGATTCTTGCAGACAAGCGGCTCGGCGGCGGCGGCGGCCCTTTGCTTGAGGCTTATGCTTCCCCGTCTTCTCCGGCTCCTTCTCCACCTCCGGAAGCTCCCCGGGCACGATGACCTCCTTCGAATTTGCCTCCTCCTGCGGTAAAGAGCACTCGCAGCTGCCGTGCAAAAGACACGCGAAGATGTGCAACAAGATAGCCATGGTCCTCCAACATGCGTGCCCGGTCCACGGCGTCCCAGCACACTCGCCGATGCTCGCAGCCCTACGCAAGAAACATACACGGACCACAGAAAACTTGCAGCCTACGCAGAAAAAAGCGACAAAGTGAGAGAGAAGTATACATTTCATGAGACGCGAAACTTCTTCGTGCTTGACGCAAGACATGCCCGTCGAAACGCGCCTCCTGCCAATCCAGGTCAATTAGTCGCTGGGCTGTCGCCTTTCTGAGTTTCCAAGGCACGCGGGGAGGCTGTGGCAGCGGCGGTGTGCGCTTGAGGATCCGCTTGATCACCAGTGGCTTTTCGGGGTGCAAGCGTTGGGGTGCAATCTTTGGGGTTTAGGGTTTAGGGTTGCAGGTTTAGGGTTTCGAGTTCTGGCGCTTTGGGGGGACTGGGGGTTGGTAAATGCACAAAACAGCACGGGTGTGGTTGTAGCCATGCGTGTGAATTTCCCACCCGCCCGAAGCCCCACCTTGCCTGCGAAACACTGTGGTCGGGAGTGAGTGTTTTAATTTAATTCAGCTTGCTAAATTATTTGTTAATTTAGTTGCTGCTTTTTCTTCATTGTTTAGAGGGGGCGAGGCCGCCAGGACAAAAGCACCATGTACAAGCATGAAATTAAACTATGGTATGAATTTTAGTAAACTCATAGGAAGCCGCCGGCGAAACAAAAACCTTGTTAAACAATTGCCCTGCATTGTTTATTGTATCTCGGCTTTTGTTGTAAACAGGTACCGATTTGAAACATTTAATTTCAGATAAGGACGGTGTCTTGCAGAGTAAGTATTGGTCATCTACTTTCTTGGCTGAAATGCCCCCTAAACGCAGAAGCAAAAAAGGAAGGAGAAGACAAAAAGGAAGGAGAAGACAAGAGGAAGGAGAAGGCAAAGTGAAAGGGGGAACAGAAGACGAAACAGGAAAACGAAACAGAAGGCAGCAGAATGCGAAGAAGAAGACAGCGACCAGGGACGAACGAGAAAACAAAGGCGAAGGAGAAAGGCGATCACAGCGGAAGAAGATGAACAAAAGGAGGAAGGCAAGCAACAATTGCGAGGAAACGTATACAAGAGTAAAGATCGCAAGAGCACGAAGACAACAAACAAGAAGGAAATTCCCTGCACCCTGATGAAGGATCTCGCTGCAGACCAACGAAGAACAAGTTTTCAAGGTATACGATTTAAGAGAAAAGGGGACTCTCAGTCGTGCAAGCCTAAGCCTCGAACTCGAAGCCTAAACCCTAAACCCTAAACCCTAAACCCCTGAAAGGCGAAAGGCCTGCAGCATCTGGGCCTTAGCCGTGGAGGCCGGGCACTCTTAGGCGCTGGTCCGGGTTTAGGGTTTAGGGTTTAGGGTTTAGGGTTTAGGGTTTAGGGTTTAGGGTTTAGGGTTTAGGGTTTAGGGTTTAGGGTTTAGAGTTTAGGGTTTAGGGTTTAGGGTTTAGGGTTTAGGGTTTAGGGTTTTGGGTTTAGGGTTTAGGGTTTAGGGTTAGGACATCGCGCAGAAATAGGTTTCCTTCTTGTAAGGCGTTTCTTCGAACATGTCTTCCCTCGACTTTTTGGGGTTTAGGGTTTCGGGTTTTTAGGGCTGAAGGCTTTTTTTAGGCCTCACGGTTCTTTTAGGTTTCAGGGTTTAGGGCTTAGGCGGTTTAGGGTTTGGGGGGTGGAGGAGGGAGGGGGGGGGGGGGTGGAGTCGGCTGGGCACCTCTGCTTTTCGTGTGAGGTGGGCGTCTGTTCGCATCGCTAAACCCAACCCTAAACCCTAAACCATAAACCCTAAACTTTCTTGATGTCTTTTGGAGACCAAGGCTCTAAACTTGGCTGCACTCAGAAGGGTAGCTATACGTTACACGCTTCGCTGCCATATTAAGAAACCCAAAAAGGCTAAACCCAAAAGGGTTTAGGGTTCAGGGTTTAGGGTTCAGGGTTTAGGGTTTAGGGTTTAGGGTTTAGGGTTTAAGGATCTAAAGCTACAGTAAAGCACCACAAAGTAAACGTACCCTTTCTGAGTTTGTTTGGAAGTTAGGACTAGGAGCTCGACACCTTGTATATGACCCCCCAAAATTCTTGGGGGGTGGGGGGTGAGAACGTATAAGGTGCCTCATTTCCCAGACCACGAAGCAGCCACAAGTGCAAGCTGACCCCGAAAAACCTACAAACCCTACCAGCCCAAACCCCTGAACTCTAGACCCTAAACCCTAAACCCTAAACCCTAAACCCTAAACCCTAAACCCTAAACCCTAAACCCTAAACCCTAAACCAAAACGCTGAACCCCACATAGGGTTAGGGCTAAGGGATTGGGTGGCCAGAGTGGCCCCTAAAACCCTGAAACCCTCAAATCCCCAAAAAACAACACCAAAAACCCGGAGGATATCACTGGGCCAACAGGCACCCCATATATACCATATATACCTAAAACCCTAAAACCCCAAAAACCCCAAAAACCCCAAAAACCCCAAAAACCCAAAAAGCACAAAGATCCAAAACCCTAAAAGCCCAAAACCCGAAGGACTTCACTGGGCCAACAGGCATAGGCGCCGCCCTTCTTGGCTGCGAGCCTGAGTTCCCATTTTTTCAGAGGGAAGGCAGGGCGGGGGGGGGGGGGGGGGGGTGATAGGTTTGGGGCTTTGGGGTTTAGGGTTTAGGGTTTGGGGTTTGGGGTTTGGGGTTTAGGGTTTAGGGTTTAGGGTGTTGTGCGGCTATAGGGCGCTTTGGGGGTTTAGGGTTTGGGGTTTATGCCGGGTTTTTGGAGTGAGGGGGGGGGGGGGGGGGGGGGGGGGGGGGGGGGGGGGGGGGTTTGGGGCTTCGGGCTGAGCTTGGAACCCTCCCTAAACCGTAAGCCACTGCGGTAGGGATCTAAGTCTAGGGGAGAAGGGGGAGGACAGCTTAGGGTTTAGGGTTTAGGGTTTAAGGTTTATAGGGCTTAGGGCCAGGAAGCTGGCCGCATAGGCCCGCGTCAATGCAAGCACGGGGGCTATGGGAGTTTCTGGCAGTAGTTCAACTTAGAGGGTCCTTGAGGGAGGGGGGTTCAAGGGGGGTATGTAACCCTAAACCCCAAACCCCTAAACCCCTAAACCCCCAAACCCCTAAACCCCTAAACCCCCAAACCCCTAAAACCCAAACCCCTAAACCCCCAAACCCCCAAACCCCCAAACCCCTAAACCCCTAAACCCCCAAACCCTAAAACCTAAACCCCCAAACCCCCAAACCCCCAAATCCCCAAACCCCTAAACCCCCAAATCCTAAACCCCTAAACCCCTAAACCCCTCAACCCCCAAACCCCCCAAACCCTAAAACCCAAACCCGGAACCCCAAGCCGCAGGTTCCCTCAGGAGGGCTTGGGGTTCTGGGTGCCTGAGGAGGGCTCGAGGGTTTGAAATGCACAGGGCTCGTAGAGCTTCTTTCTTTCTTAGGGTTTAGGGTTCAGGGTTGATAATAGGTTTGTTGGTGAGCTTTGGAGTCTTGGGTTCGGGGGTCATGAGTTTCTTGCTGTGGGGTTTCGGGACTTAGAATCCTAACTTGCTGCAGCTGCCTTTCGGCAAGAGCCTCTGCAGGACTCTATAGGAGCGCCTCTGGTAGTGTGTACGGAGCCACTGTACCCTAAACCCCTAAACCGTAAACCCGAATCCCATAAACCCTACCCTTCCAGACCTCGAAACCCATCGCCCTAACACCACCGCCCTAACGGAAAGAACGAAACCCATATGTGACCAAGATGAAGAATTACAAGGGAACCCCAAACCCCAAAACCTAAACTAAACCCTAAACCCTAAACCCTAAACCAAAACCCTAAACCCTAAGCCCTAAACCCTAAACCCCAAACCCTACCCTGCTAAAATGCCTGCTAAGGAGCTCCTTTGGTGGCCCGGCCTCCAGGACTTTTCCTGCCGACTGGCCAGATCTTGAAACCCCTTCATTAAGGAATATACCCTAATTCAGAATAAGGATACTTAGTATAAATTGGGGTATATTCCTTAGTTAAGGAATATACCCCTTATTTATGTATATTCCTTAATGCAGGGGTTTTGGAAGATCTGGGCACTCCTACAGACGCCCTGAAGAGGGGCTTTAAACCCTGGTAGGATTTAGGGTTTAGGGTTTAGGGTTTAGGGTTTAGGGTTTAGGGTTTGGGGTTTGGGGTTTGGGTTTGGGGTTTAGGGTTTAGGGTTTAGGGTTTAGGGTTTAGGGCTCAGGGTTAGCATTTTGGTATATTCCCTGAAGGAGGTCATGTTTGGGTACGAGGTCTGATTCCCTATCGATGGGTCTACTGGGAAGCTCAGGGAATGTAGGGTTTCGGGCTTGGGTTACCCCCATCGTTCATCCTGCTTATGAATTTCCCTGAGCCCATAACTAGGTGGTGAGTAAGGGGGTGTATCTGCAGATGACACTGGGGCCCTTGAGAAAGACCTTCAGTTCCTACACCCTCAACCCTGCACACTAAAGCCATGGCTGAACCCTGAACCTCATTAGCGCAGTAAGGTTTACAGGGTTTAGGGCTTAGGGCTTAGGGGGTTCAAGGTTTAGGGGGTTTAAGGTTTAGGGTTTAGGGGGTTTAAGGTTTAGGGTTTAGGGCTTAGGGTTTACGGCTTTAGTGCCGGCAGTGGTAGAATGGTCGCGATAGTGGTCGTTTGACACTTTGAGGTTGTGCTGGCGATGGCGGCGCAGGATTTAGGGTTTAAGTTTTCGGTTGTAGGGTTAAATTTCAGGGTTTAGGCTTTAGGGTTTGGACGTTAGTAAGGGGTCAGGGTTTAGGTTGTAAGGTTTGGGTTGAAGGGTTTAGGGGGTTTAGGGCGGTTTCGAGGTTGAGGGGTTGAGGGGTGGAGGGTCGTGGGCTGACCCCAAGATTGCCTGGATCTGCACTGCCCTTTTGGTGGTAAATGTTTATAACCCTAAACCCTAAACCCTAGAAATCCTAAACCCTAGAACACCCTAAAGCCTAAACCCTAAACCCTAAACCCAATAACCGCCGGGCTTCCAAGAGAAGCCAAGTGGTGCAAGGCCGCGCCTTGGTCCAGGACCACTATCTGGTCGTAGTCCTGCACCGGGCTGGACCCCAAACCCTAGGGTTGAGGGTTTAGGGTTTAGGGTTTAGGGTTTAGGGTTTAGGGTTTAGGGTTTGAGGGTTTAGGGTTTGGGGTTTGGGGTTTAGGGTGTAAAGGGCTTAGGATTTCTAGGGTTTAGGGTTCTGGGTTTGGGGTTTGGGGTTTAGGGTGGGATTTCAAGGGTTTAGGGTTCTGGGTTTGGGGTTTGGGGTTTGGGGTTTGGGGTTTGGGGTTTGGGGTTTGGGGTTTGGGGTTTGGGGTTTGGGGTTTGGGGTTTGGGGTTTGGGGTTTGGGGGTTGGGGTTTGGGGTTTGGGGTTTGGGGTTTGGGGTTTGGGGTTTGGGGTTTGGGGTTTGGGGTTTGGGGTTTGGGGTTTGGGGTTTGGGGTTTGGGGTGGTGGGGTTTGGGGTTTGGGGTTTGGGGTTTGGGGTTTGGGGTTTGGGGTTTGGGGTTTGGAGTTTGGGGTTGGGGGTTTGGGGTTTGGGTCTAGGGTTTGGGGTTTAAGGTTTCGGGTGTCGGGTTTTGGGGTTCAGGGCTTCGGGCCCAATAACCCCGGTATAACCACGAAGACCCTAAACTAACTTGGCCTTCACAAATCCCCAGACCCTAAACAGTCCAGGCCCCCAAAAGGACCACGCTGGAACAAAACAAAATACCGTGAGCCCCCCAAACTCTTGAAAAAGCAAACCTAAGCCTACAGCGCAAGGAGCTATGGGTTTAGGGTTTAGGGTTCAAAATCCTGAAACCTACAGCCCTAAACCCTAAGCCCTAAACCCTAAAGCCCTAACATCCAAACATCCTTGATGGTCTCGAGTCGGTGGGCAATGGCGATGGTGGTGGTCAGAGGAAAGTCCTCGGAAGAAAGGGTTTAGGGTTTGGGGTTTAGGGTTTAGGGTTTGGGGTTTAGGTTTTTCGGGTTTAGGGTTTAGGGTTTAGGGTTTGGGGTTTAGGGTTTGGGGTTTAGGGCTTATAGGGTTAGGGCCGCCAGCACCGCCAAAAAAACATAGGGGCTTAGGGGCGTCTGGGGCTTAGGGGTTTCGGATTTGGTCTTAGGGCCTGCCCTAAACCCTAAACCCTAAACCCTAAACCCTCAACCCACCCACACCCCGACACACTCAAATCAAACCTTAACTTGCTGGCTCTTAGTGGGGAATGAGGGAAGTAGATACCTTCTACCCGCCCGATGTAGACCCTTTCAGGGCTTCAATAGCTAGTACACCCTAAACCATCCGCAGCTTCGGATGCAGTTACCATACTGTGCAACCTAAACCCTAAATCCTAAGCCCCAGTTCCCTAAACCGCTAAACCCCTAACCCTGCCCCCTCAACCGCTAAACCCTGAACCCGAAACCAAAAACCCCAAACCGCTGAACTCTAAACCCTAAAACCCAAAACCTAAAACCCCCAAACCCTAAACCCTAAACCCCAAACCCCAAACCCTAAACCATTGAACCCTAAAGCCCAAACCCTAAACCCCAAACCCTAAACCCCAAACCCTAAAGCCCAAACCCTAAACCCCAAACCCTAAACCCTAAACCCCAAACCCTAAACCCCCAAACCCCAAACCCCAAACCCTAAACCCCAAACCCTAAACCCCAAACCCTAAACCCCAAACCCTAAACCCCAAACCCTAAACCCCCAAACCCCAAACCCCAAACCCCAAACCCTAACCCCCAAACCCCAAACCCTAAACCCCAAACCCCAAACCCTAAACCCCAAACCCTAAACCCCACACCCTAAACCCCAAACCCTAAACCCTAAACCCCAAACCCGAAACATCCCTGAGCCCCGGGCCGACTCCAGCGAACGCTGGGCCGCCGCCTGGCTCTGTGGATCCAGGGCCGACGTGCACTCGTCCAGCAGCAGGACCTCGAAGGTTTAGGGTGTAGGGCTTAGGGTTTAGGGTTTAGGTTTTAGGGTTTAGGGTTTGGGGTTCAGGGTTTGGGGTTTAGGGTTTCGGGTATAGGGTTTGGGGTTTAGGGTTTAGGGCTTAGGGTTTGGGGCTTGTAGGGCTTAGTGTGTGTAGGGCTGTTAAGGTTTATAGCGGTTTATAGGGGCTATCAGGTGTCTAGGGTTTATAGGTTTCGCACGGTTTAACGGTTTACAAGGTTTACAGGGTTTGTTGGGTTTCTGGATGGGGTATCGGGTTTAGGGTTTAGGGTTAGGGAGGGTTTACGGTTGAGGGTTTGGGTTGAGGGTTTGCGGTTGAGAGTGTAGGGTTTATTGGGTTTAGGGTTTATAGGGTTTGGGGTTTAAGGATTCCACGACTAGTGAGCAGTGCCGTTCCACTACATAGTGAGTAGTGGAAAGCACTAAACCCTCAACCCTAAACCCCAAACCCTAAACCCTAAACCACGCAGATACTGGTTTCGGAGGTGCTCGTGGAACTGCTCGCCTGCGGAAGCGGCAAGGCAGATCGTACTGAGTTCCCAATCGCGGGCCAGGGCAAGCAGCTCAATCCAACGAGCCCTCAAAGAGCCTTGTAATCTCGCATGGGACCCTAGGTCGGTACAGAAACAAGACCAGCCTGCGTCAGGATCGTGGGTCCAACATGGATTCTCCACGCGAATTTGCACTGCCTGCATGTTCGTCAGCTACCTACCCTAAACCCTAAACCCTAAACCCTAAACCCTAAACCCTAAACCCTCATTGAGCTGCCGAAGGAAAATGCTGCGGTGACCCTCCGGGGCCCGCCAATCTGGCTTCTTGCCATGCGAGGGAGTCCAGATGAACTGAATCTGCAGTCCCTTCCTGCGGGCATGGGCAATGTGGAGGCGGGTCAGCATTTACAGGGGCTTAGGGCTTGGGTTAAAAGGTATGGAGTTTAGGGTTTAGAGTGTATTCCCTGATATCTAAACCCTACTGCTGGGGGCCTGCGAACTCTAGAGACAGGGCCCACCCCCTGTAGGGTTTAGGGATTAGGGTTCCCTAAGCCCTAAATCCTAAACCCTGAACCTTTGCGATTTGGAGTTCAGGGTTCAGGGTTTGGGGTTCACGGCTTTGGGGCAAGAGGGCTGGCTGGGGCCAGGAAACCCTAAACCCTAAACCCTAAACAGGGTTTCGGTGAGGGGGCTTTGGCTGACTTCTCCACGCAACCAGGGAGCTGAAAGTATGAACTGTTCGTTTCAGAAGCCGCCCGGGTTCAAGCTTTAACCTCCGTAACCCCCCCTAAACCCTAAACCCTAAACCCTAAACCCTAAACCCTAAACCCTAAGCCCTAAGCCCTCAAGGCCTCAAGGCCCAAGGCCCGGATGGAGAAAGTTAGCAAGTAGGTTGTGCTTGAGCTCAGAAATCGCATAGCCAGACCCTCGGGCACCTAGAACCCTACGCAGGAAGTAGAAACTACCCTAAACCCTACACTCTAACCCAACACCCTAGATTCTAAACCCTCAACCCTAAACGGCAGCTACTTACTCATTTTCTGAAACCTCCAAGTCCACCTTGGGGGTTCCAGCATGGTGGGGGTTCGTGGGTTTAGGGTTTAGGGTTTAGGGTTTAGGGTTTAGGGTTTAGGGTTTAGGGTTTAGGGTTTAGGGTTTAGGGTTTAGGGTTTAGGGTTTAGGGTTTAGGGTTTAGGTGCAGCATCCCAACTGCAGGACAACCATGGCCTTCCAACACTCCAAAACCGTTCCTTACGATCTTTTAAGCCCACAACAAGGGCCTAGGAGCTTAGGGCTTAGGGACGCTCACAAGAAATCTCAGGTTCCGACCTGAACCCTCCCCTAAACCCTAAACCCTAAACCCTGAACCCTAAACCCTAAACCCTAAACCCTAAACCCTAAACCCTAAACCCTAAACCCTAAACCCAAAACCCAAAACCCAAAACCCAAAACCCTAAACCCTAAACCCTAAACCCTAAACCCTAAACCCTAAACCCTAAACCCTAAACCCTAAACCCTAAACCCTAAACCCTAAACCCTAAACCCTAAACCCTAACCCTAAACCCTAAACCCCTTATAATCCTCAAGGGAAAGATCTCTCCCTGCTGGGCCGAGGCGCTGGTGGCTGGCGAATGACCATGCGCGCCAGGCTAAGGAGTTGCCTCTGAGGGGGGCAGGGGGGGGCTTGCGATGGTTTTTGGGGTTTAGGGTTTAGGGTTTAGGGTTTAGGGTTTAGGGTTGAGGGTTTAGGGTTGAGGGTTGAGGATTTTAAGCTTTAGGGTTTTGGTTTTAGGGTTAAGGGTTTAGGGTTTAGGGTTGAGGGTGTAGGGTTTAGGGTTGAGGATGTTAAGGTTTAGGGTTTAGGGTTGAGGATTTGGGGTTGGGGGTGAGGGTTGAGGGTTGAGGGTTGAGGGTTTAAGGGTTGGGGCCTAGGGTTGAGGATTTCAAGGGGCACGGTTTGGGGTTCAGGGCTTAAGGGTTTTGAGGGGATTGGGGTCTGGGAGGCTTTTGGGTTGAGGCTATCCCTAAACCCTAAACCCTAAACCCTCAACCCCGAACCCCAAACCCCCAAACCCCTGAACCCCTCAACCCGAAACACGCCACCCTGGCTCCTTGTGAAGTATTCGGTCTAGTGGCAGGTCCCCAAGGGGTACAGGGTTGAGGGATGAAGAAATACACCCTTGACTCAAGGTCTATGGCTTGAGGGTCTCCTTCATTAAGGAAGTCACCCCATGGCAAAAGGTTTAGTACCCGTCGTCCACAATGTACACCCTTACTGCATGTGTTTCGAAATGCTCCGTAACTACGGAGTACATGATCCGAAACACCGAAAAAGATGCATGTGTGTGTGTATGTGTGGGAGGGACAAGCTTTGCACCGAGTACCAACTACCGATGCGTTTATAAGCGAAGTGGATGAGCAAACAGATGAATGAACGAAGTGACTTCATGTGAAGGAAGAATGTTTACGAAAATAGGGGAACCCCGGATAACAACCCCCCAAAAAATAGTAGGACCCCCTTATGAAGAGGACCCCCAATTATCGCGTACCCCCGCGCAAACCCCCCATGTGTTGCGCTCCTTCATCATTCTGCTGTGATCTCCAGGGCCCCGATGGAGAGCAGATACTCCCCGGCGCTTTGCTTTATAAGTCTCAGTAGATCATGAAGGACCGGCTCACGACGACACGTCGCAGTGCTTCGCCATATCAGCGCCTGCGGGCTCGTGCTGCGTGATGTTAACATGCACACGCGTGCGCTAATCAACACATGCCACGCGCAGCCGCTCACGATGGCCTGCTGCCTGCGCCCACAGTTTGGTAGAATCTGTTCCGTCCGGGCTAGGGTGCTCCTTGACCAGCATCGAATGTCATCTTCGCACACTTCTCCCCCGGATCGCTCACTGCCGAGGACAGTCCCACAAAGCCTTCCTCCTTCCAACACTAAAAAAATGCCCCGGAGCCACCTTGCTAGATCCCTAAACCCTAAACCCTAAACCCTAAACCCTAAACCCTAAACCCTAAACCCTAAACCCTAAACCCTAAACCTTGCACCGACCCTTGGCACCGGGCTGGCGGTGACCTTTCCCAAACCCTGTAAGGTTGGAGCTAAAGCCTCATTCAAACACCTCAACTTGGGATGTCCCCCTTATACTAACAGTTCTTTAATAGGGATTTGAATAGATGGTACTACAATCCCTACGAGTAATAAGGACTGGTAGTATGAGGGGGAACATCCCAAACCACAACCCTGAAAAATCTCTACCTTCAAGGCCTAAGCAACCACCCTCAGTCCCAGACCCGAAGACCCAAACAAACCCTGAACCTCCCTTATACTAACAGTCCATAATCGGGATTCTGATAGACAGTACGATCATCCCTCTGAAGGACTGTTAGTATGAGGGGGAACATCCCAACCTACACCCCCTAAACCCTAAACCCTAAACCCTAAACCCTAAACCCTAAACCCTAAACCCTAAACCCTTTATTGAAACCTGAACCCAAAAGGCCCCAAAAGCCATGTTCCCGGCACCTCTGCCCGAAGCTCATGTTGCTGCCATCACGGCCCACTTGCGACTGGATGCCTGAAAGAGCCCGAAACCCTAAACCCCAATCCCTAAACCCTAAACCCTAAACCCTAAACCCTAAACCCTAAACCCCAAACCCCAAACCCTAAACCCTAAACCTGCAGGGCTTCGACAGTCAACCTTGGGTCTGAGGGCTTTCGGCGTTTCGGGTTCTGTTTTGCGATGTGGATGCCAACTGTTCCCGATGTACATTCACACCGGCGGTGAGGCAATGATTGCCGGATCCAGCTAAGCCCTAAAACCTAAACCCTAAACCCTAAACCCTGAACCCTAAACCCCAAATCTCTGAACCCTAAGAAATCCAGCTAGAGCAAAAATGGGCGCTAAACCAAGGGGGTGCGCTAAACTCCCCTCAGAATCATAAGAACAATAATGGGTGAAATGCTCCCTTGCCTGTATGCAAACAAAAATGCACCATACTCCGAACTCTGAAGGAAGCTCCGGTTTAAAAACCCTAAACCCTAAACCCCAAACCCCAAACCCTAAACCCTAAACCCTAAACC
Organism: Symbiodinium natans; assembly: GCA_905221605.1. Lineage (NCBI taxonomy): Eukaryota > Dinophyceae > Suessiales > Symbiodiniaceae > Symbiodinium > Symbiodinium natans. The sequence continues at coordinate 832,144 of CAJNDS010000336.1, forward strand.
CCAAACCCGAAACCCGAACACCCGAAGCCTAAGACCAAGAGCCTTACAGTGCAAGCAGCGGGCCCAGTCCTAAAACCTGCCACTTTCAACCCAAGGACCGACTGACGGCCTACACCCAGCACAAAGGGCGCCTCCAGGTATACCAAATGGTCGCCAGTGTCGGTTTAGGGTTTAGGGTTTAGGGTTTAGGGTTTAGGGTTTAGGGTTTAGGGTTTAGGGTTTAGGGTTTAGGGTTTAGGGTTTAGGGTTTAGGGTTTAGGGTTTAGGGTTTAGGGTTTAGGGTTTAGGGTTTAGGGTTTAGGGTCGTTTTCCGGCACCGTGATTAGCCTGGCCCCCCGGGGCCGACAGCACAGACTCGAAGTGGTTGGCATAGCCGCACAGGTCATGGCCAGCCACTTTGTCCAGCCGGGGCCAACAATTTTCAGGATGCGTTCGGACATCTTGGGCAATAACTCAACGCTGTGTCGTAGCTCGCGTAAATGGGCCTCGGCTGCACCGGGGGCAGGTGGAAAAACACCATTCCGGCTATGCCCAACGGTCAACTGTGATCAAAGCTAGTCTTGGCTCCAGGCCCCTTGACCGGATACTTTGTCGTTGCCTTTCCTGAATTCCCCAAAGCCCATCCTAAACCTAGAACCCTAACCCCAGAACCCTAGAACCCTCGATCCCTAGAACCCTAGAACCCTAGAACCCTAAACCCTAAACCCTGAACCCTAACCTCCTGAAACTCCCCAAAGCCCACAACCCCAAACCCCGAAATCTGCTAAACCCAAAACCCTAAACCCTATGTACACCCTAAACCCTAAACCCCAAACCCCAAATCAGCTTCCGACCATGGGCCTGCCGGGAGGTTGCGCACGTGGGACATGAGCTGGACGCAGTTGAGTGCCTTGCGGGGGTTTAGGGTTGAGGGTTTTCACAAGGGTTTAGGGTTTAGGGCTTAGGGCTTAGGGTTTGGAGTTTAGGGATTAGGGTTTAAGGCTTGAGGCTTAAGGTGTTTGGCTGGAAGCTCACAAAAATGGTGCGACTTTTCGGTTGAACAGGGCTTGCAAGGAACCTAACCAGCCTGAGAAACCCTCAACCCTAAACCCTAATCAAGCCCTAAACCCTAAACCCTGAACCCTAAACCCTAAGCCCTAAACCCTGAACCCTAAACCCTAAGCCCTAAACCCTGAGCCCTAAACCCTAAACCCTAAGCCCTGAGCCCTAAACCCTAAACCCTAAGCCCTACGCCCAAACTGACGGTACATTCTGAGCTTCCGCAAGGCCGATCGTGGCTCAAGTTTGAGCTCCTGAACAGGAAGCTTCGTGGGCTTTTAAGGTTTAGGGCTTAGGGCTGAGGGTTCAGGGTTTAGGGAATAGGGAGCGTTGTGGGGTTTAGGGTTTAGGGTTTAGGGTTTAGGGTTTAGGGTTTAGGGTTTAGGGTTTAGGGTTTAGGGTTTAGGGTTTAGGGTTTAGGGTTTAGGGTTTAGGGTTTAGGGCTCAGGGTTCAGGGCTTTAGGGCTTAGGGTTCAGGGTTTAGGGTTCAGGGTTTAGGGTTTAGGGCTTAGGCTTTAGGGACCTAAGGAAAAGTAAATCCCAGACCCGACACCCCAAGCCCCGAAGCCAAAACCCACGAAGCCGTACATGTTTAGGGTTTGGGGTTTGGCGTTTAGAGTTTAGGGTTTCAGGTTCAGGGTTCAGGGCTTAGGTTTCTATAGGGGTAGCTGAGGGCACAGAAGCCTAAACCCTGAACCCTAGGACCCTGCAAAATTCCGGAACGAGGGAGGTCCCGCCTGCCAAACGCGGGCATCGGAGAACCTTGGTACAGGGCTTGCTCGGATTTAGGGTTCATGGCGAAGGGTGCCCCAAGCTCATGAATGATGGGTTTCTGCATTGGAGGTTCTGTTTCTGGATGTCAGGGCTTGTCGAGTCCCGAGACACGTCTTCGCTTCGCGACCGATTCTGACAGCAGGCGCGCGACTTCCACGCGGCCCCGGGATTCTGCCATCATCAGGGCTGTGCGGCCCTCCGTGTCGGCCTTGTGCTTGTCGGCGCCGGCCTCCACCAGCAAGCGCGCAACTTCAACATGGCCTCTGCCAGCTGCGAGCATGAGGGCTGTGAGGCCACTGTCGCTGACCTCCTTGTCCGCGCCGGCCTCCACGAGCAGCCGCACGATTTCAACGTGGCCATGCTTAGCTGCGATCATCAGGGCTGTGCGGCCACGGTCCAGCAAGTCCTTGTCCGCTCTGGCCTCCAGCAGCAAACGCACGACTTCAACATGGCCGCCGAAGGATGCCCGTGGAAGCAGCGGCCTTTCAGCAAATCGCGTGACCACATTTGGGTCGAGGGGCAGCTGCAGCAGGGACTCGACCTCCGGAAGGGATGATTCGGGGAATGCAGGGCTCTTCATGGGGGGGTTCGCCCTTGCTACCCTGAACCCCAACCCTAAACCCTAAACCCTAAACCCTAAACCCCAAACCCTAAACCCTAAACTCCTTGCCAAACACCCCGCCTCTTTTGCGGAGCCACTGCTGGCAGCAGCTATAAGTTTGCTCACTTGTGTCTGGGAAGGCTCAGAGAAAGAGACCACAACAAGTGCCAGGTCCATAGGCGCCGCGTCGATCTCAGAGGCATCATCCTTGGCTGCCCTTAGTAGGGTTTAGGGCTTAGGGTTTAGGGTTCTTGTTTCTTGGGTTTAGGGTACAAACCCAATAGACCCAAAAAAGGCTAAGGATCTAAAGTTACAGTTAAAAAAACACAGAGCATCCAGCTTCATGTTGGAGCCCTTGAGCATGAGCCTCTGCCTGAAGCGCGGCGCCAGGCCATGATGCTGGTGCAGGTATCGCTTCACTTCCCTCACGCTGTTCACCTCCTCCATGGGGATGGTGGCCACCTCTTGACCCGAGACCAGGCGGACATGCAACATCCCCCTGAACCCTAAACCCACCCTAACACCTAAACCTTAAACCCTAAACCCTAAACCCTAAACCCTAAACCCTAAACCCTACACATCCTCGGGCGCACGGGGCACTGGCGACTGTCAGAACCTGCTCTGAGCCACAAGACAGGTAAAGGCTGACAGAATCAGGATCAGGGGGTTAGGACCCTAAGCCCCGAACAGGTCGATAGCATGCACAGAGAAAGAAAATGCTGGAAGTCTGCAACCTCCCCCCCGCAGCCCACAGCCCCCCAAAAGCGAAACCATCGGACGAAGTTTAGGGTTTAGGTTTAGAGTTTAGGGTTTAGGGGTGCAGGGGTTCAGGTCGGGTCTAGGATTTTCGGGGTTGAGGGTTTGGGGTTTGCAGTTTAGGCTTTAGGGGGGGGGCAGGGTTTTCGAGCTGGGGGCGCAAGGGATTTAGGGTCTAGGGTTGAGGGTCCCTAAACACCCTAAACCCTAAACACCCGAAATCCTAAACTGAACACAAAATGAGGTGCACAGATAAAAAGAACAGGAGAGCAAGGCAGGGAGAACAGCCCCTTCACCACAGGGCCCGTTTGGGTGCAGCCTAACAGGGCTTACGGTTTAGGGTTTAAGGTTTAGAGTTTAGGGTTTAGGGTTTAGCACTGAACCCCACAAGACCCACTGAGAAGGGAGGGGAGCTATAGACACACACTCCCAACATAGGGTTGAGGATAAGCCCCTAATCGGCCTTCATAACGGGGCCAAAACACCCCGAAACCATACACTCGGAGAGGTTTTAGGGTGTCTTGGGAAATACCGGCATCCCTCGCATTAACCCCTAAACCCCTGAAACTTAAAAGCCCTAATTAGGTTTAGGGCTTAGGGCTTAGGATCCCCATTTGCAGCACGTCCACTCGTCGAAAGGGTCCACATTGAAGCGCCAGCTTCCTTGGAACATCGTCGGGTCCTGGGTGAGGGTTTAGGGTTTAGGGTTTATGGTTTAAGGTTTAGGGTTTAGGGTTCGGGCTTAGGGTGTAGGGTGTGGGTTTAGGGTTTAGGGTTTCGGGTTTAGGGTTTAGGGGTTTAGGGTTTAGGGTTTAGGGTTTATGGTTTATGGTTTTGGGTTTTGGGTTTTGGGTTTTGGGTTTTGGGTTTTGGGTTTTGGGTTTTGGGTTTTGGACCCTAGACCCTAAACCCTAAACCGCAAAGTTTAGGGATTTAGGGTTTACAGGGTTTAGGGGGGGCTTACTTAGGGACTGGGAGGTCCGGCGTGCTCGGAACTTGCAACCCCATCAGAACACCGGCTACTTGGAGGAGGAAGTACTTGGAGGCTCAGGGTTTAGGGTTAGGATTTAGGGTTTAGGGTGTAGGGTTTGCTGTGATAGGGCGTAGATGCCGTAACAAGCTCGAAAGCTTCGTGAGGCGCAAAGAGTAGCTTTGGCCCGATTGTGGAAGGCCATCTAACACTTTTCTCCCACCCCACGCCGTCCGAGGCGGCAAAGCCACCCAAACCTGTTCATTTTATCAAAAACGCAGTTTTTGAGCACCCACCCCGCCTGAGCGGGCCAGAGGGTCCCTTTAGGGTAATGACTTTAACAAGGGACCAGTACTGGTCCCGAGGAGAACGTGCTCCGGTGCCGGGCCCATCGTGGGTGCTCGAGCTGTGGGAGGCAGAGGTCGAGGGGCTTAGGCGCTGCCCCTTAAGTGGGGGGGGGGGGGGGGGGGGTGAGTTTAGGGTTTAGGGTTAGGGTTTATTTAGGCTAAAATCCCAACTATAACTGTACTTGCAAGCCCCCCCCCCCAAGTCCTCTAAGTAGGTTAGAAGTAGACTTATCATTTGGGGTCATAAGTAGTTCTACAGCACGGTTTAGGCCTAGGGCTTATTGAGCAGGAATTTAAGGTTTAGGGTTTCGGGCTTAGTAGCTTATTTGGTACCTGCTTGCTAAGTCCCCCCCCACCACCTCCCCCCGACCCCTCCCCACGTTCTCCAAGTACAATAGAGGACTGATAAGTGGGGTCCGAACCTTCGACCCTAATTCTCGAAGCCGATCCAACCCGAAAACCCAAGAAATTAACAACTCCCGAACCTCTACCCAAACCCTGGGTGGATCCAAAACGCAGATCCCTCTCAGGGTTCCTCAGAATGACCTCAATAGTAGTATAGGGTACTATTTTGGGGGCGCTCTACTGTTTGGATCCTGTCAGGGTTTTAGGTAAGGTATTGAAACCATTAACCCCGGCCCCAAGCCCCTAACCTTCTGAAGCTCTAGACGCTACATCCCGACGCTCCAAATCCTCAATACCCTAAGCCCTACCCAGACCCATTCTAGGGCTAGATGCGCAACTGTCTAAACGTGTGCGCCCCCACCACCCCCCCCTCCCCCCCCCCCCCCCCCCCCCCCCCCCCCCCCCCGGCCCCCCCAAAAACTCTGATCTTAACACTGAAGCCCGCCCGAAACCCCAAAACCCCGAACCCCCAAACCCCCAAAGCCCCAAACCCAAAACCCAAAACCCAAAACCCCAAACCCCTCAACCCCCAACGCTGAACCCTTAAAACCCCAAACCCCCAAACGCCCAACCCCAACACCCCCAAAACTGCGCGCGCCTGGGGCACAAGGCCAACGATCTTCCGAAGGGCGGCCAGGCCCATTCGCCGGGCGTCGCGGCCTGGGGTTGAGGGCTTTAGGGTTTAGGGTTTCGGGCTTAGGGTTTAGGGCTTAGGGTTTAGGGTTTAGTGTTTAGGGTTTAGGGTTTAAGGTTCAGGGGGGGTGGCCCCAGGTCCTGAGCCAAAAAAAATATGTCGTTCCAATCACAGCCACCAAGCTTTTGGAAGCTCCCCCCCCCCCACGACCCAGACCCCTGAAAGTAGATCCCCTCCCCCTCAGGAAGAGAAAACCTTGAACCCAAACCCTTAACCCTAAACCCTAAACCCTAAACCCTAAACCCTAAACTCTAAACCCTAAACCCTGAACCCTGACCCCTCGACTGTTTGGATCCTCCGGGTCTTGGGTGCAAAACCCTACGCCCTAAACGCTAATCCCACTAAACCATAAACCCTAAAACCAAACCCTAAACCCTAAACCCTAAACCCTAAACCCTAAACCCTAAACCCTGAACCCTGAACCCTGAACCCTGATCCCAAACCCTAAACCCTAAACCCTGATCCCAAACCCTAAGCCCCAACATCGGACCCTAAAGTTGTACGGACCATCTAAACCATAAGCCCAAAGCCCTGAAACCCTAAGCCCTAAACCCGAAACCCTAACCCGAAATCCCAAACCCTGAAACCCTAAACCCTAAACACTAAACCCTGAAACCCTAACCCCTACACCCTAAACCCCAACCCTAAACCCTAGACCCTAGACCCTAAACCCTAAGCCCCAAACCCTAAACCCTAGACCCTAGACCCTAGACCCTGAACCCTGAAAACCTAAATCCTAAACCCGAAACCCCAAACCCCAAACCCCAAACCCTAAACCCCAAACCCTAAACCCTAAACCCTATAACCCCTAGACCCTAAACGTAAAGCCCTCAACCCTAAACCCGAATCCCCCCCATGAGAACCTTGCCTCCGATGTGGATGGTGCCCTGCCGTGGCTCTAGCACGCGGAGTAGGCACCTGGGATGGTCTGAGGTTTGAGGGCTTTTGGGTTTAGCACACAGGGTTTTCGGGTTTAGGGCTTATAAGGGTTTAGGGAGTAAGATGCAAGTTGCACGAGAAACCTCGAACCAACCCCAAGGATTCTTGAAAGGCGCACGTCCAACCCAACCCCACGCTCCACACCCGAAACTACACACCACACCCGAAAACCCCCCCCCCCCACCCCCCCTCCCCCCCCCCCCCACTCCCTAAACCCTTAAACCCTAAACCCTAAACCGTAAACCCTAAACCCTAACCCCGAAGACTCAAGAAGCCCCTCTGGGCTTTCAAAAGAACACCCTAACAAGCTGGCATGTTCCCCCCCTTACACTAACAGTCCTTCATAAGGATTAGAGAAATACCCCCCCCCCCCTACACTGGACCCTAATCTTAAACCCTATAACTTGCATTCCACTGCCCTTAACCCCGCATCCCCCCTAAACATAAGCCAAGCAAACCCTAACAAAACCCGCAACGCTCGACCCTTTACAAAACAACATATAAAGTCACACCTAATAATCAGAAGCTGTTGCCCTAAACCCAAAACCCTAAACATCTGAACCCTAAGCATCCAAACCCCAACCCTAGATCGCAAACCTCAAGCCCGAATGCCCCTGAGCCGACTGAGACATGAATGAGGCAATGAGGTACCTTTATATCCCCTATTCGATGTATATACCCTCAAATCTCAACCCTCAACCTTCAACCCTCAACCCTAAACCCTAAACACCCTCAGAAGCAGCAGCTATGTCAAGGCGCAAGAGGACTGTTGACTTGCCACAGCCGGTCTTGCCCGCGAAGCCGCAGCGTGTTCGCGGCGCGATGTCCTTGAAACTGAGGGCTTTGAGGGTTTGGGGGTTTAGGGCTTTAGGGTTTGGGGTTTGGGGTTTGGGGTTTAGGGTTTTGGGGTTTAAGGTTTAGGGTTTGAGGTTTAGGGTTTGGGGTGACGGCTAGGAATAAGGGCGTTCAGGCTCTTGGTTGGGAATTTGGGAGATAGCCCGTGACTATACAGAGTGCGTCAAGGCCATCAAGCCCTAAACCGCAAAACCCTAAACCCCAAACCCTACACCCCAAACCCTAAACCTGAACCCTAAACCCTAAAGCCGAAACCCTAAATCCTAAAGCGCCCCAGAGGGATAAGAAAGGCACCCGAACTCCCGAATTTTGCCCTATGAGAACTCAGAATGTCGGCGATGGGTTCGGAAGGCCTCTGGGCGAAAGGAAGTCTACAGGTTTAGGGTTTTGGGGTTTGGGGTTAGGGTTTAGGCTCTAGGGTTTAGGGCTTTTGGTCTCATGGTTTCAGGGCTGGAGTTTTCGGCTTTCAGGGCTTTGGGGGTTGAAGGGTTTTGGGGCTTTAGGGGGTTTCGGGGTTTAGGGTATGAATACGGTTTCAGGGGGGTTAGAGGCTTAGGAGCATTTAGGGGCTTAAGGGTTTCGGGGTTTAGGGGGCTTAGGGGTTCAAGCTAGGGTGCAGGCTGAAGGGTTTAGGGTTTCGGGTTTAGAGTTTAGGGTTTAGGGTTTAGAGCTGAGGGTTTAGGGTTTAGGGTTTAGGGTTTAGGGTTTAGGGTTTAGGGTTTAGGGTTTAGGGTTTAGGGTTTAGGGTTTAGGGTTTAGGGTTTAGGGTTTAGGGTTTAGGGTTTAGGGTTTAGGGTTTAGGGTTAGTGTTTAGGGTTTAGGGTTTAGGGTTTAGGGTTTAGGGTTTAGGGTTTAGGGTTTAGGGTTTAGGGTTTAGGGTTTAGGGTTTAGGGTTTAGGGTTTAGGGTTTAGGGTTTAGGGTTTAGGGTTTAGGGTTTGGGCCTTAGGATGCATCGATCTCTCTTGGTAGCCCAGTCGCCATACTCTGAGAAGTAACCTGCTCGGAATTGGTTGGTTCCTTTCATAAGGGAGCCTAGAACCCGAAGCCCTAAACCCGAAACCCTAAACCCCAAACCCTAAACCCCAAACCCCAAACCCTAAACCCTAAACCCCTAAACCCTAACTGAGGCTTTCGGACCCAAGCACTGGTAAAGGCAAGCGGCCACGCTGATGCCGTGCAGAACCGGCTTGGCGTTGGCGTAGCCTCGAAGGGTTTAGGGTTTCGGGCTTAGGGTTTAGGGTTAGGGTTTAGGGCTTCGGGTTTAGGGTTTAAGGTTTAGGGTTTAGGGTTTGGGGTTTCAGGTTTAGGGTTTAGGGTTTAGGGTTTAGGGTTTAGGGTTTAGGGTTTAGGGTTTAGGGTTTAGGGTTTAGGGTTTCGGGATTCAAAGAGCGGGACTCAGCTGGTGCGGCGAGGGCAAAGAAGGATCTTAGGTCTAGAGTTTAGGGGTCTAGGGCCTGGAATTTAGGCCTTATGAAGGGGAAAGGAGGGCATCCTTATAAGCGACCTTAGGCGGGTTATTCAGGGGCTACTCCCCGGCGAAGCCTCCGGCCCCGGCGCGCCTGCAACCAGATTGGAGACGTTCACGCCCATGCCGTTCGCGTCGGCGGACTTGGTTTAGAATTGACGGTGTTGTAGGGCATTGCAGGGTTTGGGGTCTGTGGCCTAGAGTTTAAGGCTTAAGTCTTCAAATCCATAGAAGAACTACCGAAGTCCCAAACTCCACTTGGAATCTCTTTTGACTTAGTAAGTCCACTTAACCCCTTGTCACAGAAGCGCAGACCCCCGACAGTAATCCTCCGTCAGCGATCATGATGATGGTGCCTCCTCCTCCTCTTCCAGCTGTTCTAGCTCGTGACGCGGGGGCTTCGGCATTGCAAGTCCATGGGACCCTAAACCCTAAACCCTAAACCCTAAACCCTAAACCCTAAACCCTAGTGCGGCAATGCACTCCCGCAGGACGATGCTGCGGGCGTCTGATGACCCACAATCGCCTGCCCTGCCCTGGGAAGCGGTCCACGGAGTGTACGGGTTTAGGGTTTGGGAGTTTAGGGTTTAGGGTTTAGGGTTTCGGGCTTCGAGGAAACCATGTACCCGGATTGTTGGGCTCATACAGCTTGCAGGGTTTAAAGGGCTTGAAGGGCTCCTAGGTCTTCGGGGGGTTTCAAGGATGCATAGGCTTGATCTTGCTTGTAGGGGTTTGTAGGATTCCCTTAACCCTCTCTTTCACAAAGGTATTTAAACCCTATCAAGCGGCACCGGTGTTCTTCTGATTTGGGTCAATACGAGGGGGCTCAGGGCCCAGAGGGCTCAGGGCCCAGAGGGCTCAGGGCCTAGACTCAGCGCCTAGTGTTTAGGGTAGGGTTTTAGGTTCAGGCTAGGGTTTAGGGGGTTTAGGGTTCAGGGCCTCGGGTTCAGGGTTCAGGGCCTAGGGTTTAAAGTTGGGGCAGGTGGTTTTTTCTGAATGTTGTGGAATTCTCTGGGTGGGTATGTTCCCGTTACATGAACAATTGCAGGCCGTCGGGGGGGCTTAAGATGCTGACCCTAAACTCTAAACCCTAAAACCGCAAACCCCTAAAGTTTCTAGGGATTTGATAGGGTTGTCATAAGAGGTTTTCGTGGGTTACAACCAAACCCTGAAACCCTAGAGCAAGTTTATCGGGTTTCCACGGGGTTTTGATAAACTAGAACCAAGAGTAACCTAGAAATAAACAGGGTACCCTTGTTGGGAAAGGGGGCTTGTAAGGGAACCTAAGCCCTGAAACACGGGAACAAGGGCCTACTTTGGGTCCTAGCCCTAAACCCTAAACCCTAAACCCTAAACCCTAAACCCTAAACCCTAAACCCTAAACCCTAAACCCTGAACCCTGAACCCTGAACCCTAAAAAAAGTAGGGGCCTACTCTGGGTCCTGGGGTCTTATCAGGTTTCTGCGAGTTTTCATTCGCCCAGCCGCGCTCCAGAGGATAAGATCCAGGGTTTTGGGAGGCTCGCAGAGCTCCTGCAAAGGTTTAGGGTCTAGGGTTTAGGGTTTGGGGTTTCAGGTTTAGGGTTTAGGGTCTAGGGTTTAGGGTTTAGGGCTTAGGGATTAGATTTTGGGGTTTAGGGCTTGGGGTTTTGGTTCTTGAAGATTGTGCTCTTGCTGTTTGGGGTGGTTGGGCCAGGTGGAGCGCGGGTTTTAGGGCTTTGTGGGTTCAGGGTGCAGCCGCTGCCGAAACCTCGCACTGCAACCCCAAACCCTAAACCCTAAACCCTAAACCCTAAACCCGAAACCCGAAACCCGAAACCCGAAACCCGAAACCCGAAACCCGAACCCCAACAACTGTTCCGGAGCTGAAAAAAAGGCTGCCTCAGAATTCGAGGGTGCCAGGGCTACAAGCTCGAGATACTCTGGTTTAGGGCCTTGGGTTTCCCAAGCCCTCAGCTCTGCAACCCCTTCTTCCTAAACCCCAAACCCTAAACCCTTTGTGCCTTCGCCATGGCTTCAACAGACCTGCTGGCGCCATTCACCGCCACGATGTCGAAACCCTCCAGGCCTCTGCGTGGGGGGAGGAGCGGACCAGGCCCGAACCCTAAACCCTAACCCTAAAGCCTAAACCCTAAAGCCTAAACCCTAAACCCTAAACCCTAAACTCTAAACCCCCCCAAAGCCCGCAACCTCTGAACAATCCTAAGGGAGCTGCTACCGGAGCCCGATCTCCAACCCTGAGCCCCTCATCCCCAACATGTCGACTGTCTCTTCAAGTTCCCTAGGAATACAAAACCCTAAACCCTGAACCCTAAACCCTAAACCCTAAACCCTACACCCTAAACCCTAAACCCTAAACCCTTTTCTGGCTTACAGGGGGCTTATAAAAAGAACCTAGACCTTGAAGAGGAAACTTTAAAAAAGAAATAAAGGGCCTACTCTGGGTCCTAGTAGTAATACAAAGGGTTGCCCCTTTTCTGGCTTACAGGGGGCTTCTAAAAAGAACCTAGACCTTGAAAAGTAAACTTTAAAAAAGAAATTTATGGGCCTACTCTGGGTCCTGGTAGTTCCCAAAAAAGGGAACCTAGCAATACACAAAGTGTGGCAACCGAAAAAAACGCTTACCTGTATACATAAACCTGAAAGCCTTGGCGGGCATAAGCAGGCCGGCGCGTGGGCACAGGCACGCCGGTTCGAGGGCATAGGCACGGCCGGTTCGTGGGCGTAGGTAGGCACGCCGGTTTGTGGGCATAGGCACTCAGAGTTCAGGGCCTAGAATAGGGTTTCCTCGCACAACCCGAAGCCCCCACACCCCAAACCCCCTACCCCCCCGAAACTCCCAAAACCAACAACATAATCAAGGCCCCTGAACCCCGGACCCTACACCCAAAAGCCCCTGAACCTTTAAACCCCAAACCCTAAACCCTAAACCCCAAACCCTAAACCCTAAACCCTAAACCCCAAACCCTAGACCCCAAACTTCCCTGAACCTTAAAGGCAGCCCGGGCCGCCCTTCAGCATCTCGCACTTGGGGGCCAGGTCGGACAGTCGCCGGCCTGGCTTCAGGGTGCAGGGTTCAGGGTTCCAGCTTCTGGGTTTAGGGTTTAGGGTTTAGGGTTTCGGGTTTCGGGTTTCGGGTTTAGGGTTTAGGGTTTAGGGTTAGGGTTGAGGTTTACTGCAGGGTTTTAGGGGGGTTTAGGGTTTTCTGTAGGGTTCAGGGTTTACTGTAGGGTTTAGGGGTTAGGTTAGAGGGTCCACCAACCTGGCAGCGTGAAACCTCCCTTTTTCCTCCTTACACCCAGAATGGGGGTCCTGCGGCAACTTTTCTGTGAAGGAAACCGCAACCAGTGCCACTTTTCGGACCCCCCGAACCCCCCCCAACCCCCCCCACCCCCCCACCCCTCCCCCCAAACCCCACAAAGCTCCAACGTTGGCGCATACACCCTGAACCGCAAACCCAAACCACCAAACCCAAACACTGCACCTGTTCTCCCGCAGGGTCGGCGGCTTGAGCCGGAGGCTTTTAAATCCGGGCGCGCCCGTGGTGTATCGCGGCTAGGCGCCTAAAAGCTGCAGAGAGGGCCCCGAACTCCAAATCCTAAATCTTAAAGAGGGCCCTGAACCCGAAATCCTAAGTCCTACAGGCATTACCCCAAAGCACCACCGCAGCCCCAAATAGCTGTTAAAACCCCAAAAAGCTTCAAAAAAAAACCACAAAGGGGGGAGGCTGGTATTTGCCTGCTCCCGAAGAACCATCACAGCCCCAAATAGCTTTAACAACCCCAAAATGCTTCCCCAAAACAGGGAAGCCTGGTATTTGCCTGCTCCCGCAATGAAAAATGCTGTTTTTTAGTACCGGAATCGACGGTTTCGGGACCCCTCCATTTGACCCCAAAGCACCACCACAGCCCCGAATAGCTTGAAAAAGCCCTAAAAGGCTTTAAAAAGCCGGGTGTCCCGGGGACTCCCCGGGACAGCTGTTGTGGGGGCGTCCGGGGGGGCCCCGGACAGTTGTTTCGAGGGACCCACGCCCCAACGCACCCCAGCCAGTACAACCTGTCCCGGGGGGGCCCCGGCACAACCCGGGGGGCCCCGGGACAGCCCATATTAGACTAGGATTTAGGATTTAGGATTTAGGATTTAGGATTTAGGATTTAGGATTTAGGATTTAGGATTTAGGATTTAGGATTCAGGATTTAGGATTTAGGATTTAGGATTTAGGGTTTAGGATTTAGGACTTAGGACGTGACTGTTTTCCGAAACTAGTACCAGGTGAGCTGGTGGGAGTGTTCGCAGCCCGGTGAAATCCCTAGACCGTTACCCGTCAAACCAAACCCCCCCCCCCGCCCCCCCTTCATGCTCTTGCGGGCCAGTGGCAACGTGTTTTGGTTCTGTGCCAGTGCTGGCTGATGATTTCGTAGGAGAAGAATTATGTGGCCCTTCACGTCGTGACTAAAAGTGCTCAGCGTTGACGTTTCGCATCAGGGTCCTGCTAGCTGGGTTACTGTTGAAAAAAATACAAATTTCGGTACGGCAGGGCTCGTGAGAACAAACTACACGAGAGACACCACACCCAAGGTCAACGACAGCTTGGCGCAAGGCCGGCGGGGATCGAGCAGCCAGCCCCGGCGGCGGGCCGTGGCGTTCCACTTTCACATCCACCTGGAATCATGACGTCAGGCAGAAGCTCTCTCAATATTCAATACGCCAACGCATCCCACACGTCTGTATGCTCAAACCCAAGTCGAAATCAAGCTGTAAGGCACTGTAGGGGCCCCACATTCTGCCAGCGCGCGTAACGGCCCTTCCGCCGGCCCTGGAATACGGTCAACGGTGTGAAGCTTGTTGGCAGCCTTACATCGTCTTGCGGAGTGTCGCCGAGATGTGCTGGGGGCCAGGGCTGCTAGACTGCTAGACAATGCGGATGAAGCTGCAAATGAAGTCCCACCTCAAGCCAGCGCCGCACCTTGCTTCCTGGCGCCGCAGCAAGGAGCACTTTGGCTCCTTGCTGCGTAGGCTGCCACACGACCCGCCGACCACATCCTAGCCATCTCCATCAAAAGTGATCCATCGAAGTCTCCAGCGAGGCACCGCGCGGCGTACTCCGTGGTTAAGCCTGTCCGGGCAGAGTCCAAAGCGACTACCGGGCTCACTATCGGTGAGGGCAACGGAGGCACCTCTTCGACGGGGGGCGCAAATCAAACTCGAATCAACTATCAGAAGCCTTGTAGTCGGGGCAGATGATCTCGCGTTTGCGCACTTTGGGGCGAAACGGGTAGCGCCTGCATCTCCCGAGCGTGAAACAAATCTATCGCACCCTGAATTGCTTTTAAATCACAGCCACTCTGCACACGCATCTTGGAGGCGCGATCGTCGGGCCTTACGTGTGCTTCCGGGACAAAGCATTGAGATAACCGTTTCCGGCGGCCCGGGAGTCTGTTAAGCAAGTCTGAGATATATATATATATATGATACATATATATATATATATACGTATATATAAATATACATATATAGATATGTATATATATATATATACGGTACCCCCCCCCAAAAAAAACTACGTTTCCATGTGCTCTTGCCTGAAGTCCGACAGATCGGCCTCCCAGTTTGGTCATGATAGCGATTTACTAATTCATTAAATCTGTTCCTCAATTTCACTAATCTACCTAATGTAATTGATTGAATTACTTTAATTAACTTCGTTGATTCCAAAAAAGCTTACTAAATTCACATAATTTAATCCACTCAGCAATTGCTCGAGCGAGTGCTCCAACAGAAGTGACTTGAACAATTTGCTCGAGATCGTGGATTGCTATGAATTTTAATAAGATTCCTGTTAGTTTTACTTGGGTTCCTATTAAATTTTATAGGATTCATAGGGTTGTATGAATTCAATAGGAATCCCATTTAAATCAGTAGGAACCCCATTGACATGAAAGCCCATTGAAACGAATAGGAACCCTTTTGAATTCAAGAAAATGCGATTAAAATAAATAGGGTCCCTACAAAAACATCTATGATTTCTTTTAAGAGTAACAGGAAGCCGTTTAAAATGAAGATGAATCCTATGAGATTAAGAAGAGGAGTCCCTGCAACTCTGCCAAAACCCTAGAAAACACAGGGTTGCATGCATTTTACACACAAAACCTGAAAATACACATGCTTCTCAGGTTTTTCAATGCGAAAAACTGAAAATCCTATTTACTCCAAGGTTTCGGCAGCATTGTGGACAAGAGTTTCAGAGCCAAAAACTGCGTTGTTGGTGCAAAAGCATCACGCAACACTCATGCAACACTCACGCAACACTCACGCAACACTATATGCAACAGTGCCAAAACCCTGGAAAACGCATGGTTTCCAGTATCTTGCACAATAAAACCTAACAAATACAGGTTTCTTAACTTTTTCAATGCAAAACACTGGACATCCTACTTTTTCCGAGGTTTTTGGCAGTGTTGCATGCAGTGTAGCATGTAGTGTTGCATGAGTGTTGCGTGAGTGCTGCGTGATGCTTTTGCACGGGAGACGGTAACACCAACGATGGGGCCGGTACCAGAAACGGTCTACACTGGTCCCCCCCCATTTGCAAATAGTGCGATTGCGTGCCAGATTCTTGTTGCCACTGTGCTTTCATCAGAGATTTTGAGCGGGGGGAAAAGGGATCGCTGCTGTGGCGTGCCTGCGCCATTGAGGATTGAAGGAATATGGGGTTTAGGGTTTGGTTAGGGTTCAGCTGCCTCTTGAAGAGCCTAAAAAAAACGGGCAGCGCGACAAGCAAATACTCGGGAAGCGTGCAGTTTCCGGACTCCAAATCCAGATTGGAGTCCAGGGTCTGCGTGCCTCTCTCAGGACCAGCGCATGCCGGAAATTACGTGCCTGCCGATGTTTTGTACTTAAGCACAACGAGGCCACCAGTGGTTGCGGGCAGCACAAGGCCGCTCCCCGTTTAGGGTTGGGGTTTAGGGTTTAGGGTTTAGGGTTTGGAGTTTAGGGTTTAGGGCTAAGGTCTAAGGGCTTAGGGCTTAGGGCTTAGGGCTTAGGGCTTAGGGCTTAGGGCTTAGGGTTTAGGGTTTAGGGTTTACTGTTTAGGGTTTAGGGTTTAGGGTTTAGGGTGTTTTGACAGTTTAGGGGGCGGGGTTTTGGGGTTTGGGGGGTGTTCGGGTGTTAGGGGTTAGGAGTGCGCGCACAAGATGCGTACAAGCCAAGCCTGATCCTGAGACCATAAAAACCCTCAACCCAATTGTTTGAAGCAACCCGAAACCTTCTTAAAGCCACCAAAAAACTCAAAAGCAATCCGAACCACCCTCAACCCAAAACCTAAGACCCTAGACCCTAAACCCTAAACCCTAAACCCTAAACTCTGGGTGTTTCATGCACACATGGCCTGGCTCCATGCGGAGTCCGCGATTTCCTGGCCCGCGGCGCATGAGGGGACGGCCTGGTAAGGTTTAGGGTTTGGGGTTTAGGGTTTAGGGTTTAGGGTTTAGGGTTTAGGGTTTCGGGTTTAGGGTTTAGGGTTTGGGGTTTAGGGTTTAGGGTTTAGTGTTTAGGGCTTAGGGCTTAGGGTTTAGGGTTTAGGGTTTAGGGTTCAGGGTTGAGGGAAGGTTTAGGGTGTTGCGCTGCCTGAAAGCTCAGCTGCCCATTTGGGCTGAAGGTGGTTTGTCTTTGTTAGCGCTTTCTTTTTGCTAGAACCCTAATAACCCTAAACCCTAAACCCTAAACCCTAAACCCCAAACCCTAAACCCCAAGCGCTTCCAACTGCTAGGATGCAGAGCCAGGCCCTCATTCCCTTTGTTTGGGGTTTAGGATTTCGGGAGCCGGAGTAGGCACTTCTTCCCCTTTTCTTAGGGTTCAGGGTTTAGGGTTTAGGGTTTCGGGTTTAGGGTTTAGGGTTTCGGGTTTCGGGCTTCGGGTTTAGTGTTTAGTGTTTAGTGTTTGGTGTTTGGTGTTTAGTGTTTAGTGTTTAGTGTTTAGGTGTTTAGTGTTTGGTGTTTCGGGCTTATGGCTTGGGATGGGTTCATGGATCAGCTGCTGGCAAGCTTCGTCGAATAAACCCTCAACCTCATCCTGGGTTTTTCATGCAAAACCCCTAATCCCGAAGCCCTAGGCTCACAACCCTAAGCCACCCCAGAACCCTAACCCTAAAAACTCCTGTGAGCCCTAACTCCCGAAAACCTTCAATTCCTGCAAGCCCCCCGACCCACCCCACGCTCCAAACAAAGAGAGAGAAAACAAAAAGAAGGCTCTGAAAAAGCAGACCCCTAAACCCCAAACCCTAAACCCTAAACCCTAAACCCTAAACCCCGATGTACAACCCAAACTCCCAAACTCCAAAAAGCCCCAAGCCCGAAAAGCAGACTCAACTAAAGACTGAAAACGAAGCACTAAACCCTAAACCCCCAAACCCTAAACCCTCAACCCTAAACCCTAAACCCCCAAACCCCCCAAACCCTAAACCCCAAGCCCTAAACCCTAAACCCTAAACCCTAAACCCCAAACCCCAAAACCCTGAACCCTAAACCCTAAACCCCAAACCCTAAACCCCAAACCCCCCAAACCCTGAGCCCTAAGAAGACCTCCGTCCCGGCCTTCGCTGTGGAGGCCGCCATCCTCCGGCGCTTCGATGGGGCTTAGGGTTTAGGGTTCAGGGTTTAGGGTTTAGGGTTTAGGGTTCAGGGTTTAGGGTTCAGGGTTTAGGGTTCAGGGTTTAGGGTTTTAGGGTTTTAGGGTTTTAGGGTTTTAGGGTTCAGGTGTTGAGAGGGCTTGAGAGGGCTCAGGAAATTTAGGGGGTTGAGGGGTTGAGGGGTTTAGGGGTTTAGGGGTTTAGGGGTTTAGGGTTTAGGGTTTAGGGTTTAGGGTTTAGGGTTTAGGGGTTTAGGGGTTTGGGGGTTTAGGGGTTTAGGGGTTTAGGGGTTTAGGGGTTTAGGGGTTTAGGGGTTTAGGGGTTTAGGGGTTCAGGGCTTTGGGGGTTTAAGGGTTTAGCCCCCTCCCAGAGGCACCCTAACTCAGAACGATTCGGGTTTTGGAGTTTTGGGGTCTAGGGTTTAGGGGCTCTTCCGTGTCTCTTCGGTGCCCAAAATGCGCGTCCCTTCGGTTTCTTCCTTGCTGGCTCCTCCTCTTCTCTGGGCCTCCTTCAGTTCCACCTCTCCTCCTGAAAAGGCGCTCTAAGCCCTACATCCGAATCCCTGAGACCCTGATTCCGCTGCCCTTTTGGGGTTTATGTAGGGTTCGGGGGCTTCGTTTGGGGTACCCAATAAACACTAAAACCTTACCTTCAGGCTCTATAAAGACTCTAAGGACTCGTTGGGGAGGACTTCCGGGGTTTGGGGTTTGGGGTTTAGGGTTTAGGGTTTGGGGTTTGGGGTTTAGGGTTTAGGGTTTAGGGTTTCGGGTTTAGGGTTTAGGCCTTCAAGGAGAGCTGGCAGAGGTGCGACCGGTCCACGCGGACCTGCCGAAAGATCACGGGGTCCTGCCGCGTTGGGGGGGGGGGGGGGCGGTTGGTCGGAGGCTTCGGAGGGTTTAGGGTTTAGGGTTTTGGCGTTTAGGGTTTAGGGTTTAGGGTTTTGGGTTTAGGGTTAGGGTTTAGGGTTTAGGGTTAGGGTTTCAGGGTTCAGGGTTTAGGGTTTTAGGTTAAGGGTTAGGGGTTCAGGGGTTCAGGGGTTCAGGGGTTTAGGGGTTTAGGGGTTTAGGGGTTTAGGGGGGTTTAGGGGTTTAGGGTTTAGGGGTTTAGGGGTTTAGGGGTTTAGGGTTTAGGGGTTTAGGGGTTAGGGGTTTAGGGGTTTAGGGATGGGCTTTTGGGCTTCGCCACTGAAACCGAGCCAGAACGTTTTCAGAACCCCGTACCCTTCAACCCGAAAGAACCGAAACACGTAACGCAAAGCCCAAGAGTCCATGAAACCCTGAACCCTGAACCCTAAACCCTAAACCCTAAACCCCAAGGGCATCAAGCCGACCTCCACCCGCCCGGTAATTGTAAAAACGAAAGCAACATATTCGCGCCAATCCGAGTCAAAACATCATGCAACCCCACCCTGAACCCCAAACCGTAAGCCCCGAACAATAAACCCCCAAACGCACCCTAAATCTTAAACCCACCCCCTAAACCCAAACCCTAAACCCTAAAGCTCCCACGAAGAGGGGCTTGCCGTCCTCTGGCAGGTCAAGCGCTGCTTCCTGCACGTCGTTTAGGGTTTGGATTTAGGGTTTAGGGTTTAGGATTTGGGGTTTAGGGTTTAGGGTTTAGGGTTTGGCTTACAGTCTTACAGCTTAACTTCTCTGAGGGTTTAGGGTACAACGGTACAACTGTGTAGTTGAAAATGGCCGAGGAAATGCGTGCTCATAGACTCTGATATGAATTTGTCCTTAAGCCGTCTCTTTGTTCGATTAGGAATGACTAGGGTCTATTTAAGGGTTTAGGGTTTAGGGTTTAGGGTTGAGGTTTAGGGTTTAGGGTTTAGGGTTTAGGGTTTAGGGGGGTTTGGGGTTTGGGGTTTAGGGTTTAGGGTTATGACTCACGTTGTTGAAGCGTCCGTTTGGGTGTGGTGTGCAACCTTGAGGCTTAGGGGTCTTCTTGCAGAGCCCGAATCTACAGCTGTGGCTTGGGTCGCAGGGTTAGGCGGACTTAGGGTTTAGGGTTTAGGGTTTACGGTTTAGGGTTAGGGTTTAGGGTTTTTAGGGTTTTTAGGTTAGGGTTTAGGTTTAGGGTTTAGGCTTTAGGGTTTTAGGCTTTAGGGTTTAGGGTTTAGGGTTTAGGGTTTAGGGTTTTGCAGCCCCCTCCCTTAAGAACCCTATAATTTGGGTTGAGGGTTTAGAGTTGAGCTTACTTGTGCAAACGCGCCGCTGCTTTTACAGACTGCGTGTCTGCTGTATATTCACATGCTTGCAGCCAGACGAAACCTCAGGATTTGACCAGGACGATAGATCCTTCTACCCTGAACAAACCCCAAAACCCCTAAACCCTGTGCTTGTGAAGAACTTCGGGACATCCCCCAAATACAAACAGTTCGTATTAGGAACCCTAAACCCTAAACCTCACACCCAAACCCTAAACCCTAAACCCACAGTACCCCCTACGAAGGACAGGGGGAACATCCCATGATGCACTTCAAGTTCGAAGACCCAGGTATCCTGAAACCAAGCGTGGAACCCTAGGGTTTAGTGTTCAAGGTCTAGGGTTTAGGGTTTGGGGTTTAGGGTTAGGGTTTACGATTTAGGGTTGAGGGTTTAGGGTTTAGGGTTCAGGGTTCAGGGTTCAGGGTTTAGGGTTTAGGGTTTGTGCCCTCAGTATGCCCCAGAAACCTTCTTAAAATCCCTATAACGCGCCTTACTAACCTGATTACTAAGTCAAACGACCTTCCCAGAAGTGGTTGGTTGGGCTTATAAGGGGTTTCGGCTTGGGGCTTTAGTATGTCAGAGTCCTGATCGTAACGCCCGCAAGTCAAGCCTTAAGCTTACTAAACTTTAGTCCTTCTATCCTAAACCCTAAACCCTAACCCTAAACCCTAAACCCTAAACCCTACACCCTACACCCTGAACCCTACACTCTCTAGCTGTATAGGGCCCTCAGCTTGTACACACAGGGCCCCTCTCTTGCATCAGGGTTTTAGGGTTTAGGGTTGTAGGCTTTGGAGTTTAGGGTTCAAGGTCTACTCCGGGGTCCTGGAATCCTCCACCCTTTAGGGTTTAGGGTTTAGGGTTTAGGGTTTAGGGTTTAGGGTTTAGGGTTTAGGGTTTAGGGTTTAGGGTTTAGGGTTTAGGGTTTAGGGTTTAGGGTTTGGGGTTTAGGGCTTCGGGCTTGGAGCCCTAAGCCCTAAAGCCTAAAAAATGTAAACTCTGCCCCCTTCACTGGTAGCCACCCCCGAAAGAGAATAGACGAACAATCATCAGCGAACCTGAATCCTATACAGCAAACTCTAAACCCTAAATCTCTAAACCCCTGAAACCCAGCATGAGGTTCATACTCCTGTCCCTCACCCCCCACATGCCCAGAAAACCCTGGTTTTCTCGAGTAAAACGCGCGTGTCACCAAATAAGTGCAGCCCTTAGCCAGTTCCCAGTATCTAGACTTAAGTAACCCCTAAACCCCTAAACTCCAGACCCTAAACCCTGAAAACCTCTCAGCCTACCCATAAACCCCCAAACCCTAAGGGGATCAAGGTATGGGGGGTTTGGAGTTTAAGGATTTAGGGGGTGAGGGTTTATGTAGGGTTTAGGGGCCAGGTTTATGGGTTATTAGAGGTTCAGGAGTTTAGGAGGTTAAGGAGCATGAGCCTCAAAAGGCTCCACTGCACAGCTTAGCTAGGGTTTGGGGCTTCGGGTTTTGGAGTTGAGGGCTTAAGAGCAAGAAAGGTAGGCTTTTTATGGTAGGTTTAAGGATGAGGCATGTCTCTTACGGGCCAAAACCAATCAGGCTTACGTGTGGTTCCGGGTTTATGGCTTAGGGCTCAGGGAAGGCAGCATGAACCTCAAAGACGGGGACGGGGCAGGGCCGCCGTGGCCGGGTTTCAAGCAAAGGATTGTAATCTAGGGTTTAGGGTTTAGGGTTTAGGGTTTAGGGTTTAGGGTTTAGGGTTTAGGGTATTTGGACGGAACTGGTATTTGCGGTAGCATCTATGATGAACATATCGGGATTGTGCGGGGAGATTGCTGGTAAGTTGGCAATTGTCTATTGCTTTCTGCCAAACGTATGCCTGCGAAGTCAGTGAGCTGACGAGACACGTCTGCGCTTCGCGGGGGGCCCTTCCAACAATCGCAGGACTTCGGTGTGGTCACTGTCTGCTGAGAGCGTCAGGGCTGTATCTCCACCCTTGTCGATCATGTCCTTGTCGGCGCCGGCCTCCACCAGCAAACGCACGGCTTCAACGTGGCCATTGACAGCTGCGCACATCAGGGCTGTGGAGTTCTTGCGGCCAGCCTTGTCCTCGTCGGCACCGGCCTTCACCAGCAAAAACACGGCTTCAACGTGGCCGTTGGCAGCTGCCTGCATCAGGGCTGTGTAGCCAAGGTTGTCGATCATGTCCTTGTCGGTGCCAAGCTCCAGCAGCAAACGAAAAATTTCAAGTTGGTTCAGGCGAGCTGCGTGCATCAGGGCAGTCCAGCCAGCGTCGCGCCCAACAACGAACATGCGACTTCAACATAACCGCGCCGAGCTGCGAGAAGGAAGGCTGTGTTACCGAGCTTGTTGGCCAAGCCCTTGTCGGCGCCGGCCTCCACCAACAAACGCACGGCTTCAACCTGACCCGCGGCGGCTGCGTGCATCAGGGCAGTGAAGCCATTGCTGTCAGCCTTGTCCTTGTCGGCGCCGGCCTCCACCAGCAAACGCGCGGCTTCAACGTGGCCGTTGGCAGCTGCGCACATCAGGGCTGTGGAGTTCTTGCGGCCAGCCTTGTCCTTGTCGGCACCGGCCTCCACCAGCAAACGCGCGGCTTTGGCAGCTGCGCGCATCAGGGCTGTGTCGCCAAGGTTGTCGATCATGTCCTTGTCGGTGCCAAGCTCCAGCAGCAAACGAAGAATTTCAAGTTGGTTCAGGCGAGCTGCGTGCGTCAGGGCAGTCCAGCCAGCGTCGTAGGCCCTGTTTTTGTCGATGCCGGCGCCCAACAGCGAACGTGCGACGTCAACATAACCGTGCCGAGCTGCGAGAAGGAGGGCTGTGTTACCGAAGTTGTCGGCCAAGTCCTTGTCGGCGCCGGCCTCCAACAACACTCGCACGGCTTCAACCTGACCCGCGGCGGCTGCGTGCATCAGGGAAGTTAAGCCATGGCTGTCAGCCTTGTCCTTGTCGGCACCGGCCTCCACCAACAAACGAACCACTTCAACGTGGCCACGCTGAGATGCCAACGAAAGCCCCGTCCGACCGGCAAAGACCACATTGGGGTCCAGGGGCAACTGCAGGATGGACTCGACCTGGGGTGTCTCCGATGATTCGGGGGTTCTCAGAGTTCTCCCTATTTCTACTTCAGACTCATCACCTGACTGCACACAACAGCCGTCATCCGGGAAACCCCTGCCTTCGTGAGCCATCCATCCACGCTGGCACGTACAAGGCCCCCGGCTTGTGTCTCTGAGGCGCTGCAGAAGTTCATTACTACCTTGGCGACGAAATGAACCCTAAAATTGGGTTCATAACCTATACTGCTTTACAATTCCTATTGAGGTAGTATGAACCGTAAACCCTTTTGGGGTTCATGTAGTCCCCAAGGTACAAGCCCAAGATCCATGGGAGAATCGAGCTTCTCGGCATCATCCAGATTGGAGCCCTTGAGGATGAGCCTCTGCCTGAAGCGCGGAGGCAGGCCATGCATCTGGCGCAAGTGGCGCTTCAGTTCCCTCACGCTGCTCAATTCTTCCACGGGAATGGCTGCCAACACTTCGCCCGAGATCATGCGGACACGCAGCATCCTGATCGAAGAGAAGAAGCTATGAGCTCCTTAATCCAGTCTGGCATCCCGAACAAGCATAGCTGCGCGCAGCAAAGTTCGACACTCTAAACCCTAAACCCTAAACCATACACCCTAAACCCTACGGGGAGCGGCCTTGTGCTGCCCGCAACCACGGATAACCACTTTGTGCTTACGTACAAAAACATCGGCAGGCGCGTACTTTCCGGCACGCGCTGGCGCTGAGAAAGGCACGCAGATCCTGGACTCGAAACTGGATTTGGAGTCCGGAAACTGCACGCCTCCCGAGTATTTGCTTGTCGCGCTCCCCGTTTTTAAGCTTCTCAAGAATCACCCCACTCAACATCTCTCACACAAGCAGTCTCTAAAACCTGGCATGCAAGCCAAGTATTTGCAAATGGGGGGGGGGGGGGCTGTGCACCCCCCAATCCTCCGGTTGCAGTATCTGCAAATATTCAAACAGAGTACTTGCTCGGGATGCCCAATATTTATGGTGATTTTTTCTTTGTTGCCGCACTATTTGCAAATGGGGCGCACTGCGCCCCCCCCCCCCCCCCCCCAACCCCCCCGCTGGAGAATCTGCAAATCTTCAAACAGGGTGCTTGCTCCACCCCAAAACAAGGTTTAGGTTGCGCCCGAGGGTGGCGCAAGGGACGCGCAAGGCTGGCGCAAGACAGCATAGCCGATGTGAAGCCGTGGGCCCTAGCAGAGAATTTTCGGAGGTGGGCAGCCAGAGGTTTCCCCGGAAGCAGGAAGATAAAAAACGAACAGCTTCGCCAGGGCCAGGGACAGCTTCGACAGGGATGTGTAGAGCAAGGTGAGCAAAGGTTTGTGATTTGAGGGCCCCAAGCAGCTTGTCGGTACCGCGTTTTGTACTTGGCATGTTTGCCGGCGTGGTAACTCTAGCACGGCGCAAGGCGGCGCAAGGGCGAGGCGCAAGGGAACCTCACGGCCTTAGGCTTGGCACTAGAATTGAGAACAACATCCACTTGCTCATATTGGAAACTCTTGGGCGGCACAAGGCCCCGGCGCGACCCTAAACCCTAAACCCTAAACCCTAAACCCTAAACCGCGCTGCTAGGGACTCTACATCAGAGAGGCGCGGCTTTTGGGTTCAGGGGGTGTAAGCCCCTCAATTGCTCTCCCTATCCCAAACCACCTAAAGCCCAAGACCCCTCTGGCTCACTGAAAGACCCTAAATCCTATAAATCCTACCTAGGGTACTTTTCAACAGGCAAGTAATCCTATAAATCCTACCTAGGGTACTTTTCAACAGGCAAGTAATCCTATAAATCCTACCTAGGGTACGTTTAAACAGGCAAGTAATCCTATAAATCCTACCTAGGGTACTTTTCAACAGGCAAGTAATCCTATAATCCTACCTAGGGTACTTTTAAATGGGTAAGTAAACCCTAAACCCTAAACCCTCAGCCCTCATGAGCTGTGGTGAGAGTGCTTCGAAGCCAAAGGAGGGTTATGGGATAGGGGAGCCTAATCCCCTAAGGACAGGGAATAAACCCTAAAAAACCCTAAAACCCTAAAAACCCTAAACCCTAAACCCTAAACCCTAAAAAACCCTAAAACCCTAAAAGCCCTAAAAAACCCTAAAAACCCTAAAAACCCTAAAAACCCTAAACCCTAAACCTTTTTGGGATAGGGAATAAGGGCCTACTCTGGGTCCTTGCTTCCACAATCCCTATCTGAGGTCGGGTCTGTGGGGTCTAGGATTTAGGGTTTTGTTATGCTTTTGGTGAGTGTACAAAGGGCTCCCGAAACATGTTGGTGAGTGCGTAAACAAATAAATATATAATAAATAACGGTTTAGGGTTGAGGGTTTTCTATAGGCCCCAGTAAACTTTCACGTGCATCCTGACTGGAAGCCTCCACGCAGCGTTTAGGGTTAGGGTTTAGGGCTTAGGGCAACCCTGAATAGAAGGCCCCAACTCTAGAAAAAGAATCAAATCTTAGAAGGATCCCGAAACCCTAAACCTTTGAACCCTAAACCCTAAAACCCTCAAACCCTAAACCCTAAACCCTAAACCCTAAAACCCTAAACCCTAAACCCTAAACCCTAAAACCCCCCCATCCTGAGGCACATCGCTGTAGCTCAGAATTCGCTGGACCGAGTTCAGAACCTCGCAGCAAAAAGGGGCCTTTAGGGCTTTGAGGGCTATGAGGGTTCAGGGTTCAGGGTTCCCCTAAACCCTCTTACCCTAAACCCTAAACCCTAAACCCTAAGCCTTTTGAGAGTGCTAGTAGGGTTTTGCGGAGTCTGTTCGGGGCCTGACAGGGCTCTCGAGGCTCCAGCAGTTCAAGGCTGTCCGGGTTTAGAGTTTAGGGGCTTAAAACTTTGTAAAATCGAAGTCAATGTGGGATTTGGGGGGGCTTCGGGTGAAGGCGCGCATGAGTTTCTTGAGGTTGGCTTAGTGGCTGAGGTCTTAACGTTCATGGGCTCGAGGGCTGCGGAAGTTCTAATGGGTTTGGGGCTCAGAACGGTTTAGGGTTTAGGGTTTAGGGTTGAGGGTTTAGGGTTTAGGGTTTAGGGTTTAGGGTTGAGGGTTTAGGGCTAAAAGAGAACCCTAAACTCTAAAACCTAAACTCATTAGCCCTAAACCCTTAAACCCTAAAGCCTATTACAAAAAAGGAACCCTCAACCCTAAAGCCTAGGGTTTAGGCAAGACTTCAGGCTAAGATCTACAGGCACGCAGGCCTTAAAGCTATTTTAAGCGTGGCATCTGTGCATGGTGGAGGGGGGGGGGGGGGGGGGGGTCAATAATCGCATTTAGGGTTTAGGGTTTGAGGTTTTGGGGCTTCGGGCAGCCTAAGGGGATCACACAGCATCTGCTGCCACGCCAGCATTGGGTCAAAGCGCCACTTCCTCCAGTTTCGGGTTAGGGGTTTAGGGTGGCTTTTGCCCTAAACCCTAAACCCTAAACCGTAAACCCTAAACCCTAAACCCTAAACCCCTTGCACAGAGGGCAGGGCCTCATCGACCATAGGTCGGCTTTCTGACTTGAACACGATCTTGCATGCCATTGGGCTTAAAGCTTTGGGGTTTGGGATTGAGGGTTGAGGGTTGAGGGTTGAGGGTTGAGGGTTGAGGGTTGAGGGTTGAGGGTTCAGGGTTCAGGGTTCAGGGTTGAGGGTTGATGGTTTAGGGTTTAGGGTTTAGGGTTTAGGGTTTAGGGTTTAGGGTTTAGGGTTTGAAGGATTCAGGGTTTAAGGCCGTTTTAGGGCTGTTCTAGGGTTGAGGGTTTAGAGATTTGAGGGAAACCCTAAACCCTAAACCCTAAACCCTAAACCCCAGTCGGAGACGAGGCGCGAAGATCAGCGTCGTGATGCCGAAGGACCTGGGCGACATGCTCATGAAGGACGTACTGATGTTGGGGCCTCATTGAGCCCTCATTTTCCAAGAATGAGGGTTTAGGGTTTAAGGTTAGGGTTTAGGGTTTAGGGTTTAGGGTTTAGGGTTTAGGGTTTAGGGTTTAGGGTTTAGGGTTTAGGGTTTAGGGTTTAGGGTTTAGGGTTTAGGGTTTAGGGTTTAGGGTTTAGGGTTTAGGGTTTAGGGTTTAGGTTTAGGGTTTAGGGTTTAGGGTTTAGGGTTTAGGGTTTAGGGTTTAGGGTTTAGGGTTTAGGGTTTAGGGTTTAGGGTTTAGGGTTTAGGGTTTAGGGTTTAGGGTTTAGGGTTTAGGGCTCACCCCAAACCAATACCCCTTAACCTAGAAAAGGAAATTAGAAGGGAGCCTCAGGGAGGATATTACCAAACCCCTCAATTTCTTGTAGGGGCATGCCCAAGAGGGGTGTTGAATATTTCTTAGACATTTGGGGCAGCGAGGGCCCTTATATACACCCCTCCTACACAGGGTCGCCCCTTACCTACGAGTAAGGAGGTTCGGAATTGGGGCGGTAGGAGGTCAACCTTCAATCCCCGAGTCGTTCCTCAAAGCCGGGATTGCTTGCTAACAACCCTAAACACCTAATTAAACCCTTCCCCCCCCCCCCCCCAAAAAAAACAAAAAAAAAAGTAAAAAAACAAGCCCATACTGTAAACCCGAGGTAAAGCCTGAAGCCTCAATCATCAGCCTCAATGTCGCAGCGATCCTTGTTCACCAAACTCCACGCGCCATCTCTCGGGAATGACCTAAGACATGTTTAACATACCCCTTGGCCATCCCACTGAGAAGAAACTTAGGGGAATGGCAAAATCCTGATGCTCTCCTTTTACGGATGTGGGGTGTGTTGAACTATTCTTGGAAATGAGCTCCCGGGTCTTGTCGTTTCCACCTGGGGCTGCATTTCTGTTGGGGTGGGTGGCTCTGACCCCAGAGCGGATAGGTGTAGGGTTTGGGCTTTAGGGTTTAGGGTTTAGGGTTGAGGGTTGAGGGTTTAGGGTTTAGGGTTTAGGGTTTAGGGCTTAGGGTTTAGGGCTTAGGGTTCTCTGGCAAGTGCGCCCGCTTTCAGGTCCAAGTACGCCCGCTTTCAGGTCCAAGCGAAAGAGCTGCGTTTAGGGTTTAGGGTTTAGGGTTTAGGGTTTAGGGTTTAGGGTTTAAGGTTTAGGGGAGCATAACTCTCCTCATTCTCGCAGGGAACCGAGATGGTTGATCGTGGAGCTGGCAAGGCCAGCGTAGTTGGTTGAAGTGATACCTCAACCCTAAACCCTAAACCCTAAACCCTAAATGACCCTAAACCCTAACCCGCGCTGCTAGGGACTCTACATCAGAGAGGCGCGGCTTTTGGGCTCAGGGGGTGTAAGCCCCTCAATTGCTCTCCCTATCCCAAACCACCTAATGCCCAAGACCCCTCTGGCTCACTGAAAGGCCCTAAATCCTAAATCCACGACCCTGAACCATCCTAAATTTGACGGTTTAGAATTGGCGGTTTCGTCCTAAACCCTAAACCCTAAACCCTAAACCCTAAACCCTGCTTAGGGTTCATGGGGGCTCAAGGACCCCAGCATCAGACGGGAGACTTGCTCAGGGCTTGGGCTGCTCACTTGAGGGAAGACTTCGGGCATGCAAGTAAAGCCTAAACCCTAAATCCTCAACCCTGCGGTTTAGGGTTCAGGGTTCAGGGTTTAGGGTTCAGGGTTTAGGGTTTAGGGTTCAGGGTTTAGGGTTCAGGGTTCAGGGTTCAGGGTTTTGGGTTTAGGGTTTAGGGTTCAGGGTTCAGGGTTCAGGGTTCAGGGTTCAGGGTTTAGGGTTTTGGGTTTAGGGTTCAGGGTTTAGGGTTCAGGGTTCAGGGTTCAGGGTTCAGGGTTTTGGGTTTAGGGTTTCGGGTTTCGGGTTTAGGGTTTAGGGCTTAGGGCTTAGGGTTTAGGGTTTAGGGTTTAGGGTTTGGGGTTTGGGGTTTAGGGTTTAGGGTTTAGGGACACCCATTCCCCTCCATCTCAGCCGCCCGACACGTTGTCGAACTCCACGATTTGGGTGAAAGACCTCGGATAGGGGATCCCAAAGTATGGGCCCTCAATTTTGGTCCCCTGCTTTAAGACCCTTACATACACTATACCCTAAACCCTAAACCCTAAACCCTAAACCCTAAACCCTAAACCCTAAACCCTAAACCCTGAACCCTAAACCCTAAACCCTAAACCCTAAACCCTAAACCCTGAACCCTGAACCCTGAACCCTGAACCCTGAACCCTGAACCCTGAACCCTGAACCCTGAACCCTGAACCCTGAACCCTGAACCCTGAACCCTACACTATACCTCGTATGGGCCCATACCTCGCAGCCCTTTAGACAAGGGTAAGGGGCCATGCTAATGGGCCCATGGTTACAACCTTAGATCAGACAGGAGCTCCTGTGCTACACACTGGTTTCAGGGAAACCCGACAGAATGCCCAAATAGCCCTAAACCCTAAACCCTAAACCCTAAACCCTAAACCCTAAACCCTAAACCCTAAACCCTGAACCTACACCCTGCAGCCCGGGACCCAAATCCCAGAACCAAAGCTGCCGCAGCCCACGGTTGAGGGTGCATACGCCCTGAACCCTGAAGCCTAGCACCCAGACCTCACTTGGAGGTTCATCGCACGTGTAACCATATTAGGGCACTTAAGGGGCTGATGAGTGGGTTATAAGTGCAGTTATAATTGGTTAATTAGTACCATGAACCTCCAAGTATGGGGGGTTTACGAAATTGGGGGGGGGGGGGCGGGGGGGGGGGGGGTACCCTTTCTAGGGGTACCCTTTCTAAGGGGATGCTAGTCTGTTTGGGGCACAAACGGGGTACCCCTTTTTTGTATAGGGATGCAGTCGGGCTTAGGGTTTAGGGGTTCAGGGTAAACCCGGCCTAAACCCGAGAATGGGTCGCAGCTTAAGGGCCCTAAGGGCTTAGGGCTTGCGGTTTGGGTTTAGGGTTTAAGGTTTAGGGTTTAGGGTTTGGGGTTTGGGGTTTAGGGTCCAGGGTGCCCTAAAACTCAACTTCAACTGCTACAGCAAGCTCCCTATTCCCCAATGTCGGACGCCCGCAGCGGCTCAGTCCACGCGCGCATCGCCCTCTCCTGCGCAGCATGGCCGAGTGGGTTCCCGATGCGCCGTTCGCCTTCAGGTCCCTCTTGAACTTGGCATTAGCCATCTCTGCCACCTGCTGCGAGGATGGCAAGGCAGGCAATCGTGAATCCTGCTGCCCGCCCCGCTCCACCAGTCTGCCTGGATGAGCTCGTCCACACCAAAGACGGAGGGCTGCTCCTTCGAAGATACTGCTGCTTGAAGTAGTCAGCCCACCGCTTCTCGTTCCAGACGGTTTCAACTCGCTGCAGAATGGCACACATGGCTACGTGGAGCATAGATCGCGTAGGGGCCCACATCACTGCTGAGATGATGTGCAAGGGTGCCCAGATGCTGCGGGTTTGCAGGTGTGGTGCACGCGGCTCGCCAGTCTCCAGCCGTGGGCGCGCGCAACGCCGACGTGCCGGTAAGCAAAGACGAAAATCCCTAGACCCTGAGCCTCAAAACCCACCAACTTCCAGGGAATACCCCTAAACCCTAAACCCTAAACCCCTACTCCCCCGTCGAGCTGCAAGCTGATGATAGCCGCGAGGGTCCCCAGCTGCATGCCGGTCCACATGCCACCGATGGCGAAGAGGCACCTTGCGTGTGCCCTGCTAGGGCATCCAGACCCCTTGTCGGTTAGGGTTTAGGGTTTAGGGTTTCGGGTTTAGGGCTAGGGTTTAGGGTTTAGGGCTTAGGGCTTAGGGCTTGGGGCTTAGGGTTTAGGGTTTAGGGCTAGGGTTTAGGGTTTAGGGCTTGGGCTTTATAGGGTTTAGGGCTTTGGGGCGGTGGATGGGGATGGGGTTGGTCATCGGTTGGCCCTGCAGACTCCCTGAAACATGTGTCTCAATAAGACGTAAATCCCACCCCAGAAACCCTAGAAACCCTAAACCCCTAAAACCCTAAAACCCTAAAGCCCTAAAACCCTAAAACCCTAAAGCCCTAAAGCCCTAAAACCCTAAAACCCTAAAACCCTAAAACCCTAAAACCCTAAAACCCTAAAACCCTAAACCCTAAAAAACCAGCCCATTACCACCGCACAGGAGACCCTAAACCCGAAACCACGAGCCGCAAAACCCTACACCGCAATGTCTCGGGGCCCCACAAAAAACCCCCACAAACCGCAAGAGTCGGGAAGCAAACATGCCTACCCCCTAAATAGCACACATCCCAAAAAAACTCTACCAGCCCCTCCAACACCCCAGGGAACGCTGAGGAATTGATGCGGTTCCTAGCACAACCAGGAGATTTCCTCAAGCATTCTTTTTCTTGAGCGCTTTGATGGCTTCAAGGGCTTGTACGTCCTGCTCTGCACGAGCATGCCGCGTCACATTCCCTAAACCCTGAACCCTAAATAACAGTCCATAACAGGGATTAGAGTACCCCCGATTATCATCCCGATTAAGGACTGCTAGTAGGGGGAACATCCCACCTCACAAGCCCGTTAAGCCCTGCAAACCCACAAGCCCCCCCCCCCCCCGCGCCCTCCAAAAAAAAAAGAAAAAAGAGCAACCACAAACCCTGGAGCCTGCGAACCCTGTTCGCCCTATAGACCCTACAAACCCTGGTAAACCCTATAAGCCCCAAGCCGCATAAACCCGATAAACCCTATAAACCCTGTAAACCATGCACCCTAAACCCTGGACCCTAAACCCCGAAACCAGAAGCATGCCCGAAAATCCTCAAAACCCGAAAACTCTCTCAGACCACACACACAGAGACCCAAAGCCCATAGTCTAACCCCGCCTGGCACCCCTAGATGTTGGGCTTCAGGCTGAGGGTTCAGGGATTTTGAGACCCTAAACCCTACACCCTAAACCCTAGGCATTATTGGGTTTTGGGAGGATTCTTACAAAAAAACCCTGAACTGCCGAGGCGGGAACGTGAGCGTGCCGAAGGTCAGGAAGATCCTGTAGCGCAAGCCAAAGCTCAACTCGGTTTGGGGTTTAGGGTTTAGGGTTTAGGGTTTAGGGTTTAGGGTTTAGGGTTTAGGGTTTAGGGTTTAGGGTTTAGGGTTTAGGGTTTAGGGTTTAGGGTTTAGGGTTTAGGGTTTAGGGTTTAGGGTTTAGGGTTTTGGGTTTAGGGGTTTGGGTTTAGGGTTTAGGGTTTAGGGTTTAGGGTTTAGGGTTTAGGGTTTAGGGTTTAGGGTTTAGGGTTTAGGGTTTAGGGTTTAGGGTTTAGGATGAGGGTTTAGGGGGTTTAAGGTCTAGGGTTCAGGGTTTAGGCAAACCCTGAAAGAACCACGGACCACCAAAACCTAACAACCGAAAGAACCCTAAACCCGAACCCCCCCTACAACTTCAAACCCCAAACCCTCCGACCTAATCTCTACCACCCTTACCCCTAAGCCCTAAACCCTACAACCCCCGAAATTCAACCCCGAACCCCCCAAACCCTAAACCCTAAAGCCTAAACCAAAAAACAACCCACAACCACACCACAGGGGGGGGGGGGGGGGGAGGGAACCCTAAACCTAAACCCTACACCCTACACCCTAAACCCTAAACCCTAAACCCTACAGCCCTTCCTGGAAAATCCTGCCTCGACTGAGCCCATGCTCGACTGAAGGCAGTCACTAGCGTCCGCGTCCTCGCGGCTTAGTGTTCAAAGTTGTTGTGGTTAGGGTTCAGGTTCAGGGTTCAGGGTTCAGGGTTCAGGGTTTAGGGTTTAGGGATTAGGGTTCAGGGTTTAGGGTCTAGGGTTTCGGGTTTAGGGTTTAGGTTTTAGGGTTCAGGGTCTAGGGTTTCGGGGTTTAGGGTTGCTAGTGGCCTTTAGTGGGCTTTCGCCCAAAAGGGTTGAGGGCTTTCAGGTGCTCTGTTCAGGGCTTTCAGTGGACTGGTTTAGGGTTTAGGGTTTAGGGTTGAGGGCTTAGGGTTTAGGGTTTAGGGTTTAGGGCTTAGGGTTTAGGGCTTAGGGTCCGCCGACCCTGGCGGCGTGTTGGATGGGAAAAGGAGGTGAAAACCTCCCTCTTTCCCCCCCAAAACGTGGGCGGGGGGGGGGGTAGGGAAGGGTCCCCGGGCAGCTTTTCCATGGAGGGCCAGGCCACCCACACGGCATAAACTCACGGACCATAGGCGGTTTCGCACAGGACATAGGGGCCCTTTGGGAAAAACCACCCCCCCCCCCACCCCCCCCCCATACCCCCTAACGAACGCGTTTAAACCTTTCAACTATGCTCCAGCGGGGTCGGCGGCTTGAGCCGGAGGCTCTTAAATTTAGGGTTTAGGGTTTAGGGTTGAGGGTTTAGGGTTGTTCAGGTCGTTAGTGGGCCTCATGTACGGCTTTTGTCTTTGGGCTTTCGTGGCCTTTACTCGGGTTTAGGGTGATTGGGGCTTCAGAAATATCTGGTTTCTGGCTTAGTGTTTAAGCAAAGCTGCATAAGCAGCTTTGTCACATCGTATGATGTACAATTCACATTTGGCATTGTTCCAAAAGCTCCAATCTCAATGAGGTCGCCACCACAGAACGCGATGTGCGCCGTATGCGCACACACCAGAGGCTTTATAGGGTTTATGGGGGTTATAGGGTTTATAGGGTTTGGGGTTTAGGGTCTAGGGTCTAGGGTCCAGGGTCTAGGGTCTAGGGCATCAACCGCTGAAAGAGCGTGGCAGTCCACTCATCTGACAAGCCCCTGCCGCTGCTTGGTAGCCAAGCATGCCACCAAGCATGATGCCGTCACGGCAGGTAGAGAGAGATCCCAATTGGACGCGTCGTGCGAAGAGATCAAATCAGGAGGAGTCTTCTCATTCCTTCGTCATGGTGTCCTACACCAATGCCACTGTACGGCCTCAAGAATTGTTAGGCTTCTTTGGGGGAAGTTTGTCGGGCTTCTTGGGGGTTTTGGGCTTGGGGCTATGGGGATCAGGGCTTTGGCCTCGATTGGTAGGACTCCCCAAGGTCTAAACCCAAACCCTGCCCCCCATAGCCTTCAGGGTTTAGGGCTCTAAAACTGGTGGGGCTTGATGAGGGCTTAGGGTTTGGGGTTTAGGGCTTCGGGCTTAGGGCTTCGGGCTCAGGTCTTAGGGCTTAAGGCTTAGGGCTTACGGCTAAGGGCTTAGGGCTTAGGGCTTAGGGCTTAGGGCTTTTGGCTTAGGGCTTAGGGCTTAGGGCTTAGAGCCTAGGGATCCGAACTATACAAACCCTAAGCAATTGTCTTTCGTGGGATTGGGGCTGCAGGCATTTATGGTTTAGGGCTTAGGGTCTAAGCTGCAGGCTTTACTGCTCCCGGGGCTTATAACCCGAAACCCTAAACCCTACACCCTGAAAGGGTGTAGGGTTCAAAAGCGTGGGGCCTAAACGGGGGGGGCGGCGGGGGGGAGGGGGCAATGCCAATTCGCACGCGTTGGCTCAGTAGGTAGCCTACCTGTCTGTCGAGAGGCTTACAGTAAGGTCTATGGGCTTAGCTAGGGTCGTTTATACAGATTATGAAAATACACAGGTATATAAAGAACAGACAGACAAACAGACAGATAGATGCAGAGAGTATCAGGGTATGGTCATGGTGAAATAGATTTGCTGACTTTTTATGTATCTTTAGTTGTCCCTGAACCCTGAGCCGTGAACCTTACACTAACCTTAGACACTACAAGGAGCTGGCATTTAAGGCTGCTGTATGACTCTCCTCTGGCAACTTCCGCTCTTGGGACGACTTAGGGTTTAGGGTTTAGGAGTTACGGTGTTAGGGTTTATTTAGGGTTTAGGGTTGACGAGTTACGGTATAGGGTCAGCGAAACTGAGATTCTATCTGGCGCTGTGTCGTCTCGGCTAGGTTCTACATCCGCACACCCGAACCTTAAACACCCCTAGCAACCCAAAAGACTACCAAAAACAAAAACGTGCTACGGGAGGCGGATGAGGGCTGAGGGCTGAGGACCCCGAAACGCGCTAAAGCAAATAGGGGAGTTTAGGGTTTAGGGTTTGGGCTTAGGGTTCAGGGTTTAGGGTTTAGGGTTCAGGGTTTAGGGTTTAGGGTTTAGGGTTTAGGGTTTAGGGTTTAAGGCGAAACACCCGAAGAACCCAAACTCCCCTTAACACCCTGAAAGCCCTAGAAACAAAAAACTTAAACGGCCTGAGGAATATAAGCCCGAAGCCCTGAACCCTAAACCCCTAACTCCCTAAAGTAAACCCTAAACCCTAAACCCTAAACCCTAAACCCTAAACCCTAAATTCCCACCCGGCCTGCTTAGGCCGTACCCACCCTATACTAGGGTGCCTGGACCCAGAATTATACCCGGCAGCGAGATACACCTTTACTGGATGGACAATGGGTGGTGACATTGGAGAGTGGTCGAATACAGCCCCTAGGCCTGAGCGTTGCTTTAGGACCATTAAAGTGGTGCCTTCTTTTTACACGTCCATGATCCTCCTCTTGATGAGAATACCCTAAAGCCTGTGGCAAAATCCTTCAGTGGTGTTTTCCCTAACCCCCCCCTCCCCCCCCCCCCCCCCCCTGGCCTACGCTCCTGGACTTCTGGCCCCTCCTGTTCTCCTTCACCTGACCCCCGCCCCGCTGCCTTCACCACGCCGTGGGAAAGCAATGGTGGGAATTGAGGGCGACAGCCCTAAACCCTAAAAGGCAATGCTTTGGGTGGTGGCCTGTGAAAGCTCACAGCGGGTGGGGAGCATTGAAAACAGATGCCTTCGCGTGACATGCCGCCCCCCCACACCCCCTGGGTGTGTAGCGGCGCCATTTACACATGGTACTTACTGCCGCTGCGCGGCGAGACGCCCTAAACCCTAAACCCTCAACCCTAAACCCCAAGTTCCTCACTGCGGCATGGACTTGGCGATGGTACCTGCACCGACAGGGCAGCTTGAGGGACATCGCTCCCGTGTATACTACGGTTTTGGGGCTGAGGGTTTAGGGTTTAGGGTTTGGGGTTTAGGGTTTAGGCTTTAGGGGTTTAGGGTTTAGGGTTTAGGGGTTCACTCTTGACATAGCTCTTGAGGGTTTAGGGTTTAAGGGGGGGGGGTTAGGGGCTTAGGATTTAGGAGTTTAGGGTCGGTTCAAGGGGTTTAGGGTTCAGGGTTTAGGCGCTAGATGGAAGTGGTTGCTGCAGGAAGGACGAATACGCCCAGGTGAGGTAGCAAGGGGTAGGAAGGAGGCTTTTGTTTGTTGGCCCCCGAACCCCTAAACCCTAAACCCTAAATATACTCGCAGCAATAATTGCGAAGCAACCCTATCGACCCGAATACCTCAAAAGACGTATGTCTGAAGCTTATCTACGGGATGCTACCTTGGACCCTTAAAGTTGTACCCTTGGGTTTTGGGGGCCCCTTTTTGAGATCCTTAAGGTCGTATTAAGGGCCATATTCGGAGTATACTAAGGGGAACATTTAGGGGCACAGCCTCAGGAGTACTAGTCCTCATCCCTCGAGCTTGACATGCAATCCCGAAACCTCAATCACCCTAAGTTCTCAATTAGCTAAGTACAGGAGCTGAGGGGTTTAAACCCCGAACCCTAAACCCTGAACCCTAAACCCTAAACCCTAAACCCTACAAAAACCTTTGTTCTTTCTAGGTTGTCGGACGGGCCGCTGGGGGAGGCCGATGACGTTAGGGTTTGGGGTTTAGGGTTTGGGGTTTGGGGTTGAGGGTTTAGGGTGCATACTATGAAAAAGAAAAGAAAACAAGGGCTCTTTCCTTCCTGAAGGGGTGTAGGGCTCCCTCCAGGGCGTTCGTGCTGAACAATCTGCGCTTGGGATGTCCCCCCCTATACTAACAGTCCTTAGTCGGGATTCTCGTAGCCCCATTATAATTCCCACTAAGGACTGCCAGTATCATGGGTTCCCCTACTACCCCCCTCTATACTACCCCCCCCCAAGCTTCCCCCCCTTAAATAACCTTAATTCAGCTTAATTATCCCTAATTAGCCTTCATTATGGGGGGAACCCAGGGGGGGTAGTATAGAGGGGGGTAGTAGGGGAACCCATGATAGTATAAGGGGGGAACATCCCAAGGTTGGGGTTCCAAGGGTCCCTGGCCCTGGTCCCTGAACCCGCAACCCTAAGCCCTAAACCCTAAACCCTAAACCCTAAACCCTAAACCCTAAACCCTAAACCCTAAACCCGAAACCCTAAACCCTAAACCCTAAACCAAACCTGTAAACCCTAAACCCAAAACCCTGAACCCTAAACCTAAACCCTAAATACCCGAAACCGCAGACCCTAAACCCTGTGGGTTAGGGCGCCTTGGGGCACGAGGTTTATCGGGCGCACTACAGGGCTGGTAAGGGAACCAAGGGTGGGCTTAGAGGGTTTAGGGTTTAGGGTGTAGGGTTTAGGGTTTAGGGTTTAGGGTTTAGGGTTTAGGGTTTAGGGTTTAGGGTTTAGGGTTTAGGGTTTAGGGTTTAGGGTTTAGGGTTTAGGGTTTAGGGTTTAGGGTTTAGGGTTTAGGGTTTAGGGTTTAGGGTATTCCCTGACCACAAAAAAGTGATAAAGGCGGCTGTTTGCTTCAGACTTGCTGCAAGAAGGGCTGCTCTCAGCCCGGAGTTAGATGAGAAATCTTGGATCTTTCTTGAAAAGCCAAGCGGCAGTACCTCGCACCACCAAAACAGTTCGAATTAGTTGTTTCCATTCATCCACCAGGTTGCCTAGTGACCTGTACCCTAAACCCTGAACCTGCAACCCCAGACCCTAAGCCCTAAACCCCAACACACACGAAGGGTGAACGCTTCCTTGCTTAACAGGGCTTATACATTCAAACCCTAAACCTAAACCCTAAACCCTAAACCCTAAACCCTAAACCCTAAACCCTAAACCTTACTTGTGGGCATAAGGGCACTACTGGGCATCCCAGTCCAAGGACTTCTCCGAAGTAAGAGCCTGAAGGTTTAGGGTTCAGGGTTTAGGGCTTAGGGTTTACAGGCTTAGGGTTTAGGGTTTAGGGTTTAGGGTCTAGGGTCTAGGGTTTAGGGTTTAGGGTTTAGGGTTTAGGGTTTAGGGTTTAGGGTTTAGGGTTTAGGGTTTAGGGTTTAGGGTTTAGGGTTTAGGGTTTACAGGTTAAGGGTTCAAAAGTTTAGGGTGCGCGACTCTGGGTTTGCAGACTGTGAAGTTCGGATTGGTCAGTAGCCAGCAGGTGGAACATGGAAAACGGGACATGGGCACTTCAACATTGATGAGGCCCTTTGTCTTGGTAGCCCAGTAAACACATTACAATAAGGGCACCCCTTTGTTTGGTTGGTTACTTTACATTTAAGGGAACCTT
The DNA here is from genome assembly GCA_905221605.1 of Symbiodinium natans. NCBI lineage: Eukaryota > Dinophyceae > Suessiales > Symbiodiniaceae > Symbiodinium > Symbiodinium natans. The sequence continues at coordinate 870,084 of CAJNDS010000336.1, forward strand.
GAACCCACAAAGGGAGAAGGGTACCACTGGGCTACCAACCCTAGATCCCAACCCCAGGTACCACTGGGCTCTACCAAGTTGTGTAGAGGCCTGTAGATGGCGTCGCACGTCGCTCAAGAAGCGAGGCCACCGTCCTAGAGCCTTGAGCCCAAGCCGGTGGCGAGCACCCCCTGCTCTCGACGACATTAGGGGCCCCAAAAAAGGACATTAGCAGAAGCTGTTATAAGGATGTCCTGCCTTTCAGTATAAGGGGTTTATATGGGATATCCCTATCCTAATTTTTGCTTAGGGTTTAGGGTTTAGGGTTTAGGGTTTAGGGTTTAGGGTTTAGGGTTTAGGGTTTAGGGTTTAGGGTTTAGGGTTTAGGGTTTAGGGTTAGGTTTAGGGTTTAGGGTTTAGGGTTTAGGGTTTAGGGTTTAGGGTTTAGGGTTTAGGGTTTAGGGTTTAGGGTTTAGGGTTTAGGGTTTAGGGTTTAGGGTTTAGGGTTTAGGGTTTAGGGTTTAGGGTTTAGGGTTTAGGGTGCTTTTGGGGGGCCCTAGACATGTCTCTTCATGAGACGGCATCGGCGCAAGGGCAAGTGCCGTCAGGTGGAGACTGCCAACTCCACTTGGTCACTTCTCCAACATGTGGTGTCCCTTTTGGCGTTACAAGAGGGTTTAGGGCTTAGGGTTTAGGGTTTAGGGTTAGGGTTTATTGAACTTATTAAGGGTTCAGGTCCGGGGAAAGTTTCGAGGAGTTTCGAGGAAAGTCTCCAGGAGTTTTGTTTTTGGATTTTTGATAGGGTTCATGCTCAGACTGAACAGGTCCGGGGAAAGTTTCGAGGAGTTTCGAGGAAAGTTTCCAGGAGTTTTGTTTTTGGATTTTTGATAGGGTTCATGCTCAGACTGAACTTATTGAGGGTTCAGGTCCGGGAAAAGTTTCGAGGAGTTTCGAGGAAAGTTTCCAGGAGTCTGTTTTTTGGATTTTTGATAGGGTTCATTCTCAGAACGCTGGGTCAGCCGCCAAAAATTGGCCTCACCAAAATTGGCTTCTGAAATAGTTTCGTTTTTTAGATTCTTCGAATAACCAAAATTGGCTTCAGAAGGCCCAAAATTGGCTTCACAAGGCCAAAGTGGTTTCAGAGGCCCGAGCTGGCTTCTGAAGGACCAAAATTGGCTTCAGAAGGTCAGAACTTGCTTCAGAGGCCCAAATCAGAAGGCCCAAAGCTTCAGGGGGCCAAATTGGCTTCAGAGGCTCAAACTGGCCGCAGAAGGCCCAAAATTTGCTTCAGAAGCCAAAATTGGCTTGAGAAGGCCAAAATTGTCTTCAGAGCCCACTTTGGCTTTGGAAGGCACAAAATTGGCTTCAGAAGGCAAGGCCCAAATTGGCTTCAGAGGCACAAATTGGCTTCAGAAAGCCAAAATTGCCTTCAGAGGCCCAAACTGGCTTCAGAATTGGCTTCAGGAGGCCAAGTTGGCTTCAAAAGCCCAGATTGGCCAAAATAGGCTTGAGAATGCCAAAATCGTCTTCTGAGGTCAGGCCCAAATTGGCTTCAGAAGGCCCAAAACTGGCTTCAGAAGGCAAAAATTGGCTTCAGCCCAAATTGGCCTTGGAAGGCCCGAAATTGGCTTCAGAAGACCAAAATTCCAAATTGACTTCAGAAGGCGTAAACTTGGCTTCAAAAGGCCAAAACTGGCTTCAGAAAGCCAAAATTGGCCTCAGAAGGCCAAAATTGGCCTCAGAAGGCCCAAATGGGTTTCACAAGGCCCACCCGCAAAGAGCCCAAAAGGCGCCGGGTGGCTTTGAAAAGGACTGAGAAGCTTCAAACAGCTCCAAAGTGCTGAAACGTTCAATTTTCTTAAACCCCCTTGCCCTGCGCAGGCACAAAGACCAAAAGTCTTCTTTGTTCGATTTACTTAAATCTCCTCGCCTACGCAGTGTCAAAGCAACTGACGACCACTCAACAAAAAGAAGCCGGCAACTGTGCACCGCACCAGCAACAGTGGCCTTCCAAGAAAAGGAAGGAATAAGTTCAAGTTTACACATTGGCTTGAGGGTTTAGGGTTTAGGGTTTAGGGTTTAGGGTTTAGGGTTTAGGGTGTAGGGGTAGTAGGGTGTAGGGTTTAGGGCTCAGGGTTTAGGGAGATGGTCGCTTCTCCAAAAAATTGTGGCTACTATTTCAAGGCGGCCCCTTTTATTTAGGGTACCCGGCAAGGGACCATTCTTTTGAGAACTGACCATTTGGAGTTTCATATGAAGTAGGGTTTATATACTATTCGCATTCCCAAAGAGACAACAAATTCATACATTCACCAATATCGAGAAGGAACTCTACATACACTCACTGAGATTCACCAATAACAGTAACACAAACCCTGGTTCAGATTCCTTTCATGAGATCACGTGCTGTCACAACAACGCGACTCTGAAAGGTCTTTGCACTTATACATGCAACAACATGCCCGCCGTGGATTAGCATGTTGAATTCGACTGGGCTGCCGCCGCTTCCAGGGATCAGGAACTCAAGCAACGCCTTTTTAGTACCCTTTAGTACCCGTTTGAATACCCTCAGATACCCTTCTTTATGCTTAGGACCCTCTTTAATACGTTCTTTAGTACCCTAGAAACTGCAGGACGGGGACTGCGGATCTCGTGTAGCCACGACAGTCGACGGGCCTCTCCTGCAATTTTTGTTCTCCGCAGAGTCTTGTCTTCTGGGTCTTTTGGGGTTTGTAGGCTGCGAAGGGACCTGGTTTAGACCGTTTAAGATTTAGGGTTTACGGTTTGGGGTTTGGGGTTTGGGTTTTGGGCTAAAGGTTCAGGCTTCAGGGTTCAGGGTCTGAAAAATTATCGGGAGCTCGCGCAAGGCTGCAACATCTCGACGCTGAAACAGCTCAAGCGCACACCCTAAACCCTAAACCCGGAACCCTAAACCTAAACCCCAAACCCTAGACCCCAAAAACCCTAACCCTGAGCCCTAAACCCTGAACCCCAAACCCTAAACCCCAAGCCCTGGGCAATCCGGTCCTCGGCAAGAGGTCGCGCGGCAAGAGGTCGTGCGCGTAAAGAGCGGACAGGGGCAGTTGTCGGCTGAAAATTCACAGCCTGAGGAAGCCGAACGAGCCCTAAAGTCAGGGTTTAGGGTATAGGGTTTGGGGTTTAGGGTTTAATTAGGGTTTCGGGTTTAGGGGTTAGGGGCTTCTAAATCTTAACATTGGGGGTCATATCCGCCGACCCCAGCTTTGAGCGGGGGAGGCGCTAGTGAAGACTCCATGGCGTCGGCGTAACCCCGCACCTTAAGCTGATTTTAAAAGGCCCCAGTCCGTGCCCCGCCCTTCCCGCCCCTAACCCTCCCACCACCACCCTTGCCAACCATTCCACTCCATCCTCCTCCCCTACCCCTTCCCCACTCGATCAGATGACTGACTTTGAAGACTGACTTTAAAGGGATGGTCGCCCCCTCCGCTTGCTCCGCCCGCTCCGCTCCCCCACCCCCCTTCCCTCCCACCCCCCCACCCCCCCCCACCCCCCCCACCCAACCCCCCCCCCCACTCCACCCCCCCCCCCCGCCACCCGCCCCCGCACCCCCCCTCCCCCCCTCTCCGCTCCCCCCCCCCCTTCCCTCCCCACCCCCCCCAACCCACCCCCCCCCCAACCCCCCCCCCCCCCCCGCACACCCCCCCCCCACCCCCCCCCCCCCCCCTGACTGCACTTTTAAGACTGCGTTAAGGCTCCAGTGCATGCCCCCTCCTCCCTTGCCTCCGCTTGCTCCGCCTGCTCCGCTCCCCCACCCCCCCTTCCCCCTCCCACCCCCCCCCGCCCCACCCCCCCACCCCCCACCCCTAGAAACCTTGCCGTTAAACCGACTTTAAAAGGGCCCTCACCCCCACCCCCCCCCCCCCCCCCACGCCCCCCCCGCCCCACCCCCCACCCCACCCCCCCCCACCCCCCCCCCTCCCCCAGATATGAACTTGACTTAAAGACTGAGGAGCAAAGGAGTGCATTCCCCCCGCTGCTCCCTCCGCTCCCCCACCCGCCCCCACCCGCCCCCCCCCCTCCCTATAACTGCTTTAAAGACTGACTCATGCCCCCTCCGCTTGCTCCCGCTTGCTTCGCCCTTCTCGGCTCCCCCCTTCCCCGCGCCTACCCCCCTCAACACCCCCCCCACCCCCCCACCCCACCCCCCCCATTCCACTGTTTCAGGGCCAATCCACGCGACCGCTCCGCCCTTCCCGCCCAATCCGCCGCCATGGCTCACCACCAACCCCTTCCCTCAACCCTAAGCCCTAAACCCTAAGCCCTAAACCCTAGGCCCTAAACCCGAAACCCTAAACCCTAAACCGTAGACCGCTCACTCTCCTCCTGCCTCTGCGAATTCGTCGAAAGATGGCCTGCCATCCTTGTTCTTGTCCGGTTTGCGCGGAGCATCAGGTTGAGGGGTCGGCGGCACTGGCGGTAGCCATTAAATCGGGCAGCGCGAGGTCCCCAAAGGACCGAGCAAATGCGGACCTTTTAGCCCGGGTCGTCCCGGGAATAGCCTTGCTGGCCTCTGGCCTTCTGCGAAGCAGAATTAGGCCGGACGCCAGTGCCGCCGACCCCCGCGTGCCGCCGGTGAACGTTTTTTTTCGTGGTTTTTTGCGTCGCCACGGAGGCCCCCAGAGGGCGCGCATCATGAGCATCAGCGGGTCCAGCCCGGGACCCCCAGGCGCGCATCAGGAGCATCAGCGGCTCCCGGGGCGGGACCGCGGGGGGGCATCAGGAGCATGATGCCCCCCAAAGGGCGGGCATAAGCGATGTGTCTAAGCGCGGGGCTAGGAAAAGGGGAGTTTAGGGGCCTTATAAAGTGCTTAGACACGTTAAGGGAGTTTCGGAGCCTCAAACGCTTAGAGATTTGAAGGGAGTTTAGGGGCCTGAAAATGCTTAGAAACTTAACGCTTAGAGATTTTAAGGGAGCTTAGGGGCCTCAACATGCTTAGAAACTGCTCGCCCCGGGCTTCTGCGTGCGCTGCCCGCCCATGGGCGCAGCCCCTTAAAATATAAGATATACTGCTACGATAATCCCTATGTAAGCTGAACCCTGAACCCTAAACCCTGTTCAAGGTGACCCTGAACCCTAAGGAACCCCAAACCCTACTTAAGGTGAACCCTAAACCCTAAACCCTAAACCCTAAACCCTAAACCCTTGTAGGGTTCACATTAGGTCACCAAGGAGCCGGCATCATCCCGCTTGCCTTCTCTGGCCGGGATACCATCGACGCCTGGTCGGGGTGCATGTGGCGTTCCCACCGCTTCTCCATGTCCATCTGCCTCGGTAGCCCAGTAACCGTATGATAATAAGGGCACCCTGTTTTTGGTTGGTTGCTTTATAAGGGAACCGAGAGCAAACAAAGAAGGTTGAAGGGTACCTCTGGGCTGCCAAGCTGCAGGCCGTTCACATGCGAGTGCGCGATGTCCACGTCTTGCGAGCCCCCATTCCCCCCCCCCCCCCCCCCCCCACCCCCCCACCCAGGTCACGAAAGCCACGCTGGCAGCTGGAGCAGCGTCACCCTGCGCCACGTACCCTGGCTCATCCCGGATCAGCATGGTGGCTTCGATACTCTGCGTTGGGGACCCCAATCTCACTGTGGTCGCCCGCGTGGGTGCCGGTGGGAGCCACTGGCTGCCGATGCCTTTGCTAATCCTACGACTCCCCTGAACTCGAATCACAAGAAGTGATGTACTGCAAATAACTTTTACCGGGAGCTTTCAGAATAGATCCAAATTTTGAAATACAAAAAAGGCGCAATAGCCTCCTAATGTTAACTTCAGATTTATAAGCCCCCCCGTAATTAAAGAATTCAGATCCCGGAACTCAATTAAAAACCCTCAGGGCTTGGGGGCGGCTCAGGACAGCCCGACCCCCCCCCCTCAATAACAAAAAGCAATTGAGAAACGGGGGGGGGTTTTATTAATTCGAGGTCAACATTACCTGCTTGAGACTGCGGGCTCGCGGTCTCCGCGATGGGTGGACCCACGGCGTCGGCGAAGTGCGCCTCAACCCAAGCCGCTGCTTCCTCGTCGTCCGTGTCCGGAATATCCACCAGCCGGTCTTCGGCCGTGCTCTCCTGACTATGTCCAGGAATTGCTTAAGAACCCCTTCTTTTGGGGTTCTTAAGTAAATGGTAGATGTATGTGTACTGTGAAGTTACATTCTTATACCAATAAAGTAGTCTTTGAAAGTTATTTCCATATCTTTACTGGCTGAGTGTACCCGGGATACTCAAGCCAAGTGTGTCGGAAGCTTTGGGGACGGTTTCGGTGGGTTCCGAGACAAACCCTAAACCCTAAACCCTAAACCCTAAACCCTAAACCCTAAACCCTAAACCCTAAACCCTAAACCCTAAACCCTAAACCCGAAGGCAAGCTTGCAGCTGACCTTGCTGGGCTCTGCACAAGACTTGGCTCCAGGTGGAGGGTGTCGCATCGATTGTGAAGAGCCAGGCCAGGCATAAGGGCTGTTAAAAAAGCTCGCAGAAGGGCGCGTAGCCGGGGAAGGTGCGGGAGCGACGGGGAGCGCGCTGCGAGGCAGGAGATCTGGCGTCGGGGTCGAGGAAGACCTGCTGCAAGGGCGGGAGGCGCCTGTGCACGAAAGCCATGGCTGCAGCTGAAATGCTTCAGAGCAGACACGGCTACAGGAGAAACCCTAAACCCTAAACCCCTAAACCCTAAACCCTAAACCCTAAACGTGATGGAACCCCTGAACACCTAGAAGCCCCGCACCCTAAGCCCCCCAAACCTTAAACGCCCCGAAGCCCAGAAGCCCACCTTGGAGGTTCATGGTACTTATTCACCAACTATAGGTTTTAGGGTTTAGGGCTTAAGGCTTAGGGTTGAGGGTTTAGGGTTTAGGGTTTAGGGTTTAGGGTTTAAGTACTTATCACCCACTTACAAGCCCCCTTAAGTGCCCCAAAAAGGTCATAAGTACAGTTCGGAGTGCAGCTATACTTGGTTAATAAGTACCATGAACCTCCAAGTAGACCTTCAGTGCGAAACCCTAAACCCCAAACCCTAAACATGAAGGCTCATCCACATGCGCTGCAAGTCAGGCGCAAGGAGGGCCAAGCTTGCAAGTTGCTAAAAAAACACAAAACAAATTTCGCAACTTCTTAACCCTAAACCCTAAACCCTAAACCCTCAACCCTAAGCCTTAAGCCCTAAGCCCTAAACCCTAAACCCTAAACCCTAAACCCTAAACCCTAAACCCTAAACCCTAAACCCTCAACCCTAAGCCTTAAGCCCTAAGCCCTAAACCCTCCCAGCCCTTCTGGCCCCTGATTCTTGCGATGTTGATCAAACGGGCAGTTCACGTAATCTGCTGGACCCAGCCCTGAACAACACCGGCCACGGGCTTGAGAGAAATCCCCAAACCAGAAAAGGCTTCAGGGTTCCAGGTCTTTTGTTTTGAGTTTAGGGTTCTGGCCGTAAACCAAACCCTAAACCCTAAACCCTAAACCCTAAACCCTAAACCCTAAACCCTAAACCCTAAACCCTAAACCCTAAACCCTAAACCGTTTAGGGCTTAGGGTTTGGGGTTTGAAGGGGTTTGGGTGTTAGTGTTTGGGGGTTTGTGGGACAGTTCTCTGGCCACGGGCCCCCCTAAACCCTAAACCCTGAACCCCAGACCCTTGACGAGCCCAAACTAGTAAGGATGTTAAGGGACCCTTTCTCTACTCCCAAAGAACCCACCAAAAATGCCTCTACCTAAACCCAGCAACTCCCCTGAACCCTAAACCCTAAAACCTAAACCCTGAACCCTAAAGCCCGAACCCCAAACCCTCAACCGTGAACCCTAAAACCCTAAACCCCAACCCTAAACCCTAAACCCCAAACCCACACAAAGGGCGCCTTGCGACGAAGTTTTCTACCATGTTGTTCGCACGGATGGAGACGGACGTTCCCAGGGCCATCGCCTGGATGTCCTGGAGGCGTTTAGAGGGATTAGGGTTTAGGGTTTAGGGTTTCGGGTTTAGGGTTTAGGGTTCAGGGTTCAGGGTGAAGGGTGTAGGGTTTAGGGTTTAGGGTTTCGGGTTTAGGGTATAGGGTATAGGGTATAGGGTATAGGGTTTAGGGTTTAGGGTTTAGGGTTTAGGGTTCAGGGTGTAGAGTTTAGGGTTTAGGGTTTAGGGTTTAGGGTTTAGGGTTTAGGGCTTAGGGTTCAGGGTTTAGGGTTTAGGGTTTAGGGTTTAGGGGTTCCGAGTTGAGGCGGGAGTTCAGGGAGCTTAGGGGGTTTAGGGGGGTTTGGGGGCGTTTAGGGGGGTTTAGGGTGGTTTAGAATAGGCGGCTTAGGGACTTTATGGGGGTTTTTAGGGGGGTGTTTAGTGGGTTTAGGGGGTTCAGGGGTTTTAGGTCTTGCGGTGCAAAGTATGGGCTTCGTGCCCTGAAGGTGTTAAGGGCCTTTGGGGGGCGGTGGGCTCGACATGGGCTCACGACTCAGGATTTCGGGGTTGGGGATTGGGGAGACCCGAGGTGGCTAAGGGTTTAGGGTTTAGGGCTTTGGGGTTTAGGGGTTTTAGGGGGTAGGGTTTAGGGTTTAGGATTTAGGGTTTAGGGTTTAGGGTTTGGGGTTTGGGGTTTGGGGTTTAGGGTTTAGGGTTTAGGGTTTAGGGTTTAGGGTTGTGGGTTTAGGGTTTAGGCCTCAACAACACCGTCACAAAAATCTTCGGCCGAGCCCAAACGGTCCCATGATAATATAGGGGCCTGAATAATTAGAAGAGTCCTTAGCAGGGATTATACCAGGGGGTACTATCATCCCTATTAAGGACTGTTACTCTAGGTGTAGAAGATTAGTCTAGAGCCTAAGTAACTACAACAGCATAGTATAATTACAGAGGGACCATAACGGAATATTCTTAGTAATTATTCCGACCCCCCTAGATTACTCCTTACTGTGTGCAGAGCGCCTGTGCGGACACCAAATCGCCGTCACTTTTCCAATCCATCGGAAGAGTCAGCTCAAGGTTTAGGCCCTACACAGTAAACCCAGAAAGTTGAAACATGGTTTAATTAGGGATGATTAGAGCTGGGATTCCATTTGAAACCCTAAACCCTAAACCCTAAAACCTAAACCCTAAACCCTAAACCCTAAACCCTGAACCCTGAACCCTAAACCCTGAACCCAAACAAGCTGGTATACCTTCACGGGTATGGGGATAAGGATGCTCCAACTTTTTCGGGTTTACTGTAGGGCCTCCAGGCTGAAAAAGGGCTTCCTGAGCTCTGACCCCTCAGCGTTTTTGGGGCTTAGGCTTTCCAGGTACAGGGTTTAGAGTTTGGAGTTTTTCGTTGGTTTAAGTGTAGTGGCTTGTTGTTGCTGCAATGACCCGAGTTTAGAGTTTAGGGCTTAGGGTTTAGGGTCTAGCCCTAAACCCTAAGCCCTAAATTCCCCGAGCCCCCTCCTGTAGGTTGGACATGATGTGCTTGGTGTAAGTCACGAGGGAGATGGCGGTGCCCGCGTAGAGCCCGAAGAAGTACCTGTCAAGAGGTTAAACTGCCAAACCCAAAGAGTTTTGGGTTTAGGGTTTAGGGTTTCGGGTTTAGGGCTTAGGGTTTAGGGTTTTGGGTTTGGGTTTTGGGTTTTGGGTTTTGGGTTTTGGGTTTTGGGTTTTGGGTTTAGGGTTTAGGGTTTAGGGTTTAGGGTTTAGGGTTTCGGGCTTCGGTTCTTAAGCGGTTTAGGGAAAGTTTAGACGAGTTCTACACCCCCTAAAACCTAAACCTTCAGAAAGGTAACGAGCCCAGGCGAGAACCTGCACTTCGTCGTGGTTTAGGCAACAACAGCCGAAAACCCTGAACCCCAAACCCTGAACCCTGAACCCTCAACAGTTGCATGGTGCCTTAGCATGGGCCCTGAACAGGCGAACCCTTCGATGCCCTTTGTATATATATATATATACTTATACATATATGCTTATGTACGTAGGACCTTTAGGGTCTATTTGGCACGCCTCTTTTGCCGCCGGGAAATCCCTAGATTTGATTTTTCAAGGGTTTCATAAAATTTAAAATGCCCAAAATCCTTGAAATCCTTAAAACATCAAATCCCGGGATTTAATATTTTAAAAGGATTTGTTGGGCATTTTAAATTTCATGAAATCCTTGAAAAATCAAATCCCAAGATTTAATTTTTCAAGGATTTCAAGGATTTTTTGGGCATTTTAAATTTTATGAAATCCTTGAAAAATCAAATCCCGGGATTTAATTTTTCAAGGATTTCAAGGATTTCATAAATTTTAAAATCCGCGTGGTCTTCCCGTACTCTGGGTGGGGAGGGGAGGTTTTGCTTTTGCAGGAGTTCCGGTATTTAAATTTTATGAAATTCTTGAAATCCTTGAAAAATTAAATCCCGGGATTTGATTTTTCAAGGATTTCATAAAATTTAAAATGCCCAAAAAATCATTGAAATCCTTAAAATATTAAATCCCGGGAATTAGTATTTTAAGGATTTCAAGGATTTTTTGGGCATTTTAAATTTTATGAAATCCTTGAAAAATCAAATCCCGGGATCTAATTTTTCAAGGATTTCAAGGATTTTTTGGGCATTTCAAATTTTATGAAACCCTTGAAAAATCAAATCCCGGGATTTAATTTTTCAAGGATTTCAAGGATTTCATAAATTTTAAAATCCGCGTGGTCTTCCCGTACTCTGGGTGGGGAGGGGAGGTTTTGCTTTTGCAGGAGTTCCGGTATTTAAATTTTATGAAATCCTTGAAATCCTTGAAAAATTAAATCCCGGGATTTGATTTTTCAAGGATTTCATGAAATTTAACATGCCCAAAAAATCATTGAAATCCTTAAAACAGTAAATCCCGGGATTTGATTTTTTAAGGATTTCAAGGATTTTTTGGGCATTTTAAATTTTATGAAATCCTTGAAAACTCAAATCCCGGGATTTAATTTTTCAAGGATTTCAAGGATTTTTTGGGCATGTTAAATTTTATGAAATCCTTGAAAAATCAAATCCCGGGATTTAATTTTTCAAGGATTTCAAGGATTTCATAAATTTTAAAATCCGCGTGGTCTTCCTGTACTCTGGGTGGGGAGGGGAGGTTTTGCTTTTGCAGGAGTTCCGGTATTTAAATTTTATGAAATCCTTGAAATCCTTGAAAAATTAAATCCCGGGATTTGATTTTTCAAGGATTTCATGAAATTTAAAACGCCCAAAAATCCTTGAAATCCTTAAAATATTAAATCCCGGGATTTAATTTTTCAAGGATTTCAAGGATTTTTTGGGCATTTTAAATTTTATGAAATCCTTGAAAAATCAAATCCCGGGATTTAATTTTTCAAGGATTTCAAGGATTTCATAAATTTTAAAATCCGCGTTGTCTTCCCGTACTCTGGGTGGGGAGGGGAGGTTTTGCTTTTGCAGGGGTTCCGGTATTTAAATTTTATGAAATCCTTGAAATCCTTGAAAAATTAAATCTTGGGATTTGATTTTTCAAGGATTTCATGAAATTTAAAATGCCCAACAAATCCTTGAAATCCTTAAAATACTAAATCCCGGGATTTGATGTTTTAAGGATTTCAAGGATTTGTTGGGCATTTTAAATTTCATGAAATCCTTGAAAAATCAAATCCCGGGATTTGATTTTTCAAGGATTTCAAGGATTTTTTGGGCCTTTTAAATTTTATGAAATCCTTGAAAAATCAAATCCCGGGATTTAATTTTTCAAGGATTTCAAGGATTTCATAAATTTTAAAATCCGCGTGGTCTTCCCGTACTCTGGGTGGGGAGGGGAGGTTTGCTTTTGCAGGAGTTCCGGTATTTAAATTTTATGAAATCCTTGAAATCCTTGAAAAATTAAATCCCGGGATTTGATTTTTCAAGGATTTCATGAAATTTAACATGCCCAAAAAATCATTGAAATCCTTAAAACAGTAAATCCCGGGGTTCGGTTTAGGGTTTAGGGTTTAGGGTTTAGGGTAATATCCTTGAAACCCTTAGCAAAAATCAAATCCCAGATTTGATTGTGTAAGGGGTTCATAAAAAGTTAAGATGCCGAAAAAGATTTAAACCCTTTAAAATCAAAACCCTGGATTTGTCTTTTCCAGGATTTCAGACATACCCGCTCATTGCCCATCCCACATCACCCCGCATCATCTCCCATCATCTCCCATCATTTCTCTCATCCCCTATCATGCCCCATCATCCCCCAATCATCCCCATCATCCCCCATCATCCCGCATCATCCGCCATCAACCCCCCCCATCATCATTCCCCATCATCTCTCATAATCCCTTTCACCCCCCCATCATCCCCCATCATCCCTCATCATCGTCCCCGATCGGCCCCTATCATGCCCCATCATGTCTCTCATCCCGCGTCATCCCCCATCATCCCCCATCATCTCCCATCATCCCGCATCATCCCCCATCACCCCCCATCATCATTCCCCATCATCTCCCATAATCCCTTTCACCCCCCATCTTGAGGGGTTAGTGACTGCCCTAGAGGTTAGTCGTATGTCCCCCCTGCTTCGTAGGGGCCCAGAGGTTTGTATGAGTTTTTTTCTTCGTTCGTGTTGTAAGGGTTTTGTGAGGGCCCCGGAGGTTTGTCGCATGTCCCCTTTCTTCGTGCTTGTAGGGTTTGGGGAGTGTCTAGATAATTGTCAAAAACAATTCCTTCCGCGCTCGTACTATGAGGGGCTAGTGGCTGCCCTAGAGGTTTGTCGTATATTCCCCCGCTTCGTGTTCCTGAGATTTGGTAGGGGCCAGAGGCTTGTCATATGTCCCCTCCCTTCGTCCCTTCGTGTTGTGAGGGTTGCATTCGGCCTTGGAGGTTTGTCGTATGTCCCCTTTCTTGGCGTCTAGATGATTGTCATCATAAGTCATTTGCTTCTGTGGTCGTATTCTGAGGGCTATTGACCGCCCTCATAATACCCTAGAGGTTTGTCGTATGCCCCCCTGCTTCGTGTTCCTGTAAGTTGGGAGGGGCCTAAAGGTTCATCTTTTGTCCCCTCCCTTCGTCCCTTCGTATTGTAAGGGTTTCGTAGGGTTTGGGGGGGAGCGTCTAGAGTCTAGATGATCGTCATATATGATTTGCTTCCGTGCTCAAACTATGAGGGGCTAGAGACTGTCCTAGAGGTTTGTCGTGTGTCCCCCCCCGTTTCCTTGGTCTTGTGATTTGGTAGGGGCTTAGGGGTTTGTCATACGTTCCCTCCCTTCGTCCTTTCGTGTTGCAAGGGTTTTGTGAGAGCCCTGCAGATTTGCCGTATGTCCCTTCTCTTCTTGCTTGTAAGGTTCGGGCAGCGTCTAGACGACTGACATATGCAATTTGATTACGGGCTCGTATTGTGCGGGGCTAGTGACTGCCCTAGAGGTTTGTCGTATGCCCTCCGCTTCCTTGTTCCTGTGATGTAGTAGGGGCCTACAGGTTTGTGGTGTGTCCCCTTTCTTGGCATCTAGATGATTGTCATAAGTCATTTGCTTCTGTGGTCGTATTATGAGGGCTACTGACTGCCCTAAAGGTTTGTCGTACGCCCCCCTGCTTCGTGTTCCTGTGAGTTGGGAGGGGCCTAGAGGTTTATCTTTTGTCCCCTCCCTTCGTCCCTTCGTGTTGTAAGGGTTTCGTGAGCGCTCTGGAGGTTTTTCGTATGTCCCCTTTGTTCGTGCTTGCAGGGTTTGGGGAGTGTCTAGATGATTATCATATATCATTTGCTTCCGCAGTCGCTATGAGGGTATTGATTGCCCTAAAGATTTCTCGTGTGTCCCCCCGCTTCGTATTCCTGTGATTTTGTAGGGGTCTAGAGGTTTGTCGTATTTCCTCTCCCTTCGTTCCTTCGTGGGATGTTTGCGTGTGTCCCCTTTCTTCGTGCTTGTAGGGTTTGGGGAGCCTAGACGACTGATATACATATATATATATATATGTATAATTCGATTCCGTGCTCGTATTGTGAGGGGCTAGTGATTGCCCTAGAGGTTTGTCGTATGTCCCCCCGATTCCTGTTCCTGAGATTTGGTAGGGCCCAGGGCCTGGAAGGTTTGCCGTATGTCCCCTCCTTTCGCCCCTTCGTGTTGTAGGGGTTTTGTTGGGCCTTGAAGGTTTGTCGTGTGTCCCCTTTCTTCGTGCTTGGAGAGTTTGAGGAGCGTCGAGATGATTACCATACATCATTTGCTTCCGTGCTCGTACTATGTGCGGTTAGTGACTGCCCTAGAGGTTTGTCGTATGTCCCCTTCCTTCGTCCCTTCGCGTTGTATGGGTGGTAAGGGTTTTGTGAGGGCCCTGGAGGCTAGTCGTATATCCACTTTCTTCGAGCTTGTAGGGTTTGGGGGAGCGTCTAGAGTCTAGATGATCGTCATATATGATTTGCTTCCGTGCTCAAACTATGAGGGGCTAGTGGCTGTCCTAGAGGTTTGTCATTTGTCCCCCCCGTTTCCTTGGTCCTGTGATTTGGTAGGGGCTTAGAGGTTTGTCATACGTTCCCTCGCTTCGTCCTTTCGTGTTGCAAGGGTTTTTGTGAGAGCCCTGCAAATTTGCCGTGTGTCCCCTTTCTTCTCACTTGTAGGGTTTGGGGAGCGTCTAGACGACTGACATATAACTTGAGTCCGTGCTCGTATTGTGAGGGGCTAGTGACTGCCCTAGGGGTTTGTCGTATGCCCCCCCCCCGCTTCCTTGTTCCTGTGATGTAGTAGGGGCCTACAGGTTTGTCGTATGTCCCCTGCCTTCGTCCCTTCGTGTTGTAAGGCTGATAAAAATTTTCTGAGGGCTCTGGAGATTTGTCGTATGTCCCCCCGCTTCGTGTTCCTGACGTTTGGTAGGGGCCAGAGATTTGTCGAATGTCCCCTCTTTTCGTCCCTTCGTGTTGAAATTGCTTTGTTTGGGGAAGGTTTGTCGTATGTCACCTTTCTTTCTTCTTAGAGGGTTTGGGGATCTTCTAGAAAACTGTCATATATCATTTGCTTCCGTGCTCGTATTATGAGGGGCTGGTGTTTGTCATAGAGGTTTGTCGTATGTCCCCCCGCTTTCTGTTCCTGCGATGTGGTAAGGGCCTAAAGAGGTTTGTCGTGTGCCCCCTCCCTTCGTCCGTTTGAGTTGCAAGGGTTTTGTTGGACCTGGAAGATTTATCGTATGTCTCCTTTCTTCGTGCTTGTAGGGCGTGGGGAGCATCAAGATGATTATCATATAAGCATTGCTTCCGTGCTCGTATTATGAGGGGCTAGGGACTGCCCTAGAGGTTTGTCTTATGTCTCCCTGCTTCGTGTTCATGTGATTTGCTAGGGTCCGGGAGATTTGTCGTATGTCATTTTACCATATACGAAATTAGATACAATCCCTTCGTCCCTTCGTGTTGTAAGGGTTTCGTGAGTGTCCTAGAGGTTTGTCGTATGTGCCCTTCCTTCGTCCCTTCTTGTTGTAAGGGTTTTGTGAGGGCCCTGCAAATTTGCCGTATGTCCCTTTCTTCGTGCTTGTAGGATTTGGGCAGCGTCTAGATGATTGTCATTATCATTTGCTTCCGTGCTCGTACTATGAGGCGCTAGAAACTGCCCTAGACCTTCAGGGCCCTCACAAAACCCTTACAACACGAAGGGACGAAGGGAGACGACGTACGACAAACCTCTATCATCTAGATGCTCCCCAAACTCCCCAAACCCTACAAGCAAGAAGAAAGGGGACATACGACAAACCTCCAGGGCCCTCACAGAACCCTTACAATAGGAAGGAATGAAGGGAGGCGACACGCTACAAACCTCTAGGCCCCTACCAAATCACAGGATCACGAAGCGGGGGCGTCATCTGACAAACCTCCAGGCCAATCACTAGCCCCTCATAATACGAGCACGGAAGCACATGATATGTGATTATCATCTACACACTCCCCAGACCCTACAAGCATGAACAAAGGGGACATACGACAAACCTCCAGGACCCTCCCAAAACCCTTACAACACGAAGGGACGAAGGGAGGGGACACACGACAAACCTTTAGCCCCCTACCAAATCACAGGAACACGAAGCGGGGGGACATACGACAAACCTCTAGGGCAGGCACTAGCCCTCATAATACGAGCACGGAAACACATCATATGATAATCATTTTGATGCTCCCCCAAAAACCTATATGAACGAGAAAGGGGAAGCACACAAACCTCCAAAGCCCTTACAAAACCCTTACAACACGAAGGGACGAAGGGAGGGGACATACGACAAACCTCTGGTAAATAGTAAACAAAGCGGCGTGCCAAATAGACCCTAAAGGTCCATGCCACATATGCTTATATATATAAGTACATATCTATATATACATATATATATGTGTGTGCGTGTGTAAAACCTAAGGGTCCATACTTCAAAGCCTTCGAAGAAGGTAAGGGACCATATGAAGGGACCATGCAACGACCCTGAGAACCAAGTCACGAGGATGGTGACACGGGGGCGGGCTACCGTGAGGGGACGGTTTCTCCCCAAGCTCCCTAAGCTCCCTAAGCTCCCTAAGCTCCCTAAGCTCCCTAAGCTCCCTGAGCTCCCTGAGCTCCCTAAGCTCCCTAAGCTCCCTAAGCTCCCTAAGCTCCCTGAGCGCCCTAAGCTCCCTAAGCTCCCCAAGCTCCCTAAGCACCCTTGGGTTTAGGGCTTAGGGGTTTAGGGTTTAGGGTTTAGGGTTTAGGGTTTAGGGTTTAGGGTTTAGGGTTTAGGGTTTAGGGTTTAGGGTTTAGGGTTTAGGGTTTAGGGTTTAGGGTTTAGGGTAGACTAAACCCTGTCTGTCTTATGAAACTGCCCCAAGCCCCGGTGACACTCGACCCGAAACTTAAGGCCCTTAGCAACCAAGGCTTGACGGCTTGACCCTAAACTCTAAAACTCTTCAACCCCCCCCCCCCCCACAAGAAAAACGAGCTGAGAGGGTTTAAGGTTGAGAGTTTAGGGGTTGCGGTTTCGGGTTTAGGGTTAGGGTGTTCGGGTTTAGGCTTTGGGGTTGAGGGTTTGGGGTTTCGGGTTTGAGGGGTTCAGAAGCCCTATGACGAGTCTCGAGGGAGCACCCCATGATGCAATAGAACGGCAATGCGGCCAGAATCAGCGGCCACGGAATCCTCGAGGTGCGAGGTTGGGGGAGGAGGAGGGGTTAGGGGGTTTAGGGTTTAGGGTTTAGGGTTTAGGGTTTAGGGTTTAGGGTTTAGGGTTTAGGGTTTAGGGTTTAGGGTTTAGGGTTTAGGGTTTAGGGTTTAGGGTTTAGGGTTTAGGGGGTTTCGGGTTTACGGTTTAGGGCTTAGGTGATTCGAGGGTTTTTTTCAGGATCCAAAACAGCCCTCCATAGGCCAGAGACCTAGAGAGGATTTTGACTTCTGGGTTTTAATGTCTTTCGTGGAACGCCGAGAACTGACTAGATGGAGCAGAATATTTGAGGCGTCTGCGTCAAGAAGTTGCACAAAGGTTGCCGGGCATGCAGGGCCTATTTAGGGCTTTGGCGCTT
>CAJNDS010000336.1:890000-962500 GCA_905221605.1 Symbiodinium natans
GGTTCCTCCTCTATTTCCTTTGTTTGTTTGGGGTTTAGGATTTAGGATTTAGGGTTTAGGGTTTAGGGTATAGGGCTTAGGCTTTAGGGTTTAGGGTCTATAGAAATTGTATAGGGTTTGGGTCCGGAGTTTTGACCGGGTTTTGTGCGGGTTTTGACCGAGCTTTTTGCTTTGCTTTCCTCTTGAAAAAGCCGGCTTTTTCAGCCCTTTTTTCCAGCCCTCGAAAAAATGGGCGGCGGCTTTTGCTTTTTTTTTTTTTTTGGGGGGGGGGGGGGGGGGGGGCGAGCGGCGGGGGGGGGGGAACTCTTCAGACGGCCCCGATTCTTCATGTTCCTGAAAAAAAAAGCAAGCTCTGAAATCGCTCGAAAACAAGCCTTTCTCAGCGCCAATAGGGAGAATCCGTATCTTTTGATCTTAATTCGGGGCTTGTGAAGGCGCACCATTGTGGTTGGTGAGGCCATACGATTTCGATTTATAAAGGTCTTGAGGGTTTAGGGTTTAGGTTTTAGGGTTTGGGGGGGGGGGGGGGAGTTTGCGAGTGCCCCAGAGACACGGCTCAGGCTCTGCGTGTTAGGGCTTTAGGGTTTCAGGGTTTTTGGGCTCTAGGGTTTGGGGGCTTTAGGGTTTTAGGGCTTTGGGGCGTTTAAAGTTTTAAGGGTTTAGGTAGTAGCTTTAGCGTTTTAATGCTTTAGGGTTTGAAAGTTTTAGGGTTTTAGGGTGTTAGGGTTTTAGGGTTTTGGGGTTTTAGGGTTTTAGGGTTCTAGGGTTCTAGGGTTTTAGGTAGTAGCTTTTAAGGGTTTGAGCAGAACAAGAAGACCCGCACTTAGCTTGGTCTAGGGGTTCTACCTTGGGCCCTTCAGGTTGTACCCTTGTGCCTTTTTCAGGATCCCTAAGGTAGTGCAAGGGCCATACGAGGAGTGTATGAAGGGGAACCTTTAGGGTTTAGGGTTTAGGGTTTAGGGTTTAGGGTTTAGGGTTTAGGGTTTAGGGTTTAGGGTTTAGGGTTTAGGGTTTAGGGTTTAGGGTTTAGGGTTTAGGGTTTAGGGTTCAGGGTTCAGGGTTTAGGGAATGCGAGTCTGAATCCCATGATTTGGGGGGGTTTAGGGCTTCGGAGGGTTGAGTCTTGGGAGGTGGCCCTCAATAGCCGGCTGAGACGAGCTGGTCTTCTCAGGGCCTTAGGTGTGGGGGTTTAGGGTTTAGGGTTTAGGGTTTAGGGCTTTAGGGTTTTAGGGGTCAGGGTTCAGGGTTTAAGGTTCAGGGTTTAGGGCTAGGGTTTAGGGTACATCCTGGGCCCCGAGGATCCCAAGTCACTGCTACCGGAAGGCACGTCGATGGTCCCAACGTCGCCCGTCAGCCGGTTGATCAGGCGTCCGACCTCGCCCACACCCTCAACCCTCAACCCTCAACCCTCAACCCTCAACCCTAAACCCTAAACCCTAAACCCTAAACCCTAAACCCTAAGCCTCGGGGAAGCAACCCCCGTAGACGAGACCCCAAACATGCCAAACACGCACAGGTTCAGGATGTGCAGGTTTTAGGGCTTAGGGCCCCGAAATCCCCCCAGCCCTAAACCCTGAGCTTCCTTAGCCAAGGTTTGGGGTTTAGGGTTTAGGGTTTAATTCGGGGGTTTAGGGTTTAGGGCTTAATTAGGGGTTAGGGTTTAGGGCTTAGGGTTTAGGTTTTAGGGCTTAGGGTTTAGGGCTTCAACCGGGCTCACGGCCGGCTGCTTGTCGAAGAAGAGGTCGATCGGGGCGCGCAGCAGAGATCCGAGCGTGTCCAGGTAGATCTGCGAAGACCTCGGGGGGCTCCTTGGGTCTAGGGTTTAGGGTTTAGGGTTTAGGGTTTAGGGTTTAGGGTTTGGGGATTAGGGCATAGGCCGGTTCTAGAGGGCTATGAGTGAATATACGGACGAAGAAACGACATGAATGCATGATTCACGCGTGCACTATATCTTAAGGCTTAGAGCTCTTTAGGATTTAGGATTTAGGGTTTAGGGTTTAGGGTTTAAGGTTTTAAGTTTGGGTGGCTCATCTCAGCTCCCAAACCCCAGAACTCTAAATACCAACCTGCACCCCAGCGCGTACAATACTGGAGCCAAGGCCCATTACCCCAGAGTCCGAAGGGTTTAGGGCTTAGGGCGCAAAGGGCCCAAAACCCAAAAACCCTAAACCCTAAGACCCCTAAAAACCTTAAACCAAAATCCCTGAAACCTCAAGGGAGTCCTCCTCGGACCCTAAGATGGTTCCCTCAATATACTCCCAGTGTGGCCCAGATATTCCCTCCAGGAGTCTCTACAAAGGGTCCCCAAACCCGAGGGTACGCCCAAGGTAGAGCCCCATGAGAACCCCATTCAAGGGACTAAAAGGGGCTACTTAGGTACTTATCTAGGGGAATATAGGGGAATAAGATTACCTAAACCCTAAACCCTAAACCCTAAACCCTAAACCCTAAGGGCCCCTTCTGGGTTCCCTCCTTATACCCGTTAACCCACGGGAGGAGGGCCAGTCTGGGCGCCGCACGCGGTGTTGGAAGCAGCGGTTGCCTAAACGGAATTCATGGGACCCTACCTTGGACTCCTACGGTTCTACCCTAAACCCTAAACCCTAAACCCTGAACCCTAAACCCTAAACCCTAAACCTTAAACCCTAAACTCTTACCCTGGGGTGTGAGGTTTAGGGCCGAACAAATCCGTTGTGGCTGAGAAAAGTTTAGGGTTTAGGAATCCAGGGCTTCAGGCTTCAGGGCTTCTAGGGTTTGAGGGCCCAAGCCTCTAAGCCGCTGTATCCGCCCAAACCCCTCAACCCTAAACCCCTAACCCTAAACCTCTAAACCCGAAACCCCTAAACCCTAAACCAAAAACTCCTAAGCCCGTAACCCGAATCGAATTGCAAATCCGCAAGCCCTAAAACCTTAACACCCCCAACCCGGGGAGAGGAGGTGTGTAGGGGGTGCATAGGGGGTGTATAGGCGGCGTCTTAAAACCTAAATCCTAAACCCTAAACCCTAAACCCTAAACCCTAAACCCTAAACCCTAAACCCTAAACCCTAAACCCTAAGCCGGTGTGAAGGGCTCAAAGGGTTGATCCTGGCCTGTGCAGTGACGGAGAAGGCCAAGAAGGAGCTTACGCCACAGCAGCCGGCCACCAGCCACATGAAGAAGCCTGTAGGGTTTTGGGGTTTAGGGTTTAGGGTTTAGGGTTTAGGGTTTAGGGTTTAGGGGTTAGGGGTAAGGGGTTAGGGTTTAGGGTTTAGGGTTTAGGGTTTAGGGTTTAGGGCATATTTTTGCGGGTTTAGGGTTTAGGGTATAGAGTAGGGTTTAGGGCTTAGGGCTTAGGGTTCAGGGGTTAGGGGTTTAAGAAAAAACAAAGATCCACCCTAGCATGACTGTCAGGAAAACATAACACAGAAATGAGCCAGACCCCAAACCCAAACCCTCAACCCTGAACCATCCTAGACACCACGAGTACTTGTGCGCCCTAACACCGAAATGCGCCCCTAGCAAAGACTCTTCTTCCATGCCTGAGACCCCTCAACCCTAAACCCTAAACCCTAAACCCTAAACCCTAAACCCTAAACCCTAAAGGGCGGTCCGAAAACCTGACTCCAAGTCCAGGCCCCACAACCAGAGAACCCAGAGCAGCCTCAGACTAGCAAGGGTTTAGGGTTTAGGGTTTAGGGTTTAGGGTTTAGGGTTTAGGGTTTAGGGTTTAGGGTTAGGGTTTAGGGTTTAGGGTTTAGGGTTTAGGTTTCGTTTAGGGTTTAGGGTTTAGGGTTTAGGGTTTAGGTTTGGTTTCGGGTTTGGTGGGTTGGGGTTAGGGTTTGGGTTGGGTTTAGGGTTTAGAGGGGTTTAGGGTTAGGGTTTTAGTTTAGGGTTTAGGGTTTAGGGTTTAGGGTTTAGGGTTTAGGGTTTAGGGTTTAGGGTTTTAGGGTTAGGGTTTAGGGTTTAGGGTTTAGGGTTTAGGGTTTAGGGTTTAGGGTTTAGGGTTTAGGGTTTAGGGTTTAGGGTTTAGGGTTTAGGGTTTAGGGTTTAGGGTTTAGGGTATGGGCTTCTTAAGCCCGTTTTTGCGTCGGTTGAAAGTTCAGAAGCCTCCATGGACCCCGGCTACCTGGTCGCCCCCTACAATGCCCAGCACCTTACTTGGAGGTTCATGCTACTTGCTAACCAATTATAACTGTACTTACAACTGTACTTATAACCATATTAGGGCACTGAAAGGGCGCATGAGTGGGTTATAAGTACAGCTATGATTGGTTAATAAGTACCACGAACCTCCAAGCACCGAGTCTAGATGCAAGCCTTGAGTGGGTGCCAGGAGGCAGCATTTTGTGTTAAAACCCCCAAGGCCCCAAAAAAACGCGAAAACCCTTGAACCAAAACCCGACACCACTCAGCCATTTAAACCCTAAACCCTAAACCCCAAACCCTAAACCCTAAACTCTAAGCCCTAAGCCCTAAGCCGAAAAGCCCTAGACCCTACATCCGCTGGCGAAGGGCCGTCGTTGGCATTGGGATCTGCCACCTGCGAGCGGTCCCCTCCCGCGGGTGATCGTTTTGAGGGGCTAGGGCCGAGGGCCCCAGAACCAAAAACCCGAAAACCCTTACCCCAAACCTTCAACCCTAAACCTTGCACCCTTCGGCCCCCCCTGGCGCCGGATGCGGCTAAAGGTGTTGGGGAAAGGGGAGTTTAGGGTTTAGGGCTGGGTCGCTTGCAGCCCTAAACCCTAAACCCTACACCCTAAACCCTAAACCCTAAACCCTAAACCCTAAACCCTAGAGCTTAGATGTTCAAGCCTAAGCCCCGAACCCTCAACCTGCCAAGCCGAAGGCCGGGCCCCAATCCGCTCATCCCTTCGACGCTTCACAACCCTGCACCCTGAAGCCTTAGAACCCCTAAAACCCAAACACCCTAAACCCGACACCCTACACCACAGGGTTTAGGGTTTAGGGTTTAGGGTTTAGGGTTTAGGGTTTAGGGTTTAGGGTTTGGGGTTTAGGGTTTGGGGTTTAGGGTTTAGGGTTTAGGGTTTAGGGTTTAGGGTTTAGGGTTTAGGGTTTAGGGTTTAGGGTTCACCCGGCCTTGGCGTTGATCCAGCTCCCGATGACCAACGTCTGGCTGATCTCCATGATCTTACCTGGTCTTCAGGGCTTTAAGATCTTGGGGTTTTAAGGCTTAGGGTTTTAAGACCTTAGGGTTTTAAGGTTTAGGGTTTAGGGTTTAGGGTTTGGGGTTTGGGGTTTGGGGTTTGGGGTTTAGGGTTTCAGATTTTAGGGTCTAGGGTTTAGGGTTTAGGGTGTAGGGTTTAGGGTTCAGGGTTTAGGATTTAGGGTCAAACCCTAGACCCTCAAGCCTACAAATGAACTCTAAAGCCAGAACCCCTGAGCCCAATAACCCATCAAACCGTACGCCCTGAACCCTAAACCCTAAACCCGAAGCCCCTCCACCCCAAACCCTAAACCCAAACCCCTAAACCCTAAACCCTAAACCCTAAACCCTGAACCCTAAGCCCCTGCACCTTCGGGTTTAGGGCCTACGGTTTAGGGCTCAGAGCATAGTTAGGCTGAGATCTTGAGTCTAGGGCTCAGGGAAAGCTTACTGTTTGTAGGACACTAAACCCTGGATCCTAAGCCTAAGCCCATAACCCCGGCCCAGGCACTCGCAAAAGTGATCAGGAAGAAAAGGGCCACCTTGCAGTAGCCCGCGCGGCCTCGGGAGGGTTAAGGGTTTAGGGTAAAAAAAGCCACCGCCAGGGTAAAGACCGAAACCCGCAGGACCCAAAACAGGGGCAGGGTCTAAGGCTTAGGGTTTACCCCTGTCACAACCCTAAACCCTTTTCAGGGTTGAGGGACCACTTTCCTGCTTCTCGAAACCCCCAAGCCCACCGAGTTCTTGTGAGGTACTCTAACCCTAAACCCCAAGACCCTAAGCACCTAAAGCCCCAAAAACCAATCCCTAAACCCTAACCCTAAACCCTAAACTCCCAGGCCCTAGGCGCCTTAGCCCTAAACCCTAAACCCCAAACCCTAAACCCTAAACCCTGAACGCCAGTCGCCAACTTCAGCCAAGGCGGCTCATCCACGTGGTGACAGTGCTCCAGGAGACATCTTCATGCTGCTCCTGCAGGGTTAAGGGTTTAGAGTTTAGGGTTTAGGGTTTAGGGTTTAGGGTTTAGGGTTTAGGGTTTAGGGTTTAGGGTTTAGGGTTTAGGGTTTAGGGTTTAGGGTTTAGGGTTTAGGCTTGACGGGCCTCTCTGAACCTTGGGCCTGTTCAAGGTTCCGGCAATCACGGTGCAGGGTTCAAGCTTGCCAAAACCCTGATCTCTTCACCCTAAACCGTACCCCTAGCCCAACAGAGGCCCTATTCCTTAAAACAGCTGAACCTCATAGCCCTGCATATTCAGGGCTTGGAACCCTAAACCCTAAACCCTAAACCCTAAACCCTGAACCCTGAACCCTGAACCCTGAACCCTAAACCCTAAACCCTAAACCCTAAACCGTGGCAAGGGCGCGCTGCCCAAGGCACACATCACGTGGGAAGCGTCAGCAGGTGGTGGGCCGCGCTCTAGGGTTTAGGGTTTAGGGTTTAGGGTTTAGGGTTTAGGGTTTAGGGTTTAGGGTTTAGGGTTTAGGGTTTAGGGTTTAGGGTTTAGGGTTTGGGTTTTAGGTTTAGGGTTTAGGGTTTAGGGTTTAGGGTTTAGGGTTTAGGGTTTAGGGTTTAGGGTTTAGGGTTTAGGGTTTAGGGTTTAGGGTTTAGGGTTAGGGTTTAGGATTGGAGCTATATGGCATGGCCGGTGTAGTGCGTCCTCCCACCTGCAAAGGAGGCACTTGAACATTCCCGGCCCCCTCCCCCCACCCCACCGCTAAACCCTGAGCCCTAAACAGCAAAACCTTAAACCCTAAGACACGTCCCATCATGTGAAGGAAGGAATACCAACGAGGGCACCCGTCTTTTGATTGGAGACCCGGATTGTGGAGTGAAGTACCTTGTGTAATCTCTTCAAGGCTTCAAGGGCTTTTCGGGAGGAATAAGGTCCACAATCCAGAAAAGGCGAAGTGCGTCATCACGCGGTGAACGCCTTAACGCAGTCAAATCTAGAAGCCTACACTGCCGTGGCCTCAACCCTAAACCCACAACACTGAACCCTAAACCCTAAACCCAACCTCCCCAAAGAACCCTATAACGGTGGAACCTACACCCCCACGTTGGGTTCCCTGATCCCAAAGCCCCCAGATCGCCCCAGAAACCCAGAAACCCGAAACTCCCATAAGCCCCACCTAATAGAGGTGCCTTAATCATTAGAATAGGGTTTGGGGGGGGGGGGGGGGGGGGTATTATAGCAAAGGGGGACCAACTAACCCCAAGCCCTGAACCCTTATATAGGGGCGTCAATCATTGGAATATGTTTGTTGGTGGTGATGATAGTATAGTTACTAAGGGGCCAAAAGGGAACAATACTCGTAATCATTCCGATCCCTATATTCGGCTTAGAGTTTAAGGTTTAGGTCTCAGGGCTTAGGGTTCTTTTTGTGGGACTCAAGCACCCTAAGCCCTAAACCCTGAAGGGGGTGGGGTTGGGGGAGAAATCCTCGTCGCGAAGGTTGATCTTCTCGTCCGTGCCCTCTCAATTTTTGAATTCAGGGCTGGGGGGTTTACTTTAAAAATCACAAAAAGCCTACCTTTTGCTCTTGAAAGGTTGCGAAAGGTTGCATTGGAAGCCTATAAGTGTTTGTAGTAAGAACTACCTACAATCTTGGCAGCCCAGCAACAACACTTTTTATGAGGGCACCCTTTTTGGAGACTTACTACTCTCTACAAGGGAACCTAGAACAGGGTACCACTGTAAACCATAACCCCTAAACCCTAAACCCTAAACCCTAAACCCTAAACCCTAAATCCTAAACCCCAAACCCTAAACCCTAAACCCTAAATCCTAAAGTTCAGGGTTTTCGGGCCTTCGAGGATGTGGGCCACGCTGTGGGGCCACAGCGAGCTCGAGCTCTGGGAGGAAGGTTTAGGGTTTACCTGCAACCCTATGTAGGAATAAGAACCCCCTATTTAGTAGGTATTACCCTCAAAACAGTAGGCAGATAGGGTCCCAGGTGGCTTCGGGTTTAGAGTTGAAGTCTAGGGCTTGCTCACTGAAGCGACGCACCTCGACCCCAGGGTCGTGGGTGGCGCGTCCCGCGAAAGCTAGAAACCCAACCCACCCAAACCAGACTCACTGACGGGTTTGGGGTGTTCTTTCGTGGTGGCAGTTCTCTCCACAGCCGGTAGCGGCTGGTCCACGTCCAGCTTCTTCATCGGTGGGACACGCAGGCCAACCGTTCGAGGAAAAACATGACAAGAAAAGTACAGACATCCGCACGTCATCGCCAGAGCTTGCGCGCCGTCCCCGGGCCTTGGACTCCTTGTCCTCGGAGAGGAAGCCGTGCCTACGCCCGTTTCGCGGCGCAGGGAGTCATGGCAGCGCTCCCCTTGGTCGACCTTGCTGAAAACGCTAGCAGGCGTCAGGAACTCCTTGTCATCCTCGGTGGCGAAAACGCCCAGGAGCGAGCCTCCTGAATCTGGACCCTACACCCTAAGCTCGGGGTTGGGGTTGGGACACCCTCAAATCTAAAACCCGAGTCGCCATGCTCTTACTAGTTCTCAGTCGGGAATCAGGGTCCATCCTGCATTTTTTGGGCCGCGTAGATGAATATCAGGCACCTACATAACTCCCAACATTCCCCCAGAACCAGCAGGATGCCCTATGTAGCCCTGAAGCAAAGTTCATAGGTTTCCCTACTACCCCCCCCCTAGGTTCCCCTCTTGAAAAACCTTAATTGAGCTGAATTATCCCTAAAGGGTAGCATAGAAGGGGGTAGTAGGGAAACCCATGATTAAAGTTCCTAAACCCCCCGACCCGTTTGAATCTACACAAGACCCTAAACTCCTAAACCCCAAACAGTTCAGGGTTGGGGATTCTAATGTTGAGGGGGAAAACATCCTAAACCCTAAGCCTCGAACCCCAAACCCTAAACCCTAAACCCCCAAACCCCCAAACCCTAAACCCTAAACCCCAAACCCGAAACCCTAAACCCTAAATCCTAAACCCTAAACCCCAAAACCCTCAAAACCTCGGGGCCTTTGCCGAGGCCGGGGAGTCCGATTTCGACTGCGATCCGGTTTGGCCCTGCGCCGGTTCCTCCTTCGCATTCGAGGGGAGGGGGGAGAGTTTCTCTAAATCAGGGTTTAGGGTTTAGGGTTTAGGGTTTGGGGTTTGGGGTTTGGGGTTTGGGGTTTGGGGTTTGGGGTTTAGGATTTAAGGTTTAGGGTTTAGGGTTTAGGGTTTAGGGTTTAGGGTTTAGGGTTTAGGGTTTAGGGTTTAGGGTTTAGGGTTTAGGGGTACGGGTCCTCCTGCATATCGGGGGCATACGATATCAGGGGGGTACCTTCTTGGGGTCCTCATAAGGTTTCGTGTTTGGTTCAGGGTTTAGGGTTTAGGGTTTAGGGTTTAGGGTTTAGGGTTTAGGGTTTAGGGTTTAGGGTTTCTTTAAGGTTTAGGATTTAGGGTTTGGTGTTTAGGTGTGGTCTCAGGGCTTCAGGTTTTCGAGCTTAAGGGCACCAGGGTTTCAGCCCTGCCCTAAACCCTAAACCCGAGGGGGTTTCAGGCTTAAGGGAGTTTTGGAACCCTAAACCCTAAACCCTAAACCCTAAACCCCTAAGGGGGAGGAGGGGGGGGGTTCAGGGGCGCTGTGGCTTGTAGGGTTTTAGGGCTGTCTAGCGCCTCCAAGGCTTCTAAGGCTTAGGGGTTTTAGGCCTTAGGGTATTAGGGTAATAGGGTTAAGGGTTCAGGGCTTAGGGCTTAGGGTATTAGGGTATTAGGGTTTAGGGTTTAGGGCTTCGTGACTTTGGGACTTTCGAGAGGTTTAACTGGAGCTTCAAGGTCCAGGGCGTGTTGAAGATTTGCGAATCCGATGAATGAAGAGGGCACTCTTTTTTGGTTGAAAGCAGCTTATAAGGGGACCTAAACCCTAGAAATTGGGGAATACGGGCCTAAGCTGGGTCCTAGCTTAAGGTTTCAGACGTTTGGGGCTTCTATGGTCTAGGGCTTTGAGCTCTTGAGCGATAGAGAGGTCAAGGCTTTTGGGGGGGCTGCGCGCAGTACCGGCTTAGGCTTCTCAAGTGTCTAGGGCTTAGGCTTCTTCAGTTCGATATATACATCTACATCTACATCTACATATACATATACATATACATATACATGTACATATACGTATACATATGTATATATATATATACATATATATATATATATACATATATATATATATATATGTATATGTGCTTCTGGGCTTCAAGGGCACGGAAGTTAGTGTTCGAGATCAAGGGCTTACTTTGGGGCTTGCGCTAAGCCCTGGTAGGAACCCCCAATTGTCAGAACACAACAGGGTACCCCTACTCCCGCATGGGTCGTTCTCTATGTTAGGGTAACACCAAATACAAAGCCCCAAACCCTGAACCCTAATTCCTAGCAGGAACCCTGGAGAGGACTCCAATAGCCCTAAACCCTAAACCCTAACCCCTAAACCCTAAACCCTAAACCCTAAACCCTAAACCCTAAACCCTAAACCCTAAACCCTAAATCCCAAACGCAAACTTCGGAGGAGCTCCTGAGCCTGCGCCTGCAACTTCTTGAAGGCTGGGGACTCTAGGACCTGCTTAGGAGCTTTCGAAGGTTTAGGGGTTTCTTGGGTCTTGGGTTTAGGGTTTAGGGTTTAGGGTTTAGGGTTTAGGGTTTAGGGTTCAGGGTTCAGGGTTCAGGGTTCAGGGTTTAGAAGTGTTTTTGGGGGGGAGTTAGAAGCTTTAGGGTTGTTTCGGGGGCTTTTGGGGTTTGCGGCGTAGGGCACAAGCCTTAGAGGGCTTGAGGCTTTGGGGGTTCAGGGCTTTAAAGAGTTCAGGGGGGGCTCAAAGAACACACCTAGAGGCTATTGAAGGCTCTTACCTCCCAGATATGTTTCAGGGGTTTCAAAGGCTGACCCTAAACCCTAAACCCAAAGCCCTAACCCTAAACCCTAAACCACCAAACACCAAAAGGCCCTAACCCTAAACCGTAGAACTAACCCTAAACCGTAGAAGGCTTCTATAAGGATCTGGGGGGGATGAGGTTTTGGGTTTAGGGTTTCGGGCTCTGACGGAACCTCTGCTGGTACCTGTCCTTTCATCTTCTCCCTTTCGACCCATCGGGTTTGTCTCACGCTTGCGCCCCTAAACACTAAAACCCTAAATGCGCGGCAATCCTTTTCTCTTCCTCCGATTCATCTTCCTCTGCGCAAACCCTGAACCCTAAACACTATAGACCCTGCAAAGGCCTAAGCCCTGGAAACCCTGAGCCCTGAACCCTAAACTCTAGATGCCCCTCCTCCCCTGCCCGCGGCCCCCAAAACGCCACAACGTTATGTGTCCTATAAGCCTACTGACAGCCCGAGACAGCTGATTTCGGGCACACGCTCACGGGAGCTGCGTCATGATGGCGTTTGCCAGCCGATTCGCTTCTCGTGCTCCGCCTCATCGAAGCGACATCGAAGCGGGGTCCAGACGATGCAGATTGGGTCTACTTGCAGCCGCTGCAGGATGTCCACCTCCAAGTGCGCACAAGTTGAGCTTTTTCATTGACTGTACTTCAGTCGGCACATCAAGCAGAAGCTGCAAACAAGATCAAAGGCACGGGCAGTGCACCTCCGCCGGCGCCGTTGCACCCAAACGGCCCCTAAACCCCTGAACCCCTAAACCCCTAAACCCCTAAACCCCTAAAACCCCTAATCCCCTAAACCCCTGGACCCCTGGAAACCCTAAACCCCTCCCCTGAACCCCTAGAAACCCTAAACCCCTAGAAACCCTAAACCCCTAAAGCCCTCAACCCCTCAACCCTAAACCCCTAAACCCCTAGACACCCTAAACCCCTAAACCCCTAAACCCCTAAACCCCTAAACCCCTAAACCCCTAAACCCCTAAACCCCTAAACCCCTAAACCCCTAAACCCCTAAACCTCTAAACCGCTAAACCCCTAAACCCCTAAACCCTAAACCCTAAACCCTAAACCCTAAACCCTAAACCCTAAACCCCAAACCCCAAACCCGCCTTGCCAGGACTCCCGTCTTCGACGACCTGGCCCGCCTCCAAAACCAGGATCCTGGAAGCCGAGGAGTTTGGGGCTTTAGGGTTTAGGGTTTAGGGTTTAGGGCTTAGGGTTTAGGGTTTAGGGTTTAGGGTTTAGGGTTTAGGGTTTAGGGTTTAGGGCTTAGGGCTTAGGGCTTAGGGCTTAGGGCTTAGGGTTTAGGGCTTAGGGTTCAGGGCTTAGGGTTTAGGGCTTAGGGCTTAGGGCTTAGGGTTTAGGGTTCGCAACAATTGATCATCGTGTTGGGCAGCCGCGCGTGCAAGCGCCCCGCGATGTCCTGGGTGGCTCCAGATAAAGTCTAGCTCTTACTTGCCGAACCTTCTTACAAGCCGAACCCTGCAGGCTCTTGCCCGTCACTCGCTGCATGTGCAGGCATGCGTCACGAAGCTCTTCCCGCAAATCATGCAGGGGCTGCTGCGCGCAAAACTCCAGTGCCTCAAATAACGGAGGCCAGGGCGCAGCACCTGTGCTGCGGGACCACTCGCCAATCCAAGGTTCGGGCCGCTGCTCCCATGTCCTGGCGTGTGCAAATCACCTGCGCAGACCTGCGCTCATGAAGACGAGGCGCCGAAGGGCATCCAAGCCAACCCCTACCCATTTCTGGGACAAAGCATTGGCTGCCACCAACGCAGGCCCGTGGGGGCTTTAGGGGCTGTTGGGTGTTCGGGCATAAGGGTCGGGATGTTCCCAGTTATACCAACAGTCCTTAACAGGGATTATAGTACCCCCCCATTACCATCTCTATTAAGGACTGTGAGTAAAAGGGTGAACGTCCCAAATGAAGGGTCTGAAGGTTAGGGTGTGGGGCTTAGGGGCTTCGGGTTTTAGGTAAGGTTGAAGGCTGAGGGGTTTAAGGGGGGCCTTAAGGGGCTTAAGGGGCTTTAGAGGCCTTGCGCTGTTCGGGTTGTCAAAGGTTTTGCGGGAGTAATGCAAGGGCCGCTTACTGTAATCATTGCATATATATATAGGACTACAAGGGGACAATTTCGCAGGCACGTGGGCTTCTGTAGAAATTCCGCAGCTCGAAGACATCTTGACCATGGAAACACGCATTGAGCTGCGAAGATGCTTCTTCTTCACTGTATGGCCTGCTTATATATGGCCTGCTCTGACAGCATATGCCAAAGCCGCACCAGCAAAAGCAGTTTTCAGCCGAGGACCGGAGGACCAGAGGACCAGAGGACAAGAGGGACCAGGGGACCAGGGGACCCGAGCCATACCCTTTAAAGAAAAGAAGGCCGAGCCACACCTTTAAAAACACAACCTTGGCCCCTGCCAAAAACCCTAAACCCAGAGAAGGCGCCTGTCGAACTTCGTGAGTATCGTCGGATTGGGCTGCGTCGCGATGATCTGCGTCCACTTGCTGCGCCTGGCACGTTCTCATGGGCATCTTTGGGGTTTAGGGCGTAGGGGTTAGGGTTTAGGATTTAGGGTTTAGGGTTTAGGGTTTAGGGTTTAGGGTTTCGGGTTTAATTTTAGGGTTTAGGTTTTAGGGTTTAGGGTTTAGGGTGGAGGGTTCAGGGTTTACGGTTTGGGCATTTTTGGGCTTGGGGGTAGGGCTTAGGTTGGGGAGGGATGTAGGAGTTAGGGCACGAATAGCTAGGGGAGATGTTATCTTGTGAGGTCTTCGAAGTAGCTGGCCGTGCTCTGAGACGCTTGCGGAGCCGTGGGACAGAAACCAAGGAACACCACGCCCGTCCAGCTCAACAAAAGTATACGGGACATGCACCCGCTCAGTATGCTGTGCCATGGTGTGAGAGTCTGGCTTGAAACAGATGTTTTCGCAAGCAATCTTGCTTCGACCTTGGCTCTTAGGGCTTAGGGCTTCGGGCTTAGGGCTTAGGGCTTAGGGCTCAGGGCTTAGGGTTTGGGGCTTTCAACCCCTCAACCCCAAGCCCTCGACCCTAAACCTACACTTCCAAGCCCTGACTGAAGTCCAAACATTCAATCCGAACCCTGAACCCTGAACCGTGAACCCTAAACCCTGAACGCCTCAGTTATGGGCTTCGCTCCCACCCCCCCTAGGTTCCCCCCTTAGGTTCCCCCCTTAAATAACCTTAATTAGGCTTAGATATCCCTAAATTTGAATTGTCGGGGGAACCTGAATCAGGGAGATAAGGAGCTACTTGCTGAGGCACAGGTCGGGCTGAGCAGGTTCCGGGTTTCACTGGTGCAGGTGCCTACGGCTTTCGGCTTTCGGCTTTTGGCTTTCGGCTTTCGGCTTTCTGCTTCCGGGAGTTTAGGGTTGAAGCGTGTACGGTTTAAGGTTCAGAGTTTAGGGTTTACGGTTTCGGGCTGGGCGACCCTAGTTGAACCCCTAAACCCCCCGGCGTGGAATGTAGGGGCCTGAAATAATTAGAATAGGATTTTGGGGGCTATTCTGGCATAATTATAAAGGGACCCTAAGGGAATAAGATGAGTAATTATTCCGACCCCTGCTTTTGGCGCCGAGGCGCATGTCACCCAGAACGAAGTGTTCGAAGATGTGCCGTCCCGTGTGCACGTCCACGGAGGCAAAGGGGTCGTCGAGGATGACCTCGGCGACCGAGGGCTTTAGGGCCTCAGGGCCACTAGTGCTCTAAAACCTACACCCTAAACCCTAAACCCTAAACCCTGAACCCTAAACCCCAAAACCCTAACCCTAAACCCTAAACCCTAAACCCTAAACCCTAAACCCTAAACCCACCGCCTCAACCCTTCTAGGGGCTTTAGGGATCGGAGCCCTTCCAACATTATAGCCTCCCTGCATCCCAAACCACCTCAAGAGGCAACCACTTGGAGGGTTTAGGGTTTAGGGTTTAGGGTTTAGGGTTTAGGGTTTAGGGTTTAGGGTTTAGGGTTTAGGGTTTAGGGTTTCGGGTTTAGGGTTTAGGGTTTAGGGTTTAGGGTTTAGGGTTTAGGGTTTAGGGTTTAGGGTTTAGGGTTTAGGGTTTAGGGTTTAGGGTTTAGGGTTTAGGGTTTAGCTGCACTTATCAGCCAAGTCATAACCATATTAGGGCACTTAAGTGACTTGTAAGTGGGTTATAGGTACAGTCCTAAACCCTCAACCCTAAACCCGAAACCCTAAGCCCCAAACCCTAAACCCTAAACCCTAAAAAAATTGGGTTACAAGTACAGTTAATAAGTACCCTCAAGAGGCAACCATGTCACAAGGTGCGCCAAGGCCACACGACAGTGTTCACAAACGCCCACGTAAGACTCAGGGTTTCGGGTTTTGGGTTTGGGGTTTAGGGTTTAGGGTTTGGGGTTTGGGGTTTAGGGTTTAGGGTTTAGGGTTTGGGGTTTGGGGTTTGGGGTTTGGGGTTTGGGGTTTGGGGTTTGGGGTTTGGGGTTTGGGGTTTGGGGTTTGGGGTTTGGGGTTTGGGCTCTCTCTTGATTTGGGCAGTGAAGTTATTTGGGACCCAGCTAATCAGCAACGGTATCCTGACACAGGGATGCAATCCTGTCTTGGAGGAGGCTTCGGTTTCAGTGTGGCCCCTCTATGGTTTGAAGAGTTTGGGTTTAGGGTTTAGGGTTTAGGGTTTAGGGTTTAGGGTTTAGGGTTTAGGGTTTAGGGTGAGGGTTTAGGGTTTAGGGTTTAGGGTGAGGGTATAGGGTTTAGTGTCCCGGGCGTCGGGCCTGACATCGTAGGATGAGGGCCCAAGACTTAACCCTCAAACCCCATTATATAATTTGGGATGTTCCCCCTTCTACTAACAGTCCTATTAATTCGATGGTAGGCAAGGACTGTTAGTATAAGGGGGAACATCCCAACCTTGTAAATAAACCCTAAACCCTAGACCCTAGACCCTAGGCCCGAAACCCTAAACCCTAAACCCTCACCCTAAACCCTAAACCCTAAACCCTAAACCAAAACCCTAAACCCTAAGCCCTAAACCCAAACCCTACAAACCATAAAAGCCCGGCCCCCAGACTCCCTTGTAAAGCTGGGATGATATGTAGGAAGCCCCACTTGGAAGGTTTTGCAGGGTTTAGGGTTTAGGGTTTAGGGTTTAGGGTTTAGGGTTTAGGGTTTAGGGTTTAGGGTTTAGGGTTTAGGGTTTAGGGTTTAGGGTTTAGGGTTTAGGGTTTAGGGTTTAGGGTTTGAGGTTTAGGGTACGTATAACCGCCATTGCAATTCTACTTATCAGCCCCCTAAGTCCTCCAAGTAGGTTGCATGTAGACTTATCACTGGGGTATAAGTACCCATGAACCCAGTAACTAGCCCGAAGCCCTGACCACGTTCAGCCTTGCAAAACGGCTGAGAAGCAAAGCCAAACACAAAAAAATTACGGTTTAGGGCTTCGGGTTCAGGGCTTCCGGTTTAGGGTTTCGGGTTTAGGGCTTCGGCTTTAGGGTTTCGGGTTTAGGGCTTCGGGTTTAAGGCTTCCGATTTAGGGTTTCGGGCTTAGGGCTTCGGCTTTAGGGTTTCAAGTTTAAAGCTTCGGGGTTAGGGCTTCGGATCTAGGGTTTCGGGTTTAGGGTCCAGGCACCCCGGCGATCTCTGCCCGGGGTGCGAAGGCGGCGCGGGCGAGCGCGACCCGCGCGCGCTGACCGCCCGAGAGGCGGATGCCATGGGTGCCGATGGTGACCTGGCTAACCCTAAACCTAGGGTTTAGGGTTTAGGGTTTAGGGTTTAGGGTTCAGGGTTTAGGGTTCCCAAAACCCAGGCCCTTAACCCGAAACCGCCAAACGAAACCGCAAAACAACCTGAACCCTGAACCCTAAACCGCAAAACCCTAACCCTTAACCTTAAACCCCTAAGCCCCCTAACCCTTAAACCCCTAAACCCGGTGCCTAAACCCCCTGGAACTGGAACTGGGGATGTTCCCCCTTATACGAACAGTCCTTAATAGGGATCATAGTACCCCTTAAACCCTAAACCCTAAACTCTAAACCCTAAACCCTAAAACCCTAAACCCTAAAACATGATCCCTATTGAGGACTGTTCGTATACTTAAGGGGGAACATCGCATCCTGGGACCCCTAGCGTCTGCAGAAGAAGAACCGCCCAAACTAAACCCTAAACCCTAAACCCTAAACCCTAAACCCTAAACCCTAACCCTAAACCCTAAACCCTAAACCCCTAACGTCTGCACAAGAAGAGCCCCCAAAAGCACCATGGGCGACGCCTCGTCGCCGCCCGGGAGGATCTTCAAGTCCTCGTGTCTGTTGGGTTTAGGGGTTTAGGGTTTAGGGTTTAGGGTTTAGGGTTTAGGGTTAGGGTTGAGGGTTGAGGGTTTAGGGTTTAGGGTTTAGGGTTTAGGGGCTAGGGTTTAAGGGTTAAGGGTTTAGGGTTCAGAGGTTTAGGGTTTAGGGTTTAGGTTCAGGGTTTAGGGGTTTAGGCTTTAGGGTTCAGGGTTTAGGGCTTAAGGTTTAGGGATTAGGGTTTTCGGGTTTAGGGGTTTAGGGTTAAGGGTTTAGGCTTCAGGGTTTTGGGTTTAGGGGCTGGGGGCTGGGGTTTAGGGCTTAGGGTTTAGGGCGCAGAGGGTTGGGGTTCAGGGTCTAGGGATTCCGGGCATGAGGTCAAACGTTTAGGGTCTTGCAGTATGGTGGTTTAGGGTGACGTCTAACTGTAGGATCCGGGAGCTTCGGCCGCTCGTTGTCTGCTTCTCCTCCTCCGGGTCTTCAAACGTCTGGCGGACGTCAGCCGAATAGTGGGTGTGGATCCTTGTGGCTGTTTTTTCAAGTACCCCGCCATCGCGTTCCTGGCCCTTGCCACCACCTCCGTGACAATTTCAGGCACAGGTCTCCAAAAGCTCGAGTCTTATGTTCCTGCACCACAAAATTCGAGCAACATCTGTCTGCGTGTGACTTTCAGAACAATAACAGTCAAGGAAGCGACCTGTGAATTGGCCTTTGCCCAACATACTATACTCTCAAAGTCGAGACCGAGAAAGCCTGAAAACCCCAAACCCTAAATAGCCCTGGCCCCAAACCCTAAACCCCAAACCCGGAACCCTGTAAGCCCTAATCAAGCCCCAAACCCTGGACCCTATAAGCCCTAAGCCTGTACCCTAAACCCTAAACCCTAAACCCTAAACCCTAAACCCTAAACCCTAAACCCTAAACCCTAAACCCTAAGCCCTTTTCTGGGGCCAGGGTCTCTAAGGCCTCAAACCTATGGGAGACTGTCGAGTTCAAAGTTCTTTGGAACACCCAAAACCCGAGAACCCCGCAAACGCCAACAAGAGCCAAAGACGCCCTAAACCGACCCTCAACCCTAAACCCTAAATCCGAAGCCCTAAACCCTAAATCCTAAACCCTAAACCCGAAACTCTACACGGGCTTCTAGTCTTGAGCTGTTGGGTTTTACCCCTGAACCCCAAACCCTAAACCCTCAAACCCTAGAGCCTAAGCCCTAAACCCCAAACCCTAGAGCCCTCCCTAAAACCCTAAACCCCTCAACCCCAAACCCTAAACCCCTCAACCCTAAACCCTAAACCCTAAACCCTCAACCCTAAACCCTAAACCCTAAACCCTAAACCCCATCAACCTTCAGCCCTTGCACCCTAAGCCCGACAAACCCCCAGGCCTAGCGAGGTTCAACCCACGAACCCCTAAGTAACACCAGAAACCTCATAAACCCTGAGGTTCAAAGGTTCTTGGGTTTAGGGGTTATGGTTTAGGGTTTAGGGTTTAGGATTTAGGGTTTAGGGTTTAGGGCTTAGGGCTTAGGGCTTAGGGTTAGGGTTTAGGGTGTAGGCCCTCTCAAGGCTCTGAGAATCAGTAGGCTGGGCCCAGGGCGTCAGTGAGGCCGGCGGCATGGATCGACTGCCAGTAGCCTCTTTCCGCAGGAATTAGGGTCTAGAGGCTCTAAACCCCTAAGCCCCTCCCTAAACCCTAAACCCTCCTAAACCCTCCTAAACCCTCCTAAACCCTCCTAAACCCTCCTAAACCCTCCTAAGCCCTAAACCCCCCCTAAACCCTAAACCCTAAACCCTAAACCCTAAACCCTAAACCCTAAACCCTAAACCCTAAACCCTAAACCCTAAACCCTAAACCCTGGCAGCCGAAGGTCGGGGCTGAGACCAACATCGCAAACTAGAATTAGGGGCGTTTGGCTTCGGGTTTAAGGCCTTCGAGGGTCTTGGGGGTTTTGGGGGTTTTGGGGGCTTCTGGGTTTTTTGGGGTTTTGGGGGGTTTTGGGGGTTTTGGGGTTTTGGGGTTTTGGGGGGTTGGGGGGTTTTGGGGGGTTTTGGGGGTTTTGGGGTTTTGTGGTTTTGGGGGTTTTGGGGGCTTCTGAGTTTTTTTGGGTTTTTGGGGTTTTGGGGGGTTTTGGGGGTTTTGGGGTTTTGGGGTTTTGGGGGTTTTGGGGGTTTTGGGGGTTTTGGGGGTTTTGGGGGTTTTGGGGGTTTTGGGGTTTTGGGGTTTTGGTTGAAGGCGTAGCTCAGCGAAAGGTCCTCACTACTTTAGGGGCTTGAGATTCGACAGCTCAGGGTTCGGGCTTAGGGTTGGGGCTTAGGGTTTGGGGCTTCGGGTTTGGGGTTTAGAGCTTAGGGTTTAGGGTTTAGGGTTTAGGGTTTAGGGTTTAGGGTTTAGGGTTTAGGGTTTAGGGTTTAGGGTTTAGGGTTTAGGGTTTAGGGTTTAGGGTTTAGGGTTTGGGGCTTAGGGGGTTGAGGGGTTAGAGCGTAGGGATGAGAGGATGCTTCGGGCTCTCAAGGGACGAAAGGAGGGACCCTTACAAGGCTCCCTAGGGGAAGATTTAGGGTTATCTAGGAGCTACTAGCATATATATGGCCTTTTTAAGGGGGCTGTTTAGGGGAATAAGATTAGGGGTCCCTTCTTGGGGTCCCTCCTCATATCTTTTAAGGCTCAGGCTTTGGGGCTTTACGAAAATGGGGGATCCCCAACGTAGTTCCCTAAATAGTAGGATCCCCTTATAACAAAGGGACCACAAGAAGGTACCCCCAAAGATCGTACAACCCCCCCCATTTAGAGCCGAGGGCTTTTGGAGTTTGGGGTTTCGGGTTTCGGGTTTAGGGTTTAGGGTTTAGGGTTTAGGGTTTAGGGGTCAGGGGCCAAGGGCTTCGGAGGCCCGTTCCGCGTTCCGCCAAGGGGCGATCCACGTCCATTGCCTGATCGAGGACCACATTCTCCCGGAGCGTGCCTTCGAAGATCCAAGGCACCTCGTTAGGGTTTAGGGTTTAGGGTTTAGGCTTTCGGGTTTAGGGTTTCGGGTTTCGGGTTTCGGGTTTAGGGTTTAGGGTTGAGGGTGTCGGGGGGGGGAGGGAGGGGGCAGGGGTACTTGCTCTTGAGAGCCCACGATCCCTAAACTCTGAACCCGAGACCCTAGACGCTAAGCCTTAACTACACACTTCTCCAACAACCAACAGGAATACCCTAAACCCTAAACCCTAAACCCTAAACCCTAAACCATTTTCTTATAGAATGCGACAGCCCCAAACAGTTCAAGTCTTTGGCGAAGTAAGATTAAGGGAATGAGTGTCGGGTTGTTTAGGGTTCATGGCGTAGGCTGGGCAGAAGACCCACGCAGCCCACTTCTAGCTGTAGCTTCTAGGCCCCTTAAGTATCCGAATTTGGCGATCATTGGTGTAGAGTACGGCGATGATCGGGTTAAGATCCAGCCCGCGAACCTGGTAATCCCTGAAAGCTCCTAAACCCGAAGCCCTGCAACCCTAAACCCCCCAACAGTCAACCCTAAACTTAAAGGTTCGAAGCCCTCTTAGGGTTTAAGGTTTAGGGTTTAAGATATAGGGGTTTAGGGTTGAGGGGTTTTGGGGTTTAGGGTTTTACGGTTTCGGGTTTAGGGTTTAGGGTTTAGGGTTTCGGGTTTAGGGTTTAGGGTTTAGGGTTTGGGGTTTAGGGTTTGGGGTTTAGGGCTTAGGGTGCCCCCGAAGCCACCGGGCCTGCGCGCAGTACGCGATCTTGCCCGACTCCGGGGGCGGAGTGTCCACGGTGGCGGTGCCGATGGGGTAGAGCTCGCCCAGCAAGGCGTTCCTGGGCTTCGGGCTCTGCTTGGTTTAGGGTTTAGGGTTTAGGGTTTAGGGTTTAGGGTTTGGGGTTTGGGGTTTAGGGTTTAGGGTTTAGGGTTTAGGGTTTAGGGCTTAGGGCTACAACCCCAACTCTAACCCCTGCCCGTTAACCCCTCTACATCCCAACCTTAACCCGTAAACCCTACACCCTAAACCCTAAACCCTAAATATAAATAAACACACCCTTAACCGTGGAGTTCCTGGATCTCTTAGGTACGCCGATCGAGTCACTCTTTTTCAGATTCTTGAGCCAAACACGTTCCGAATAATTCTCAAATGGCTGTTCGCTGCACAGGCTGTTCTCCGAAGAGCTTCCATGTCCGACAGTCCTTCGCATGCAAGATTCAGCTCTTCACCAGAAGCATCATGTAGCTTCTGCTCAGCTTGATTTGCGAGGTCACGAACCACCGCTTCATGGATCAACTATCATATCGTATTGGTGGGTTAGTTATATACCATATATAGTGTAACATATTCACACCCCCGCATAACTAAGCAACCAATACTTCCCACGTTCGTATGTTGACCTCGAAGTTGCCTGTCCCGGAAGCATCGGCCATTAACTTTGGACGTGGCAAATAGCTTGTTGCCACCGTTCCCATGCAATGAAACCGGAGCTGAACACTTCGCACACAAGGGCTTTGCTGATGGATATTGGTCATAGACACCACAAGCGCGGCCAAGAATAGCATGCGGGCACATAGCTCAGGATATCGGTCGAGACCCACTGCACTTCAGCCATGTCTCCTGCATGCCTGTAGCAGATGGAGGAAACCATGTCATCAGCGACTTTGTCAGAGAAAACGCCCGAGATGGCTCCAGTGCTTCGCAAGTGGAGGCGCCCATGCTCCCGAATCTACAGTCTTCATAAGGGCACCGTATACCGAAAATCTGTCAACAATCCTCTGAATCCATGGAAAAAGTCCACAACAAGAACATTTGAAACTCACGCTTTCAATATGTTTCACGATAACCGTTGAGTCCAACTACACATGTACAACAAGAAGGGAGCGGGCTCTTAAGCAAGGGCTAAATTGCAACCGTTTACAAGTCTAACCGAAACAGCGCCTACAAAAACCTAAGCGCGGCCGAACTTGTATGCTAGAGTTCCTGTTTCATTGGACTAATGAATACTAGTATTCAGGTATATATGTATATATATATGTGTATATATATATGTAACGAACCTTCCTTCGCCCATTATGAATGAAGCAGGATTTCGGTCACTGGCATTCAGCATGATGCAAGCAACAACTGCAGATCCTTCTGCAAAAGCGACGTTCAAAAACTCCATGACAAGCACTCAACTCGACATGCAACGGCCAGCTGTCAACATCAACATGGCAAGCTCACTTGAAGTGACCAACAAAAGATGGCATCGCAGTGAGCAGCTCATTCAAGACTGCAGCCTTCAACTCAACGTATCCACACTGCGCACGAAAAACAACGAATTTACTGGTGGGCAACACCTTGGTGCCCATGTCTGCAAGGAGCTCACAACCAGGCTTCCAAGTCAGGCACACCTCATTGTCTGACAACTTCTGTCGGATCATATGACACCTGATTGAGAAGTGGCGCGACTGGCGAGTTTCACCCTTACTCAGCAAAACAGTTCGAGCAGACTGCGCATCTGTAAAAATTTCAGGGATTGAAGCGTCTGCCCCAGCAACATGAACGACGACATCTTGCACGCAACTGATTTCAGCAACGGCAACAGCAATGGCAGCAATCTCTGACTCACAGGAGGAAGTGGCCACTATTTGCTGCACACGCGACCAATGCTTCACCAAGGACCCAAACGCAAAAATGTACCCTGCGCTTACCGATCTTCGCTTCAAGTACTCCATGGGAGCCCATGACGCATCAGTGTAAGCAGCAACAGGGATATTGACATCTTGCTCTGAAGACGGATACCGCAATGCAAGGTGTTCACAGGAAAGTAAGAAGCGGAGGACTGCCCTTAAAGCTCGTTCATGCTTGTTCAACGGAGCACTCTGTCCCGTGCTCAAAAGCATGATAAAAATGGCCAAGTCACCACGTACCAAACCGAACCAAGACAGCCTGCCCAAAACAGTCCTGTATCTCGCGGACGCCTCTCCGCTCAAAGCGGCGCATGCCTCCTCAGAGGTGTCCTCAAGGATCTTGTCGATTCCAGGGACGCTCGGCGAGGGTTTTGCAATTTGGAAGGCATCAAAGCAAGGCTTCAAATAGTTCGCGGGCATAGACATGTAGATGGCACAGTCTCCAGCATGTCTCTCCAGCACTCTGCCGAGAAACTCAAGCCTGCTGGAACCCTCAGTTGAAGGCAGCAACGTTCCAACATGGCGAACTTTGAGGTCTCGCTGCAGCTCAGCAAGAAATTTCCACCCCAAGCGTTCACACGGACATGCCACCAAAAAATCGTCAACGTACGCCAGCAACGCAATCCAAACTCCATGGTAGTAGCCAGTAAACAAGCAACATTCCAAGGAACCGGCGCGCAGCCCCAACTGACTGACGACTCGAGTCAACTTGTTTGTCCACGCCAAACCAGCAACACGCAATCCATTCAACGCTCGGTCAAGAAGCAAGTATACTCGTTCCCAGTTTGCATAGAAGCAACCAGGCGGCATCTGTACAATTACTTGGTGCTTAGCATCAAGCTCACTGGACATGAACGCTGTGGAGACATCAAACGCAAAGAGCCACATATCCAACATGGCAGCCCACGCGACAAGAGTGCGAAAGGTTTCCAAGTGGACGGTTGGAGATGAAATAGCTAACTGCCGGGCACTCTGGTCACCCCGCTTCACGATCTCTTGCACCACTAAGCGGCTCCTGACCTTTTCTGGGTCCTCACGCGAAGGTTTGGGGTTAAGAACCCAGCGTGTTGGTATCACCTTCATCCCTTCACGCTTGTAGGCCTCAACCTCCGTCCAACTAAGGGGCCTCCCGGCCTTGAACTCGTTCAAAGCACTCAGCTCAGTAAGCATACCCTCGAAGGTTTTCTTCGGGCTAAGCAACAGACCGGTACCATCAGCAACACAACGTTTTGGCTCTGCGACAGTGATCTGCGCACCACACAAGGAAAACGAAACCGTCGCTGGCTCCTCACTAAAATAAAGGGCATAGCAAAACATTAACTTTTGAACAAAGTTGGATGCAGCATTCTCATCCAAATCCGGCTGCCCAAAGTTATAGGCAACACAAAGACTATCAACTTCAAGGTCCATTGGCCCAGCCACTTCACTAGAAGCTGCGCGAGACTCAGGCTGGACATCTATTTGAACCATTTCAGCGTCTTGAACCGTCACATCAGCAGAACTGCTCTGAACAACTGGAAAAGAACTAAATGCAGATTGACGAAGCTCTGTGGCTGGAACTTCGAGAGAAGCTCCCTCGTCAAGCTTCATTTTCTTCCTTTCATCTGCATCATCTGCTATTGCAGGCACTGGCATTGACAAGGGGTTTGTTTTCCCGCGCATTCGGTAATAGGGTAGGATTTGAACACCTTCTCCCTGCGGCATAGAAACATCTTGAGAAGCATCTGCGTCTGGCGAGGACAGCGTCTCACCACGAGGCTGTGCTTGCGGCAACGTATCCGGAAGTATCTTCTTATGATGTTCCTCATACCATGCAAGGTACCGCTGCTTGCAGGCTTTGTTGTGCACGTGCCCTTTGAAACCACGATCACAAGCAGTGCAGCCTGCAGTTTTACCATGGGCTTGAAACCAAGCAGCTGGAGGATTTCCCGTTAACTTCGGGGGCTCATATGTGGTCTGGGCTTCAGGGGTTACACCCTGGTGCAGGTTTCCACTCGTGCTGAAAAGCATTGGAGCCAATTCAGGCTTGCAGCTTAAAGGAACAAGAGCCCGAATAGCCCTTGCCACGAAAACCTGAGGAACACCCTCTAAAACGACGCAAACGCGATGCCCAAGCGAATTTAAAGCATGGCCAAGATAAGCTGCCTCTTCCCAGCGTGTGACATGCTTGATTGACTCTGGCAGCTCAGCTAGGACGCAACAACCTACCAGTGAGGACTTTGCTTGCGGTAGCTTCTTGCCTAACAACACTTCCATGGGCGCCAAGGTCTGCTCACAAGGGGCGCCAAAACGGTTGTGCGTTGTGCAAATGTACTGAAGCATGACTTCCAATGCAAGGTATTCATCTCTAACCTCTACACCAAACGACTGTTTGAGGTCAGCTTTCAACACAGCCATTGTCTCTTTGACATACCTCACAGACCTTTCCCCGAGGCCTACTACTTCGTGCGCCTGCGGAGGCGCTTTTCTCACGGCTATACGTGTTGCTGTGTCAGCTGATTTCAGTAGGTTTCCTACGGCTTGCTCTGCATCGGTTATAACCTCAACTGCAAACCTTGTGTTAAGGCCGTCAAGCGCAAACTCAGACAGCCACTGCTTGATTAGAGACCTGGTGCGCTCTACGTTGGGGTACACAGGTATACAAGCAAGCATGTGTGACACTGACTCTACTAAAACCAAAGCCTTCTTCTTGCTAGGGTCAAGGAACAAAAAGTCAGCAACTAACGTGGGTACTGTGTGCTGTCCTTGACCCTTGCGGCGATGTTGTTTGATGGCTTTAGATTTCAAACACTCCATGCAAAACGGGCTATAAGGAACATGACCTTGCGTACGGTGCTGCAGCAGTTCATGAGAGCCCAAGCGACCGGCCACTGCACTCGCAGCTTTCCCCAGATCGTCAGTTGGCTCGTCTTTTGGGCCACTCACACTCCCAGCGTGTTCAACTTGGGATTCACTTGAAGGAAAAATAGGAACACTGTTTGCAGCAGCAGACTGCTCTGTAAAGCTGCCAACACCAGCACGGTCCCCAATAGGACGAGCAACATCTGTTTCCTCACCCCTACAGGTCTCTTCACCGTCGGCTTTGCGCTTTATCGTGCTTAACTGACTCACGACATTTGTAGGCACAACTGACAGATCCTTAGATGCACTTGGAAAAACTGCACGTATCCACGGGCAGCCACCCCAAATAACCATGCCCTGGACGGCAACATCAAACCTGGAATGGACTAGGCCCATCTCAAGAAAACCCAAAGTGAAAAGCCAACCCCTGTTAGCAAGCTGCGTCATAGACAGAATGTTGTGGCGGGTGTTACCCACATAACACTCAACAGTAAAACGCCGACTGGCAAGGGAACCCTTTTCACGATCACAAGAAGTGCGCACTGGCAAGGTGAGCTCTATACGAGCTTTGCCGGTCA
This sequence comes from Symbiodinium natans, assembly GCA_905221605.1. Taxonomy (NCBI): domain Eukaryota; class Dinophyceae; order Suessiales; family Symbiodiniaceae; genus Symbiodinium; species Symbiodinium natans. The sequence goes on from CAJNDS010000336.1 coordinate 916,353, forward strand.
TTGTCACTGCACTGCCGTTGGCAGCTGTAAAGTGATCTTCCGGCTCGAGCCATTCAAGCACTTTGTACTTGTCAAGGTTGCATTCAGCCAAGACACAGACCGCAGCACCACTGTCAAGCAACCACCAGTCTGCAGAATCAACTTCACCGCATATCTGTGTCAACAAAGGCAACAACAGACATGTACTCACGCGAAAAACTTTGCTTACGCAACCACATAATGCCTTGTGCAACAGTGCGCCGACGCACATGGCCAAGCCAAGCACAAGCCACAAGCACTCGCTCAAGCTCCCAACTGCTAACGGCAAGGGATCACGCAAAAACGCTCTCAAGTGGAAAATTGCCGATCGCCAAGGATCACGCCACAACTCCCTGACGTGGAAAACTTTGCGCACACAGTCACGAAATGTGCTCTCCAGCCACACGCCAAGAACCATGGTCATGCCAAACACAAGCCAAAAACGTCCGCTCAAGCTGTCAAACACCGACTGCCAAGGATCACGCGAATCAACCAACAACATGGTCAACGGCAAGGCAGCCTCCTCATGCTCAGCATCTTCAGGCTGGAGCTCATTCAGGGGGCGCTTACCCTTGCCTTTGCCATCGCCTTTGACCTTCTTTGTGCACTGCGATGACATGTGGCCAGTTTGGCCACAGCTGTAGCACACAACGCTTTTCTTTCCTTCCGAAGACTTGGGGTGGGGACACTCTGCTGCCATGTGTCCCTTTTCGCCGCAGTTGAAACACGTGCGTCCTGCGCCTTTGTTGGCCTCTGAGCCTGTTTTCGCAGCAGCGCTGTCCTGACCTTTGCCAGGCCGCTTGCCTTTCGCTTTACCTTTCCCTTTCGCTTTTCCTTTTCCTTTGAGCGCACAAACATAAGCTTCATACTCATCATCCCACCAGTAGAAGTACTCACCGTCTTCAGCACAAGCCCACGTCTCATCATTGGCAGCCTCGGCCACCTCAGTTATGACATGGTTCACAGAGGGATCCAACCAGATCCTGTTTTGAGCTTCGTACCTTACACAAGCTGCACGCAAATCCTCGTACCGCTCCGAAGTACAATGCAAAACACAATACTGGCGACACCCAGACGGCAACGATCGCAGCAACATCAGCACTTTGTCGCTTTCGTTGACTTCAACCCCATCACGCTCACGCAACGGAAGCGACGACACCAAACGCTGAAACCGAGAACACTCCACGTCAATCATCCGTATGACTTCGCTGATCATTTCAGCCCTGTGCTCCTTTTGCACGGCCTGGGTCTTGAAAAACAAGCCCTCTGCACGCGACTTGAGGGAAAACTCGCGCGCCAACAAACGGAGAACTTCATAGCCATTCAGACTACCACGACTGTCAACTTCCAAGTACGCCCTAATAATCAAATCCGCCTTACTGAAATCAGCAAATGCCGAGCGGAGGATGCTGAATAACTTTGCAGACCGAGTAGCCTGCGCAGCAGTCATGCCACTCTGCTGGATCTCTGACTCAGCACTCAGCGAATATCTCACCTCCGTGGGGTAACTGTCATGCCCCAAGCCAAGCCAAGCACAAAGCTCGTCAACATAGGAACGAAAACCAAGAACCTCATCAACTCTGCTTTTCCATTTGGAAGTTTCCGGTTTAGGCAACGGGGGCAACCACCGCTCTGCCCTTGCAAGCGCACCAAGACCATCCTCATGCCGAGACGACTGCGCCGATGACACACCAGCTCGAAACCCACGCAACTGTTCTCTTGGCAACTGTTCATCGTCATCACCAAGCGTCATATCAAACACCTGCGGAGTAGGTGGCGGCATCCTTCGCTGGGGGCTTTGCTCAACTCGGACTTCATTAAGCGACGCCTTCAAGCCTTGCATTGCCTCATGCATTTGTGCCAAGCGGTCAGACAGTGAGACACACACGCTTTGCTGGCTTGCCAAAAGCTCACCAACTTGGGTTTGTTGCTGTTTCTGGCTCTGCACTTCAAGGCACAACTGTTGCATCTGTCCTGACAGAGTACTCACCAGCCTCTGCTGTTGACCCATCTGTTGAGTTAGAGCCTGAAGGAAATTCTGCTGTTGCAACAACGAAGCTTCCAACTGCGACAAGCCTGCGGTAGGCGACACACTCGGCCCACGGGAAACTGGCACAGGAACATTTTCAGCATGCACAAAACCAGGCCCACGATGTGATCTGCCTCTCATACCTGCTTCCAGAGATCTGGGCGAAGAAGGGTCCGTTGGACTACGCTCCCTATCGGCCATTGTGCGGACTTTATCCTACTAAGACACAAAGCGAAACCGCCAACCTGAACCGCATCCGTACTTAAGCTAGACTTATTAGAGCCGGCGATTACCTAAGCCGGCTCCGCTACCATATAAATAAACACACCCTTAACCGTGGAGTTCCTGGATCTCTTAGGTACGCCGATCGAGTCACTCTTTTTCAGATTCTTGAGCCAAACACGTTCCGAATAATTCTCAAATGGCTGTTCGCTGCACAGGCTGTTCTCCGAAGAGCTTCCATGTCCGACAGTCCTTCGCATGCAAGATTCAGCTCTTCACCAGAAGCATCATGTAGCTTCTGCTCAGCTTGATTTGCGAGGTCACGAACCACCGCTTCATGGATCAACTATCATATCGTATTGGTGGGTTAGTTATATACCATATATAGTGTAACATATTCACACTAAACCCTAAAACCCTAAACCCTAAACCCTAAAACCCCAAACCATAGAACGTGCTATAGACCACAAAGCCTGGGCTTCGGGATTCGGGGGTTTGCGTACAGCGTGACGAGGCAAGGCAGCCTCAGCAGCCGACGGTGCCCCCCCGAAGTAAACGTGTGCTGCTGGTGCAGGTTCTGGGGTTTTAGGGTTTAGGGTTTAGGGTTTAGGGTTTAGGGTTTAGGGTTTACGGTTTTTCCTGCGGCTGCTGCAAAGTTCGGGGGTTGCTGATCCAGCAGCCTTGTCTGCCCACCTCTCAAGTTCCAGGGGTCAGGGGGGGGTTTCAGGGAGCCAAGTCCCAGCGAAGTTGAAGAAGCCCTCCTGCTGAGGGACGTCCGTCGGAACGGCGTAGTCTTTGGGGCCAGGACTCCCATAATGTCGAGTCCGCGCGCGGCCCGCGACATCTTCAAGTTTTCAACAGGAGCTTGCGCCAGCCAACGCCTAGAAGCGCTTCTCTCTTGACTGCTCCCGGGGAAACATCAATTTGCAGCGACGGCAAACTCTCAAATCTGACCGTGTTGCCGAACTTCGAAGCCCTGAAACCCTTAACAGCGCAACCTTGAGCCCTTCCAATTCCTGACACGCAAGAAGGGATCAGGGCTTTTTCAGGATTTGGGGTTAGGGCTTCGGGTTTCCTAAACCCATGAACCCTAAACCCACAGACCCTCAAAACCCTGAACTCCACAAGCCGCCCGACAACCCTAAACCCTAAGCCTCACAACCAAAACCCCAGAAGCGAAAACAAAAAAGCAACAACAATCTACCTAAAGCCTCCTAAACCCTGGAACCCTGAAAACGCTAATGCCTTGTGACCTAAACCCTTACCCACCATAAACCCTGCACCCCAAAGCGAAACCCCAAACCCCTAAAACCCTATATAAACCCCACACCCTGAACCCTCAACCCCAAACCCTAAGCCCTAAACCCTCAAGGCCTCAAGGCCTCAAGGCCAAACCCTAAACCCCAAACCCCTAAACCCTAAACCCCAAACCATAACTCTCAAACCCTAAACCCTAAACCCCAAACCCCTAAACCCTAAACCCCAAACCATAGCTCTCAAACCCTACACCCTAAAAGCCCAGAAGGGCCCAACAAAACCCTCGGAAACCCTAAGAACCCTAAGAGGCCATCAGAGCCTTGAAGTCCTGAAGCCTCCAACCCTAAAGCCCCAAAAAGCCCCTAAAGGCCCCTAAAACACCTAAAGCCCTAAAAGCCCATAAAGCCCCCTAAACCCTAAACCCTAAACCCTAAACCCTAAACCCTAAACCCTAAACCCTAAGTTTTAACGCCCCTAAAGCCCCTAATTCCGCCCACGCGGCAGGAAGGAGGTCTTGCCCGAGGCCACGCCGCCCACCACCGCCACCTCACTTGGAGGTTCTGGGCTACTTAGTAACCCAATTATAACTGGGTAGCTTAGGGTTTAGGGTTTAGGGATTGGGGGTTTAGGGTTTAGGGTTTAGGGGTTAGGGTTTGGGGTTTAAGGGTACTTAGCAACCCAACTATCACTGCACTTGTAACCCAATTACAACCCTATTAGGGCACTTAAGGGCTTATAAGTTTGTTACAACTACACTTCTAATTGGGTTACTAAGTACCCTGAACCTTGCCCTCGGATCTTCTCCGGGCGCGTAGGGCTTGTGGGGGGATTAGGGGTTTCGGGTTTAGGGGCTTGGGTTTAGGGTTTGGGGTTTAGGGTTTAGGGTTTAGGGTTTAGGGTTTAGGGTTTAGGGTTTAGGGTTTGGGGTTTGGGGTTTGGGGTTTGGGGTTTAGGGAAAAGGGTTTAGGGGTTGGGGGGTTTAGGGGTTTAGGGTTTAGGGCTTAGGGTTTAGGGATTAGTGCTTAGAGGAGTTGGGGATTGGGGGTTTAGGGTTTAGGGTTTCGGGTTTAAGGTTTAGGGTTTAGGGTTTCGGGTTTCGGGTTTAGGGTTTAGGGTTTAGGGTTTAGGGGGGGGGGGGGGTTTCGGGGTTTTGGGGTTTTAGGGTTTAAGGTTTAAGATTCAGGGTTTAGGGTTTAGGGGGGTTCGGGGTTTAGTGTTTAGGGTTAAGGGCTTAAGGCTAAGGGTTTAGGGTTTAGCGCTGTTCGCGGTTCAGGGCTTCGGATTAAGGTTATCAGGGCTTCCGGGCTTGGGGGTGTGGAGTTTGGGGCTTAGGAGCTTGGGGTTTACATGGGTTTTAGGTTTGGGGGCTTCTTGGCTGTTAGGTGGGCTCCTAGGGTTTAGGGTTTGGGGTTCAGGGTCTCGGGTTTGGGGGTTGAGGATTGGGGGCTTTAGTGTTTTTAGGGCTCTTTTGGGCGATTCGGGTTTCGGCTCTTGGGGTTCTGAGTTTCCGAGGGCCTTTCCGCCCTTCTGGGGGGTTTAGGGTTTAGGGTCTAGGGCTTAGGGATCAGGAATTATGGTTTAGGGTTTGGATTTAGGAGTTGGGGTTTAGGGTTCTTCCGGCTCTTCGGGCTCTTAGGGTTTAGGATACAGGGCTTGGGGCTAGCGGGCTTCGAGTTGGGGGGGTCTGGAAAGGGGATAGGACTTGAAGGTTCTTAATCGAAAACCCTAAACCCTCAACCCTAAACCCTAAACCCTAAACCCTAAACCCTAGACCCTAGACCCTAAACCCTAAACCTAAACCCTAAACCCTGGACTTCTCAGGGCTCTCAGGCTTCTTCGAAGCCTGGGGGGGGGGGGGTAGGTGCTTCGGGTTTAGAGGCTTAGGCGCTTAGGGTTCTTAGGGCTCTTTGGGTTGAAGGTTTAAGGTTTAGGGTTTAGGATTTAGGGTTTAGGGTTTAGGGTTTAGGGTTTAGGGTTTAGGGGTTAGGGGTGTAGGCTGTAGGGTGTAGGGTGTAGGGTTTGGAGTTCAGAAGGCCGGAGGGCCTAGAGGCTCAGGGTTTTACGTTCGGGGTCTGTCGGGGCTTGCACGCAACTAACGGTCGGGCGGGGGCTTGCCCCAGGTTTTGGGACTTCAGAGTCTAGGGCTTTAGGAGGTTTATGGGGGCTCAGAGGTCTGAACCCTAAACCCTAAACCCTAAACCCTAAACCCTAAACCCTAAACCCTAAACCCTAAACCCTAAACCCTAAACCACCCTAAACCCTAAACCCTAAGCCCTAAACGCCTTGGGGGTTTGAAAGGGGGGGGGTTTTACACGCTCAACCTGCTGAGACCCTCACCAGCTCTCCGCGGCTGAAGCTGACATCGAGATTTCGCAGAACTGGTGCCTCCAGCAGAATTTAGGGGCTGAAGGGTTTAGGGTTTAGGGCTTAGGGCTTAGGGCTTAGGCTTTAGCATTTAGGGTGTCGGGTTTAGGGTTTAGGGTTTGCCTCCCAGGAGTTAGGGGTTGAAGGGTTGGGGTTCAGGGTTAGCTAAATGTCCCATTCTGTGCAACCAACACCCCACAAAAGTCAATGCACCCTACAAGCCCGAAAAAATCTCCAACCCTCAAACCCTGATCCCTGAACCCTAAATCTCTAAGTGAACTCGACGGGCCCACGCTGAACCCCCGACCTAAAACCCTACAGCAACCCTAAACCCGAAAACACTAATCCCGAAACCCTAAGGGACCTCCTCCTCGGTGTAGGTGAAGCTGCCGGAGACTCGCAGCATGTGGCCCGGACCTGCGAGAGAACTTTGCTTCTTGGCTCCTGCGTTCAGGGATGGTGGCTTAGGGCTTAGGGCTCCAGGTTTATGGTTTCGGGCAGAGATTTTAGGGTTTGGAGCTTAGAGCCTAGAGGCTTGGTGAGGGTTTGGGCTTAGGGCCTAGGGGCTAGAGGTCTTGGGGATTTCGGGGCTCGGGATTTGGGATGAAAAGGTGTGCTGATTTAGGCTTCTATGGCTAACATTGTTGATTTTGTGAGCGTGTGTTTTGGGAACGCGATCTTGTGCAGATATGCGAAACTTTAAGGAGCATGCATGCAGCAAGAATACCCCGACCAAACCAATGGCGTTGTTTCATTATGTGTGTATGGAGCGCGGTTCTGCGTTGATATGCACAACATGTTGTCAAGTCCTGCTAGAACCCGAAACATACACGAATGCACCCTAAATCAACCCTAAACGAAGCCAGAGTCCCGACTAAAAAGGGAAAGCTGACCATATGCTCTGAAAACCTGAACCCCAGACCTTAAACCATAAACTCAAGCCATAAACTCTAAACCGTAAACCCTAAACATACACCCTAGACCTTAACCCTAAACCCGAAAACCCTAAACCCTAGACCCTAGACCCGAAACCCTAAACCCTAAACCTAAAAATCCTAAACTCTAGACCCTAAACCCTGAACCCTAAAGACCCTAAACCCTAGACCCTAGACCCTAAAGACCCCTAAACCCTAAAGACCCCTAAACCCTAAAGACCCCTAAACCCTAAAGACCCTCAACCCTAAATCCTAATGGCCCTAAACCCTAAACCCTAAACCCTAAACCCCAAAGACCCTTAAACCCCAAGTGAAGCCCGCGGCAGTGCACGGGGCCGCCTGCACCGGCCTGGCGGGCCTGGCTCTCGTGCTGCGGCCTGTCCAATGCTCAGCAAAAAGTACCCCAGTAGCCCTAAACCCTAAACCCTAAACCCCCCAAAAGGGCTGAGGAGCCTTTCTGTCCGGAGCGCAAGAAGTACCCTAGTAGCCCTAAACCCTAAACCCCCGAAACCCTAAACGCTCTCTACCTATATATATTTAAACCTTAATGGGGTCGTCTTGCTTTTTTGTGGCTTCGTGGATCCTAAATCCTAAATCCTAAATCCTAGATCCTAGATCATAAATCCTAAATCCTAAATCCTAAATCCTAAATCCTAGATCCTAAATCCTAAATCCTAAATCCTAAATCCTAAATCCTAAATCCTAAATCCTACATCCTAAATTCTAAATCCTAAATCCTAAATCCTAAATCCTAAATCCTAAATCCTAAATCCTAAATCCTAAATCCTAAATCCTAAATCCTAAATCCTAATCTAATATGGGCTGTCCTGCGGCCCCCCCGGGACGGGTTGTCCCGGGGCCCCCCCCTGGGACAGGTTGTCCTGGGGTGTTCTGGGACGTCCCGGGTCCAAGTAAAAGATAAGACTCAAGTCTTGCTCAGATGCCATTTGCCTGTACGGCACCACCCTCTGCGTCTCTGGATTGTACGCAATGGCCTGGGAGTCGTCATCGTAGTGGCCATAGAGACTCCAGCGTTGCCAGGGAAGGCTGGCTTGCTCCCCATCCTGGATCACGCGCTGCTCCGGAAACAAATGTCCCGAGGGCCCCCCCCGGACGCCCAGGACAGCTGTCCCAGGGAGCGCCCGGCGGCTTTTTAAAGCCTTTTGGGGCTTTTTCAAGCTATTCGGGACGGTGGTGCTTTGGGGTAAAATCCAGGGGTCCCGAAACCAAACAGCATTTTTCATTGCGGGAGCAGGCAAATGCCAGGCTTCCCCCTTTTGGGGAGCTTTTTGAAGCATTTTGGGGTTGTTTAAGCTATTTGGGGCTGTGGTGGTTCTTTGGGGAAAAATGGAGGGGCCCCGAAACTGTCGATTTCAGTACTAAAAATCAGCATTTTTCATTGCGGGAGCAGGCTCCCCCCTTTTTTGTTTTTTTTGACGCTTTTTGGGTTGTTTTGAAGCTATTTGGGGCTGCGGTGGTGCTTTGGGGTAATGCCTGTAGGACTTAGGGTTTAGGGTTCAGGGCCTCTCTGGGCTTTTAAGATTTAGGATTTGGAGTTCGGGGGGGGCCTTCTGCAGCTTTTAAGACTGAGGCATTAGGGTTTAAGGGCCTTTCTGGGGCGTTTAGGATTTAGGATTCAGGGGCCTCTCTGGAGCTTTCAGGATTAGGATTTAGGGTTCAGGGGACTTAAGGCAGTAAGAATTGAAATGGTAGATAGGGTTGCCAAATGAAAGGGATTCTAGGTGGGTGGGGTGATGCCAAACACCCTTGGTGAATGCTTGGATCAGAGATGCTGAACCCTAAACCCTAAACCCTAAGCCCTAAACCCTGAACCCTAAACCCTAAACCCCCGAAACCCTGAGCCCTAAACCCTAAACCCTAAATCCCCCAAAAGGGCTGAGGCCCTAAACCCCAAACCCTAAACCCTCCTAAACCCCACCGTAAGCGGTTGAGGAGCCCAAATCCTAAACCCTAAACCCGAAACCCCTCGCTACGTCTTGAACGCACGCCGTTCGCGCACCTGTCGGCCTGGGACATGAAGCGGCGGATGCGGTTGAAGGCATTGGGCACCTTGAGGGGCGGTAGGGTTTATGGGTTTAGGGTTTAGGGTTCAGGGTTTAGGGTTTAGGGTTTAGGGCTTAGGGCTTAGGGCTTAGGGCTTAGGGCTTAGGGCTTAGGGCTTAGGGTTTAGGGTTTAGGGTATAGGGTATAGGGTTCAGGGTTTAGGGTTCAGCATCTCAAAGTTCAAGCATTCACTAGGTTAGCAGCCTTTCAAGCGCCGGAAAAGTAGCCACCCACCCAGAGAATCCCATACCATAAAAAAAAATAAAACGTTTCACGCGCAACCCAAACTCTTAGCCCCAATTAAACCGTACGCTCTCGTCCCTGAACCTTCAACCCTAACCTTAGAACCCTAAGCCCCGAACTCCCTAAGGTTCCTTGAACCCTAAACTAGAGCTCTTCAACCCTCATGCCAGCCAGTGGCTTTGAAAATGACCCAAAAAGGATGGGGGGGGTGGGGGTGGGGGGGGGGGCGGGGGGGGGGGGGGGGGTGGCGGGGGGTGGGGGGGGTGGGGGGGTGGGGTGGGGTGGGGGTGGGGTGGGGGGTGGGGGGTGGGGGGGGGGGTGGGGGGGGGGGGGGGGGTGGGGGGTGGGGGGGGGGGGGGGGGGGGGGGGGGGGGGGGGTGAGGGGGGGGTGGGGGAGGGTGGGAGGGGGGTGGGGGGTGGGGGGGGGGGGTGGGGTGGGGGGGGGGGGGGGGGGGGGGTGGGGGGGGGTGGGGGGGGGGTGGGAGGGGGGCGGTAGGGGGAGGCTAGTAGCCCTAAACCCTAAACCCTGAAACCCCAAACCCTAAAACCCTAAACCCAAAAATCCTGTTAGCCCGAAAGCCTAAAACCTAGTAGCCCTAAACCCTAAACAAACCCCAAGCCCTAAACCCTAAACCCGAAACCCCTAGCAGCCCTAAACCCTAAACACACCCCTAGTAACCCTGAACCCTAAACCCTAAACCCTAAACCTAAACCCCTTGTAGCTCTAAACCCTAAACACTAAACCCTAAACCCTAAACCCCTAGTAGCCCTAAACCCTAAACCCTCAACCCAAGGTGCAGCCTCGATGAACTTCTGGAGCCCGACGAGGATGATGGCCACGGAGTTCAGGGCGGAGCCTCATTGGCTTTGAGGGGGGTTTAGGGGGGTTTAGGGGGGTTTAGGGTTTAGGGTGTAGGGTGTAGGGTGTAGGGTTTAGGGTTTAGGGTTTAGGGTTTAGGGTTTAGGGTTTAGGGTTTAAGGTGTAGGGTGTAGGGTGTAGGGTGTAGGGTGCAGGGTGCAGGGTGTAGGGTGTAGGGTGTAGGGTGTAGGGTTTACGGTTCGGGTGGCTTTCTAGGGTTTTTGGGGGGTTTAGGATCTGGGGGTTTAGGTGGTTTAGGGCTTGGGGCTTGAGGCTTTATGGTTTAGCGTATCTATTCGCTGTATTTGTTCGTGGGACCGAAGCCCTAAACCCTAAACGGGGGCTTGTGGGTTTCAGACAGTCGGTTCCGTCCTGCGGTTTGGGGGTTTAGGGCGTTAAGGGTTAGGGTTGGGACGTTCCCCCCTTATACTAACGGTTCTTCATAGGGACTATAGTGCCTTCTGTTCTAATCCCTATTCAGGACCGTTAGTATGCGGGGGAACATCCTTGGGTTGTCAGAGTTCAGAATTTCAGGCCGTAGGCTTTGGAATTGAGAAGTCCGGTTTTTGGCAAAACTTACTAGTTCGTCTTGGAGAAATACGGGATTCGCTACTTGCCTCCCCCTTCCTGACCCCCCCGAGAATTATCAAACAAAAAAACCTCCCAAGAATTCCACCCCCCCCCCCCAAGGCCGCAGGCAAAGGGGTTTGGATTTAGGGTTTTCGGAAGTTTAGGGTTTAGGGATGAAACCCTAAACCCTAAACCCTAAACCCTAAACCCTAAACCCTAAACCCTAAACCCTAAACCCTAAACCCTAAACTCTAATTAAACCCTAAACCCTAAGGTTTAGGCTGAGTAAGGCGCTTTCTGGTACTTCTCTGCATGGATCGGAGCAGCAAGTCTGAAAAACCCAAGCTCGCAGCCGATGATCCGCGACACGACGATGATCTGGTGGGCCTTCAAGTGCCTAAACCCTAAACCCTAAACCCTAAACCCTAAACCCTAAACCCTAAACCCTAAACCCTAAACTGCCCCACCCTCAGCTAGAAGCAATCTGCTCTAATGGAGACGCTGAAGGCCTCTGAATCCCGATGTCATCCCTAAACCCGAAACGCTAAAACCTAGCCCGCCTTGATGTTCCCGTCGACCTCGAGGAAATACAGCCTTGCAAGGCTTATGCCAGGGCTGGGGCTTAGGGTTAAAGGTGTAGGGTTTAGGGTTTAGGGGTTTAGGGCTTAGAGGTTTGGTGGTTTGGGTTTAGGGTTCAATACTTAGCAATGCCGAGGCTCTAAACCCTGATCCCGAGATTTGGGCAGGGCTTATGGCTCATGGTCCTACAGTTCGCAGCGGCTCGGGACAGATTCTTCGAGATTGACGTCGAAGCCGATGTTTCGGTGCTAAGCAATAATTAGCTTATTTGGGGGTTTGGGGGAACCCTTAACCCACAGAGATTCCGCCACCAAGAGACTCCACAGCCCCACCTGAAAAAACTTACACGGGCCCTAAAGAAAGTCAACGCCCTGAGCCCCAAACGCAGCAAGGATCTAGAAAATAAGGCCCTGAATCCTAAACCCTAAACCCTGAACCCAATTTGGTTCCTACAAATTCTTAAGAAGCGACCCTATAACTCCTAGAATTGTTGGGCAGCTTTGCCTTCAACCCAAAAGCTTGAAGCCGGCCTAAACCATGAACAGGGTTGAGGGTTACGGCTTGGGATTGGGGGTTCAGGTTTGGGGTTTAGGGTTTAGGTGGTTTATGCCAAAGTTTATGCATGTCATGCGGACACTTCAGGCGCAGAAACGCATGCAGCACGTAGGCTTAGGGGTTTAGAGGTTTAAATTGTATGGTTTTGGGGTTTAGGGTTTGGGGTAGAAAACCCTCAACCCTAAACCCACAGCTCCTTGGGCCCCCCGACAGCGTGCACAGCAGCACGCCGATAGGGATGGTGGGGCCCACGGCGGTGAGGATGCCCGTGATCAACCTCGTGTGTGGGAGGGTTGAGGGGCTTTTGGGATCTTTTGGGGGGGTTGGGGGAGCTTTGAGGTTTTTTTCTAGCCCTAAACCCTAAACCCTAAAGCCTAAACCCCAGCAGAAAGCCCTTGAACCTTCGGATGGCCTCCAAGAGAGTCGCCCCCCTCCCTGGAACCTTTTGCTGGTGGGACTCAAGGAGCCGAAAGCTGGTTTGGGGTTTAGGGTTTGGGGTTTAGGGTTTAGGGTTTAGGGTTTGGGGTTTAGGGTTTGGGGTTTAAGGTGTGGGGTTTAGGATTTAGGGCTTGGGGTTTAAGGTTTGGGGTTTAGGGTTTAGGGTTTGGGGTATAAGGCTTGGGGTTTAGGATTTAGGGCTTGGGGTTTAGGATTTAGGGTTTAGGGTTTAGGGTTTAGGGTTTGGGGTTTAGGATTTAGCGTTTGGGGTTTAGGATTTAGGGTTTCGGGTTAGGATTTAGGGTTTAGGGTTTAGGGCTTGTGGTTTAGGGCTTTGTCTGCATCTTGGGGGGGCTCTCGAAGATTTTGCTCAGAGCCGAGCTCTTCCATCCCCCACTGCCTTTCAAAAAAAGGGCATCACGAAGTTTCCCTAAAACTTGAGATGGTCCCCTTATATACTAACAGTCGTGAATAGGGATGATAATAGGGGGTACTAGGATCCCTATTAGGAGCTGGAGGGCACCCGAATCCCTACTAAGGACTGTAAGTATAAGGGGGGAACATCCCAACCTAAAGCCCAAGCCCTCCAACTCCCTCCCAAGACCCTCTCAAATTTAAGGGTTTAGGGTTTAGGGTTTAGAGTTTAGGGTTTAGGGTTTCGGGTTTAGGGAAGCCCCCCCTTGGGGCGCCACAAACCTCAATCCCAAACGCTCCTCACCCCCGCGCCGCCGCCGGCTTCCTCCAAACCCCGAACCTCAGATGAATTGTGGGTCCCAAACCCGAGGGCTTAGGGTTTAGGGTTTAAGGTTTGGGGTTTGGGATTTCGGGTTGAGGGTTTAGGGTTTAGGGTTTAGAGTTTAGAGTTTGGGTTTGAGGGTTGAGGGTTTAGGGTTTAGCCGCTCGAAGCCCCAAGCTCTCAAAGAGCCCCCTGGCAGTCCGTGGGGCATGGAGCCACGCAGGCAGCTCAGCTCCTATCCAGACGAGCGAGGTTTAGGGTTTAGGGTTTAGGGTGGAGGGTTTAGAGTTTAGGGTTTGGGGTTTAGGGTTTAGGGTTGAAGGTTTAAGGGTTTATGCATGCGGTCTTGAGGACTGTGTCGAAGAGTGCGAGTTCTGGGGTGTAAGGAAGGGCTTCAGTTTGGATGCCAAAATAGGGGTTACAAGGGCTGCAGATGATGCAAGAGGGCTTCGGGGCTTAGATGCGGACTTTGCGTATAAGTCTTCAGATCTGGGTCGACATCGGGGCTTGGGGTTTTTGGGATTTTGGGCTGAGCTTTAATCCTCCGTAAACTACGAACCCTGAAACCTCCAGAACCCTACGACTCTGAGTCCTCCCCCAAACACACCCTGACAAGATTCAGCCTGAACTAATTCCCACAGCCAAAACCTTACCACCAAAAAAGCTTTCAGCCCACACAGAAGCTACAGGGCCTTAGGGATTCTTGCTTGGAGTGCTACAAGGCTTGGGGGCGGGGTTTAGGGTCCTACATTTGCTCACCCCTGAAAACCCCCAAACCCTAAACCCTAAACCACAACCCTAAACCCTAAACCCTAAACCCCGAACCCGTAAGCCCGACCCCTACGACTGGCCGCCGAGGTGCCAGGGCCCTGCCGGCGGCGCTGCGCTCGAAGGCGAGCTTCTCCCAGGACAGGGCCTGCGCAGCTCGGATTAGGGTCTAGGGTTTAGGGCTTAGGGTTTAGGGTTTATGGTTCAGGGTTTAGGGTTTAGGGTTCCAAGTATGGGCCCTTCCTTAATGGATGGTTGCCATGGCCAGTGATAACCTTACTGAGGCTTTAGGGTTTTATGGGCTTGGGGTTGAGAACTTCCCGAAACCCCGAACCCTGGGAACCCCCTAAACCCACATGCCCCAATCACCCTTCATACCCAAAACGTCCGCCAAGATACACTAGGTACCCTGAATGCCCTCAAAGTACGTACCCGCAATACCCGAAAGACCCTTAATACCCTGACTAAACCCCAAACCCTAATTAAACCCTAAACCCCAAACCCCAAACCCTAAACCCTCAACCCTAAACCCTAAACCCTAAACCCTAAATGCCCTGAAGACCCAAAGGGCACGAGAAAATCCAAAAGGCCGACTCCGCTCGGGCCGAGCGCGCCTTGATCGTGCGAATGTGGGTCAGCGACTCCTGCTGCAGGGGCTTAGGGTTTTTTAGTGTTTAGGGTTTAGGGTTTAGGGTTTTGGGCTTAGGGTTTAGGATTTAGGGTTTAGGGCTAGGGTTTAGGGTTGAAGGGTTTGGGGTCTGGGGCTTCGGGCTTGGCCTTATAGGGTTCAATTCGGAGTTAGTGCGTGGCCTTGAATAGCTGTACTTGTACCCCAATCTAGGACACTTATATAAGGGGCTTGAAGGGTGCCCTGCACGGGGAAGGACAGGGTTTAGGAGCTTGGGGTTTGCGGATCTAACCCCCAAGACAACCTCAACACCCTCAAAGCATCCCAAAACCCCCAGCAAAAAAACAAAACTGAAACCCCAAACCCCTGAAAGACCTCGACCTCTAAAACCCCCAAAGCCCCTAAATCTCACAAGGAACCTGCAGCCACCGAATGCGTCGGTCTGTGGCAGTCTGGTAACGGCGATACCAGGAGAGGCGCCTCTCATCTAAACCCCAAACCCTCAACCCTTATACCGTAAACCCTAATCCCTCAACCCTTAAAACCTCGAACCCTAAACCCTAGACCTGAGGGGGAGGGAGGGGCGGGCATTCATCTTCGGGCTTGAAGACCTTTCCGTTCTGGCCTTTAGTCTCGGTAAGCTTGGTTGGTGTTGGGCGGGGGTTTAGGGTTTAGGGTTTAGGGTTTAGGGTTTAGGGTTTAGGGTTCAGGGTTTAGGGTTTAGGGCTTAGGGTTTAGGGTTTAGGGCTTAGGGTTTAGGGTTTAGGGTTTAGGGCTTAGGGTTTAGGGTTTAGGGTTACTTATGAGGCTGAACCTTAAGCCCTACCATCAAAGCCCTAAGCCGAACCCCGAAAGCAAAACTAATCCCGTAACCCACAACACAAAACCCTGAACCCCAAAACCCTAGGACCCCAAACACCCTAAACCCTAAAAACCCCAACCCCAAAAACTCCAAACCCCCCAAAACCCTAAACCCGAAAAACTCAAAACCCTAAAACATAAACCACAAAAAACAAAAAAAAAAACCGCCCTAAACCCCAAAAAAATCTAAACACGAAGCCCTAAAAACCCTAAACCCCCAAAAAAACCTGAACCATAAAAACCCAAAACCCTGAACCCTAAAAACCCTAAACCTGAGCCCCAAAAACCCTAAACCCCCAAAAACCCTTGAACCATAAACACCCAAAACCCTGAACCCTAAAAACCTTAAACCTAAGCCCCAAAAACCCTTAACCCCCCCCCCCCCCCCCCCCCCCAAAAAAAAAAAAAAAAAAACTAAACCCGAAAAAACCTACACCCCCAAAAACCCAAACCCCCAAAAGCTAACCCCCAAAACCCCTGGACCCCTAACAAGCCCTTGAACCACAGGCGTCGGCCCTCTTAGCCCCCAAAAATCCTCACCCCTAAACCCAAAAAAACCCCTAAACCCTAAACCCTAAAAACCCTAACCCCTAAACCCCCAAAATCTTGGCCAGGGCGCCACTGCAGAACCAGGAAGATGATGATGACCTCAGCGCTTGGGCTTGGGGGATTGCTGTTGAGTGTTGAGGTTTAGGGTTTAGGGTTTGGGGTTTGGGGTTTGGGTTTGGGGCTTCGGGTTTAGGGTTTCGATTTTCAGCTTAGGGTTTAGGGTTTAGGGTTTTAGGTGGTAAACCCTAAACTCTACCGGGTTGCAAGGGCTTAGAGGGCTTGAGGGTTTCTAGGGTGTGGCGCTCAAGCTTGGGAGCTTTGTGTGGTTCAGGAGCCCTATGCCCTTTAAGCCCTAAACCCACGCTATAAGCCCTAAATCCTAGAGGGTCCTAAGCTCTAAGCCCTACAACCCGAACGCTGTTGTGGTGCTTTAGGGCTGTTGACGCTTTTGAACTCTCACTCTGGGTTTGATGAGGCTCCCCGCTCAAGCCCTGACACCCTGAAAGGTAGATCTGTCCATATATGAAGTCAAGCCCTGTGTGAGTCCATAACTGAAGGGTTTAGAGCTTTGGGTTTTAGGGTTTAGGGTTGGGGGTGATGTAGGGGGTTTCGCGTTTAGGGCAAGACCTGAAACAAGACGGGCTTTTTGGCAGTGCATACACTTGAAGGCTGCAACAACCTCTTGACCCTGTACCCTAAAAAAGCACACAAGACATACGCCAGACCCTGAACCCTATACAGCCTGCTAGACCCCACACCTCTAAAAGGACACTGTGTTTAGCGGACCCCTGAGATTCACGTGTCATGTTAAAAACCGACAACCCTCGAGTTTAGGTTGCAGTCGTGTAGGAATACAAGGACCTGGCGAAGGGAATCACGTAGGTCGATCCGACAAATCCTGCGAGACAGTTGGGCGCCCTATGCCAAGAGATCCGCTCGGGTTTAGGGTTTATAGGGTTTAGGAGAAGTTGGTGTTTTGAGGGCCTTTAGACTTCGGGTTTCGGGCTCTACGAGGTTTAGGCTTTGGGTTTGGGCTTAGGGTTAGGGCTGTCAAGGTTGAAAAATTTCGAAAAATTGGGGCTTGGGGTTTTCCAAAACCCCACAACCTGAAAACCCTTAGAAAATTGCCCAAAATCCTGCAAAAACCTTGACAAAAGCACATTTACAACAAACCAAAAAGGTTGATTAACAACCCTGAAGCCACAGAAGAATCCACTTTTCAGCTGCACGCCAAAGGAGAAGGTCCTTTAGGGTTTGGGGCTCGGGGGGCAGGGGGTGTACATGTTGATAGGAATTTGGGGTTTAAGGGCTTCGGGCTTAGGACCCTTAAAACCCTGAAACCCCAAACCAAAACCTTGAAGCCTAAGTCGAAGTAAAACCAAAAGCCCCTAAACAGTAAAGGTTTAGGGTTTCGTGTTCGGGGTTAAAAAGCGGGAGATCGGGAAGCGGCACGCCAAGGCTGATGCAGATAG
This sequence comes from Symbiodinium natans, assembly GCA_905221605.1. NCBI lineage: Eukaryota > Dinophyceae > Suessiales > Symbiodiniaceae > Symbiodinium > Symbiodinium natans. Next base: position 933,500 of record CAJNDS010000336.1, read on the forward strand.
AACCCAATGTGGGACTCTATTGCCCTAATTCCCCTAAGTCCCCTAATTCCCTAATTCCTAATGTCCAAATGCCCTAATTCCTGTAATTCCTGAATGCAAGCTGAAAACTGGTATAGGTCCTGCAGCCTGCACCTCCGAGATAAGCATGCCCATGAGGATTCCTGGTACCCATGTGCCCCAATCGGGTTTAGGGTTCAGGGTTTAGGGGCTCGTGTTTTCGGCCTGGGCAGGTGGGGTTTTGAGAGGCTTCGGTGTCAGGGTCTTTAGCCCAGAACCATATTTAAAAAGTAGCCTAAACTCCCAAGACCTCACAGGTTTGAGGGGTTGGGGTTAAGGATTTGAGGCGATACTGAAAGAAGGAGGCAGCCCCTGCAACTCCTGGCTCCCCTCAAAAAAACCCAAACCTCCGAATGAAACAGCCTCCAAACCCGAAAGAGCCCTGAACCCTAAACCCGAAGCCCTCTAAGTTGTGCTGACGCAACAAACCTCAACCTTCAACCCTCAACCCTCACCCCTCAACCCTAAACCCCTAAACCCTCAACCCTCAACCCTAAACCCTAAACCCTAAACCCCCACAACCTCGAAAACCTTCAAATTGCCCCAAGACCCCTTCGCCATGAGTGCTAAAGCACCGAGTCTCGGGTTTAGGGGTTTCGGGTTTAGGGGCAACCCTACACCCTAATTATACCCATTCAGGTACCCAAAACCCTACACCTCCAAACCCTGAACCCCCAAACCCTGAAACCCTACACCCTGAACCCCAAACCATGCACCCCAAACCCGAAACCCTGAACCCGAAACCCTGAACCCGAGTCCCTGAACCCGAAACTCTAACCCCGTAACCCTGAGCCCGAAACCCAAAACCCTAAACCCCAAACCTCAAACCCCGAGCGCTAAACCCAAAGCCCTAAACCCTACCCCCAAACCCGGAACCATCAAGCCTAAAACGTAGGCCCCAAACCCGAAACCCTGAACCCGAGTCCCTGAACCCGAAACTCTAACGCCGTAACCCTGAGCCCGAAACCCAAAACCCTAAACCCCAAACCTCAAACCCCGAGCGCTAAACCCAAAGCCCTAAACCCTACCCCCAAACCCGGAACCATCAAGCCGAAAACATAAGCCCCAAACCCGAAACCCTGAACCTAGACCCGAAACCATAAACCCTAAACCCGAGACCCTAAACCCGAAACCTAAACCCTAGACCCTGCACCCAAACCCTAAACCCCAAACCCTAAACCCTAGACCCGACACCCTCAACCCTAAACCCCAAACCCCAAACCCTAAAACCCTACAACCCTAAACCCTAAACCCTAAACCCTAAAACCCTAAAACCCTAAAACCCTACAACCCTAAAACTCCTGGCCGCCAGGGCGCCGATGTTGAGGGGAGCGTTGACGAGCCGGGCCAGCGGCTGGGCCAAGTCCGTCCAAGTGCCCATGATGTCCTGGCCCGTGCGGCTGTTGGGGCTTGGGGTTTGGGGTTTAGGGTTTGGGGTTTGGGGTTTGGGGTTTAGGGTTTGGGGTTTAGGGTTTGGGGTTTAGGGTTTGAGGTTTGGGGTTTAGGGTTTGGGGTTTGGGGTTTGGGGTTTAGGGTTTGGGGTTTGGGGTTTGGGGTTTGGGGTTTGGGGTTTAGGGTTTAGGGTTTGGGGTTTGGGGTTTAGGGTTTAGGGTTTTGAGTTTTGGGTTTTTTGGGTTGGGGTTTCGGGTGTGCTCGGCAAGGGCGCGCGGTGCAGCTCTATGAAGACATGCCCACCCCGAGGCCAGCCAACCACTTCTCACAGCTGCCGCGAGGGGCCTGAAGTTTTCAGAGCTTGGTGGCTTTGAAGCTTCTTTCGGTTTAGGGTTTGGGGTTTGGGGTTTGGGGTTTGGGGTTTGAGGTTTGGGATTCAGGGGCCTCCAGAAAAGCAAAAGGGCACCGCCCCTCAGTTTTTGACGTCTGGCCAAAAGGCCCCTTCATTCGTAAGCTTCTTGTGGCTACAGGGGCCTTGGAAAGGGTCTTCTTGGGTAAGGGTTTAAGGTCTCTAAGCCCTGAAGCCTAAACCCTAAATCCTGTAACCCTAAACCCTCAACCCTAAACCAAAACCCTCAACCCTAAACCCTAAACGGGCTTAAAGTTTGGGACGGCGGTTTGCAGTCTTGGGGCGTTTGGGCTTCGGGGCTTGCGTTGACTGCGTGGGAATCGTAAACCTTTTCTTTTTTTTTTTTTTTTTTGGGGGGGGGGGGGGGGGGGGGGGTAGGATTGAGGGTTTAGGCTTAATGGTTTAGGGTTTAGGGTTTAGGGTTTCGGCTAAGGGTTTAGGGTTTATGGTTTGGGGCTTAGGATTTAGGATTCAGGGTTTAGGGTTTAGGGCTTAGGGTTTAGGGCAAGCAGCCTGGGGTGGGAACTTAGGGTTTGAGGCTGAGCTGGGCCTGGTTCAGCACCTGCACGATGTTCGGCATCTCCTGGCAACCCAGTCACGTGTAGGGTTTAGGGGGTTTAGGGTTTAGGGTTTAGGGTTTAGGGTTTAGGGTTTAGGGTTTAGGGTTTAGGGTTTAGGGTTTAGGGTTTAGGGTTTAGGGTTTAGGGTTTAGGGTTTAGGGGCTTTAGGGCGCAGGGTTTAGGGTTTTGGGGGGTTTAGGGTTAGGGTTCAAGATTAGGGTTCAGGGCTTAGGGTTAGGGTTCAGGGTTTAGGGTTTGAGGTTCAGGGTTCACTGCTTAGAGTTTGGGGTTCGGGGTTCAGGATTTATATGCAGCAGTTTAGGCTTCAGGGCTCAGAGCTGAGCCGAAACCCTGACTACACTCCAATCGAAAATTTCTCAGACAGAAGAACCTCAGAAACCCAAGGGTCTAGGGTCTAGGGTTTAGGGTTTAGGGTTTAGGGTTTAGGGTTTAGGGTACCTTAAGAATTCTAAGAACCCCAAGAACTCTAACCCTCAACCCCCAAGAACCCCTCAAGCCTCACAGACGTCAACTGCGTGGGCACCCAGAACAGTGCACCATTCCAGCGGGCGTAGGGGGATCCGAAACCTTTGGTTTCGGGTCTAGGATGTTTAGGGTTTAGGGTTATGGGTTTAAGGTTCCGGGGTTAAATTTTAAGGTTTGGGGTTTAGGGTTTAGGGTTTAGGGTTTAGGGTTTAGGGTTTAGGGTTTAGGGGGACTCTTGGGGATACAGACCCTCTTAAACCCCTAAACCCGAAAACAAAACACCTTGCAGACCCATGCTTGTTCATTCTCGGAAACCTAAAATGACAGCCCATATATACACTCACCACTACTTAACGGGGACCGTATCTATATATATATATATATATATACGTATACACCAAAAACAGCCATATGAACCCTAAACCCTAGACCGCTCAAGCCCTACAAAAGAAGAATAAAAAAAAAAAATATATATATATATATATATATTTTATTCATTTATGTATATGTATGTATATATATATACACATAAATAAATGCTCTCTAAAAGCGCCTGCTGGCTCGTCTCTTTGCCTTTCTCGGAAGAGCTGCCGGCCGAAAGATGCAGCGCCTGTGACTCGTGGGTTGAAGGGTTTAGGGTCTAGGGTTTGGGGTTTAGGGTTTTGGGCGCAAGGGTTTATATGGCTTAGGGTTTGAGGGCTTAAGGGTTTGAGGGCTTAAGGGTTCATAGGGGCTTGGGGGTTGAAAGGCTTATAGGCCAGGGGGAGCTCCCTGCCCTCGAACTGAGCAAGACGGCTTATACGGGGGAACTTTTGGGGGCTTTCATGGTTTAGGGTTCAGGATTTAGGGTTGAGGGTTTAGGGTTTAGGGTTTAGGGTTTGGGGTTTGGGGTTTGGGGTTTGGGGAAAAGGGTACCCGTTTTGGTTTAAAGGGGCTTATAAGGGAAGCTCGACCCCAAAAAGAGGGGGCCTACTCTGGGTCCTGAAACCCCTGCGCTTCAAGTAGGGTTCTGTCGAGTCGTGGTCTATTGGGGGTTTAGAAGTGCAGGCTTCCAGGGTAAACCCTGAACCCGGAGCAATGACACTAAACTCTTAGGCCCCATTCTAAAATGTGCATGAGAGCTTCAATTTCTTGTGAAAGGGAAGGGTTAGCGTTTAAGGGTGCCCTAGGCTTGAGGGGGTTTGGGGTTTGGTTTAAGAAGGGTTACTTGGACGTTCAGGGTACTTATAACCCCAATGACAACTGTACTTATAACTTTAACCCCCCTGAGTCCCCTAGGTCCTCTACGTAGGTTATTAGTAAACTTATAATTGAGGTTACAAGTACCCATGAACCTCCAAGGAGGGTTCAGGGTTGACGTCGGCCTTCTGAAAAACCATCGATGCCAGACCTGGCGCGCACTGAGGCTTGGAGGATTTATGGTGCTTCGGGTTCAGGGTTTAGGGTTTAGGGTTTAGGGCTTAGGGCTTAGGGTTTAGGTGTAGGGTGTAGTGTGTAGGGTTTAGGGTTTAGGGTTTAGGGTTTAGGGTTTAGGGTTTAGGGTTTAGGGTTTAGGGTTTAGGGTTAGGGTTCAGGGGAGGGTGTTCGGGTTCAGGAGCTTTTGGCGGATTAAGGGTTTAGGGCTTGCGGATTAGGGGGTTTTACGGGATTAGGGGTTTAGCGGTTTAGGGGCTTATGGGTTTAGGGGCTTTTTAGGATTATTCGGAATTTAGGGTTTCGGTTTTCAGGCTTTTGGGGCTTTCGGTGCTGCGGGACGAGTCTCGAAAGAACGAAAGAACAGCAAAACCCCAAGCCCCCGCAAACTCCTGAGTCCGAAACACGGGCTGGGGTTTTAGGGCTTCGGGCTTAGCCGCCCTCAACCCTAACCCCCCAAACCCCAAACCCCAAACCCTGAACCGCCTGAGGTCACGAAGTTGGAGATGTGCCCGTCCATCAGCACCACGGAGATGGAGAAGATCCGATAGACGAAGGGCACACCCCAGATCAGGACGACCTGATTGCTGCACAGGGCCCACATTTCAGGCGGAACCCTAAACTGGGGTAGGTTTGGGGATGAAATGGTTATGGCTTTATAAGGGTATTTCGGGGATTAAGGGTAATAAACATGATGTTCAAAGCTACCCCTGTAAAGCCTAAACCCTACCCCCTAAACAAATCCTATACCCGGGCTCAGGGCTACCTGAAGGCTTCTAGCACCCAGCCCTAAACCCTAAACCCTAAACCCTAAACCCTATGTTCCCCGAAATCTTCTGGGACATGTTCCGGGTTGGGAGTTCGGTGGACACGTCCGGGGGCATCCCTGCGGCCTCGAAGCTTTCCCCGAACCTGAGCCCCATAAACCCCTCGGCTCTAAACCTTAAGGGTTTAGGGTTTAGGGTTTAGGGTTTAGGGTTTAGGGTTTAGGGCTTAGGGCTTAGGGTTTAGGGTTGAGGGTTTAAGGTTTAGGGTTAGGGTTTAGGGTTTAGGGTTTAGGGTTTAGGGTTTAGGGTTTAGGGTTTAGGGTTTGGGGTTTAGGGTTTCGGGTTTAGGGTTTAGGGTTTAGGGTTTAGGGATCAGCTTACCGCGCACACACTCGTACGCGCGGGCTGTTTTCTCCCATATTCCCATCTGGACGGTGGAATGGAGGTAGGCCTGTAGCCTTTTCCTGTTATCCGATGTCTCCCACAAATGCAACTGGTCGTAGTAGGACAACGATTTTGCTATTGCTGAAGGTTGTTTAGGGTTTAGGGTTAAACCCCGAAACTCCTAAACAGCGAACCTTAAAAGCTTTGCAAAGTTAGGGGGTTACTAGGGCACCTAGGGTCATATCACACGAAAGCGGGCTGCGTCGCTAGCCAGGTTAGGCTCTTCGGAACCGAAGTTCCGGTAGGTATTAACTATGCACGGAAAAGGGTCTCTCGAGGTGTCCTTGGCCTGCTTAACACGGCCGCACCTAGGGTCATATACCCCCCCTCTTGAACCCCCCTTGAACCCCCCCTGAACCCCCCATTCCCTTAAGAATCCTATGAGTCTACCCTTCATCACTTTACACGTTTTCAATATCCATATGCTCATTATATCAAGTCTACGTGCCCTAGGCCCTTCCTTTATAGCAGGAAATATCAGGAAATTCATCCAAAACCATGGCATGCGAAAGCATAATCCAAAGGCCCTTCTAAGCTTACAGAAGACAAACCAAGCTAGTTGAAAGTCAAGTTAGGGTCACGTTTTCAATATCCATATGCTGATTATATCAAGTCTAAACCCTAAACCCTAAACCCTAAACCCTAAACAGACAGACCAAGGCACACATTGGATCGTAGGCTCCAGGTAGCTTAGGTGGATGCCAGGAGATGCGTTCCTTGCTGGAGGCTCCGGTATCCCCTAGGCTACAGGGCCTTGGGGGGGTTTGGGGGTTCAGGGTTTAGGGTTTAGGGTTTCGGGTTTAGGGTTAGGGTTTCGGGTTTAGGGTTTAGGGTTTAAGGCCTTTAGGGTTTAGGGTTTAGGGTTTTGGGGCTTATAGGGTAACTTACAGGGGCTTAGGGTTAAGTGTTCAGGGGGAAGATGAGTTATAATGGGGATCCGGGGTCCTATGGGTGGAGGGCAAAGGGCCCCTGAACCCTAAACCCCAAACCCTGAACCCTAGGATTTGGGGTATCCCGTGTCTGAAGGAAGGAAACACCTGAAAGGCGCCTGGAAAACAACTTTGGAAAGGCAGACGTTTGGCCTAAACACTAAATCCTACACCCTAAACCCTAACCCTAAACCCGACTGTCATCCCTATTAAGGACTGCTAGTCTAAGGGGGAACATCACAAGCAGAAGCCTTCAACTCGGCCCCAAGATCCCCAAGGCCCCAGAGTCGAGGATGCTGGGGCTGAGGGTTTAGGGTTAGGGCTCAGGGTTCAGGGTTCAGGGTTCAGGGTTCAGGGTTCAGGGTTGAGAAGTTGAGGGTTTAGGGTTTAGGGTTTAGGGTTTAGGGTTTAGGGTTTGGTCCCGATCCCTCGGCAGCCTGCGAGTCATCAAGTTAGGCAGGGCAAGTTGTCCCAGGGCGCATTGTCCCGAAAACCCAAACTCTAAACCCCAAACCCCAAACCCTAAACCCCTAAACCCTAAACCCTAAACACCTTAAACCCTAAACCCTAAACACCTTAAACCCTAAACGCCAAACCCCATACCCTACTCCCGAAACCCTAAACCCTAGAACGAGGTCTCCAATCGAAACGGGGAGCTCCCGGCCTAACTCCATAAACCCTCTAATGACAACCTATGACCCCTACAAACCCTCCAAACCCTGTAAACCCCATAAACCCGATAAACCCAAAAAAAACCTACAAACTCTGCAAACCCAAAAAACCCTACAAACCCTACAAACCCTGACAGCCCCATAAACCCTACAAACCCAATACACCCCTATAAACCCTATACACCCCCATAAATCCCGAAAAAAAAACGTACAAACCCTACAACCTCTATAAACCCCATAAACCGTACAAACCCTACAAACCCCTTTTGGGAGTTCGGGATTTAGAGCACTCTAGGGGGGGGGGTTCTAGGGTTCTAGGGTCCTAGGGTTCTAGGAGTCCTAGGGTTCTAGCAGTCCTAGGGTTCTAGGGTTCTAGGGTTTCGGGCTCGTGGTTTGGGTTCTGGGGGTGCGCGGCGCCCTCTCAACCCGCCACCAGCTGCGCCCAGGGTCTGCAGGTTTTCAAGGTTCTCCAGGGTCGTGAGGAACCTGCCGGGTTTAGGGTTTAGGGTTTAGGGTTTAGGGTTTAGGGTTTAGGGTTTAGGGTTTAGGGTTTAGGGTTTAGGGCCTTTTCTACTGCTTGCTCCCTAGATTTGTTTAAAGGGTTTAAGGTTTGGGGCTCGGGTTTGAGGGTTTAGGGTTTAGATTTGGGGCTTAGATGTAGGGCTCAGGGTTTCAGGATTTAGGGTTTAGGGCGATAGGGTTTGGGGATATAGGGTTTAGGGTTGAGGAAGCCCCGCAAGCCTAAACCTGCAGAACTCAAAACCTCCAAACTTAGGGTTTAGGGTTTAAAGTTCAGGGTGCGCAATCACAAGATATGCCTCAACGAATGCCTTACTCTACGTTAGGGTGGTTAGAGTGGGCATAGGAACCCCAAAGCCAAAGGAACCCAAGGGGAACGACACTTAGGCACACGAGGACCCGTACCAGTAAGCCTACTAGCCTACATGCCTCTTATGTGTAGAAGTGTACATGTATATCCCTCTTCTCAATGGCTCTCCGCATGCGGTACGGGCCCGCTCGCCCCAACCACAAGAACCCAAGAACCAAGAGGGTCCAGGGTTTGCTCTGTCCAGCAACCACATTATGATAAGGGTACCCTTTTTGGGGTTGGTTGCTTTATAAGGGAACCTTGACACAAAAAAACACAACAGAAGGGTACCACGGGGCTACCAAGGGCTTCGGCTTGAGGGAAACCATGAATCCTAAACCCGAGCCCAAGACCCTCCCTGATCATGGGCGGCCGACTTGTTCAAAGCCCACACCATGCAGATGCCGTTGAGGAACTCCTGGTTTGGCTTTTGGGTTGGGGGGGTTAGGTAAGCCCCTAAACCCTCTAACCCCTAAGCCGAAAACCCAGAGAAAAAAAAAAAAAAAAACGACACCATAAACCCTAACACCCCTAAACCCTAAACCTTAAACCCTAAACCCCTAAACCTCTAAACCCTCAACCCTAAACCCTAAACCCTAAACCCTCAACCCCAGATTGTCTGTGACTCTTGGAGTCGGGGCATGGATTTCTTGGGCTGGGAAGGCTCTTTCTCGGCCTATTCGGCTTGGGGGCTCAGAACTCAGAACTTAAGGGTTTAAGGGTTTGAGGGTTTAGGGTTTAGGGCTTATAGAACTCAGAACTTACGGGTTGAGGGTTTAGGGTTTAGGGCTTATAGGTTTTGGACTTAGTTTAGCTTAGGGTCGGCCTGGCCAATCTTACCCCACACACACACCCACACACACGGTGTATGTTGGGGCTTTGAAGGTCTTAGGTATGTTTTTGGTGTTTGGCTCCAACCCCAAACCCTACAATCCATGAAGGCTTTTGAGGATCTCAGGGATTGAAAGTTTGGGCCGGGGGTCGAAGGTGCTGGTTTCAGCCTTGTGCCTGAGCGAGAACAGCTTCGGGGCGGCATATCACGCGAAGCCACATGTTTCCAATGCAGCCCAACAATTTTCATGTGTGCTAGTTTCTTCTTCCCCCCGGGCCCCCGCTGTGAGCGTTGCTTCGAAGTTCGCAGTTCGACGAAACCAAATGTCTGGGCGCCAAAAGACCCTCCAGGAGGCTTCCAGGGGCTGGCTCTGGCGGGGGGCTAGGGGGTGGGCCTGAGCAAGCGCCTAAACCCTAAACCTCAGGACCTTCGCGGCCCATGGCATGGGTGCCACTGAAAAACTTTTTCGGCACATTTCGAGACCAGCCAAGGATTCCGGCCTGTGGGGTCCCTTGCAATCACGCTTCGGCCCTAGGCTGAATTCTGGGTCCAGCCACTGTAGAACAGGGTGATTAGGGCCCAAGCAAGCCGAGGTTGGGAATTTAGGGTTGAGGGTTTACCCCCCAAACATTAAACTTCCGGGGCTGGCTGCAGGCCATAGGGCTTCAGTGGACATTGGGGCCCTTGAAAGCCTTTTTAAGGAACTCCAGGCATTTAAGGTATAGAGACCCTAACCCATCAGTTCCGAAAGCTTAAAACCAGGTGTAGGGTCTCGGCTTGGGGTCTAGGGTTGAAGGTTTGAGGGTTCAGAGTTTATAGTTCATGAACTGAAGCTACTGAGGTACCATGATCAGGAAACCATATTGAAGATATCCCCAAAACAATTGGGGTCACTTGATATATGAAGTTCCTCAACACAAACCCGGATTCCCCCCAACCGACAACCCTAAACCCCAAATCGCGCGCGTCCTCCCCGAAGCTGGCGAACCACATGGCCAGCATGGTCTTGGTGCCCAGGGACTTGAAGATCACCTGCGCACCCAAAAACCCATTATTTTGAGTTTAGGGGTTTTTAGGGTGTAGGAAGTAGGCTTTCTAGGGTTTCGGGTTTAGGGTTTGGGGTTTAGGGTTTAGGGTTTAGGGTTTAGGGTTTAGGGTTTAGGGTTTAGGGTTTAGGGTTCAGCAGCTCCGGATCGAGCATTTTTATGGGCTTGGATATAACACCCACCCACCCAGAGAATCCCATAACATTAAGAAACCATATAAAGTATCTTCATACAAAAGTTCTTTTCAACGAAGACTACGGCTACAGAACAAATTCGTTCTTAAAAATCCGCATTGCGTCACACAAAGATGAGCATTACAAGAAAAAGGGTTGGGGGCGGGGGGGTGTGGGGGGGTGGGGTGGGGGGTGGGGGGGTGGGGGGGGTGGGTGGGGGGGGGGTGGTGGGGGGGGGGGTGGGGGGGGGGGGGGGGGGGGGGTGTGGGGGGGGGGTGGGGGGGGGGGGTGGGGGGGGGGGGGTGGGGGGGGGGGGTGGGGGGGGGGGGTGGGGGGGGTGGGGGGGGGTGGGGGGGGGGGTGGGGGGGGGGGGGGGGGTGGGGGGGGGGGGGGGGGGGGGGGGGTGGGGGGGGGTGGGGGGGGGGGGGGGGGGGGGGGTGGGGGGGGGGGGGTGGGGGGGGGGGTGGGGGGGAGGGGGGCTGGGTCGAGAAATGAGCCACGAAGAAATTGCCCTTAGCCACGAAGAAATTACCCTTAGCCACGAAGAAATTACCCTTAGCCACGAAGAAATTAGCCACGAAGAAATTACCCTTAGCCACGAAGAAATTACCCTTAGCCACGAAGAAATTACCCTTAGCCACGAAGAAATTACCCTTAGCCACGAAGAAATTACCCTTAGCCACGAAGAAATTACCCTTAGCCACGAAGAAATTACCCTTAGCCACGAAGAAAATTACCCTTAGCCACGAAGGAAATTACCCTTAGCCACGAAGAAATTACCCTTAGCCACGAAGAAATGGCCCTTAGCGACCAAGAAATTGCCCTTAGCGACGAAGAAATTACCCTTAGCGAAGAAATTACCCTTAGCCACGAAGAAATTACCCTTAGCCACGAAGAAATGACCCTTAGCCACGAAGAAATGACCCTTAGCCACGAAGAAATGACCCTTAGCCACGAAGAAATGACCCTTAGCCACGAAGGACTATAGGGTTTAAATATATATATATATAAGAAAGAGAGGTTTAGGGTTTGGGGTGTAGGGTGTTAGGGTTTGGGCTCCAGGGTTTCGGGGGACACAGGTTGAGGGCATAGGGGTATCCATTAAGATTCCTGCGCCCTGCAATCCTCATGTCAGTTAATTTCTGCAAGCAGGTAGAGCATATTAACCCTACAAACTCTTGGAAACTGCGATGGGGATAAATATAGGGGCCTTTATACTTAGAATGAGGGAATGCGATTAGTCATTCTTCCGACCCCTATATAAGAATCTGGCACAACCTGTCTCGCGCTCTTCGTCCTAGCACCCTACTTAGCAAGAGCAGCAAGGACAAAAGTAGGCAACGGCCCCCAGGCTTCGTGACCGGAGCTCGAAACTTTGTGCCCTAAACCCTAAACCCTAAACACTAAACCCTCAACCCTACCGGAAAAGCCCTCTTAGGAGCATATTAGGGGGAACCTTTGGGGCACAACCTGAGCGGTACGAGTCGTAATCCCTTGAACCGTAACAGCCCTGAACCCTAAGGCCCTGAACCCTACAGGAAACCCTTACCAGTCCCAAACCTCAATCCTACACCCCAAAACCCAAAGCCCTAAACCCCAAACCGTAAACCCTAAGCAAACCCGACGTAAACCCTAAGCAAACCCGAGAGCCCTAAACCCCAAACCCGAAACCCTAAGCAAACCAGGCCCAACCCTTAACCCTATTACCCTAAACCCTATAACCCCAAACACCCCATAACCCTAAACCCTATAAGCCTAAACCCTATAACCCCAAACCTTAAACCCTAAACCCTATAAGCCTAAACCCTCTAACCCCAAACCCTAAACCCTAAACCCTACAAGCCTAAACCCTATAACCCCAAACCCCCCTATGCCCCTACAACCCTACAACCCTAAACCCTATAACACTATAACCCTAAACCCTAAACCCTACAACCCTAAACCCTATAACACTATAACCCTAAACCCTAAACCCTAAACCCTACAACCCAGCCTTGGCCAAGGAAACCTTGTCCACATCGCCGCCAACGGCTTTCACCTGCGGGAGCCAACCATTCGAGGGTTTGGGGTTTAGGGTTGGGGGTTTAGGGTTTAGGGTTTAGGGTTTAGGGTTTAGGGTTTAGGGTTTAGGGCTTAGGGCTTGGGGTTTAGGGTTTAGGGTTTAGGGTTTAGGGTTTAGGGTTTAGGGTTTAGGGTTTGGGGTTTGGGGTTTGGGGTTTAGGGTTTAGGGTTTTAGGGTTTAGGGTTTGGTTTTGGGGTTTAGGGTCTGGAGGGGGTGTGTGGGTTTGGGGTTCAGGGATTGAGACTTGGGGTCTTGGGTTTAGGGGTTTAGGGGTTCAGGTGTGTTACGGGTTTAGGGGTTTAGTGGTTTAGGTGTTCTAGGGGTTTAGGGGTTTCGGGGTTTAGGGTTAAGGGCTTCGGACTTAGGGATTTCCACGTAGTTCCTGCCGCGCAGAGAACCCCTCATCCTCGAAAGCCCTTAAGAAAAGCAAAGCATAAACCCTCAAACCCACCCTAAAGCCATGAATCCCACGAATCCTTCAAACCCGAAAATCATTTTAAAAAAAAGAACTCCCGCTCCCTGAACTGAACCCCAAACCCTGAAACACGAAAACCCTAAGACCCACCAAGCCCTAAACCCAAAACCCCCAACGCCTCAAGCCGCTAAACTGCCGGTAAACCTCTTTAACCCTACCCGAATCCTTTAACCCTGAACCCTGAACCCCAAAACCCTAAAACCCCAAAACCCCAAAACCCTAGAACCCCAACCCCTGAAGCCCTAACCACTTAAACCCTAAGCCCAAAGCCCTAGCCACAACAACGCCAAAGCCTAAAGCCCTAAAGCCCTAAAACCCTGAAGCCCTGAAGCCCTGAAGCCCTGAAACCCTGAAACCCTGAAACCCCTAAACTCTAAAAGCCCTTTAGCCCTGAAAGCCCAAAAGCCCTAAAACCCCTAAAGCCTAAAGCCCCTAAAAACCCTAAAAACCCTAAAAACCCTAAAAACCCTAAAAACCCTAAAAACCCCAAAAACCCTGCAAACCCTAAAAACCCTAAAAACCTTAAAAACCCCAAAAACCCTAAAAACCCTAAAAACCCTACAAACCCTACAAACCCTAAACACCTTAAAAAAAAAAAAAAAAAAAAAACCTAAAAACCCTGAAACCCGGAACCCCAACTCCCTGGGTGACCTCGGCATCCCAGTGCCCCTGGATGGTCAGGTGCGGCTGGAAGTCCCGGAGGGACTGTCGGTTCCACGACAGCTCGCTCCTGACTGTGGTGGGTTTAGGGTTTAGGGTTTGGGGTTTTGGGGTTTAGGGTTTGGGGTTTTGGGGTTTGGGATTTGGGGTTTGGGGCTTGGGGCTTGGGGTTTGGGGTTTGGGGTTTGGGGTTTGGGGTTTGGGGTTTGGGGTTTGGGGTTTGGGGTTTGGGGTTTGGGGTTTGGGGTTTGGGGTTTGGGGTTTGGGGTTTGGGGTTTGGGGTTTGGGGTGGGGTTTGGGGTTTGGGGTTTGGGGTTTGGGGTTTGGGGTTTGGGGTTTGGGGTTTGGGGTTTGGGGTTTGGGGTTTGGGGTTTGGGGTTTGGGGTTTGGGGTTTGGGGTTTGGGGTGTGGGGTTTGGGGTTTGGGGTTGGGGGTTTGGGGTTTGGGGTTTGGGGTTTGGGGTTTGGGGTTTGGGGTTTGGGGTTTGGGGTTTGGGGTTTGGGGTTTGGGGTTGACACGGACTTGAAGTCAATGCGATCAATATAAGTGAGACGGGGTTTGGGGTTTGAGGCAAACCTGGCTGCAGTGCTTAGGGCTTCCCCTGTCCCCTAAACCCTCTCTCTCTCTCTCTCTCTCTCTCCCCCACGCATGACCCCCCCGAAGGGAGGGTCCCCTAAACCCTCTGCCCCTCTCCCCTCCTCTCCCCTCTCCCCTCTCCCCTCTCTCCTCTCCCTCTCCCTTTCTCGCTCTCTCTTTGGCTCTCTGCCCAACCAAGGCGGGGAGGCTCATCGATCTTCGGATGGGCCGACTTGCCATAGCCTCTGGTTGTTTAGGTCATAGGACTTACTGTACCAGCCTTAATAATTACACCGGAGTTTCGGGGTTATTAATTTCTACATCTAAGGGGACCACAAGGGAATATTAGTAGCAATTCTTCCGACAGCTATACTAAGGCCTAGGGCGTAAGGAGGAAGAAGGTTTCGGATGATTCTGGAGTTTTGGGGCTCAGGTGTTGGGGCTTGGGGGTTGGAAGCTTGAGCGTTTGTCCGTTTCAGGATTGTAGGGTTTGGAGCTTCGGGCGTAAGATTGAAGAGGTGTGAAAGGCCCAAGACACAGCACTTTCGGTCTCTGGTGTAAGTGTCCTTAAACCTAAACCCTCTTCAAGATACGCGCAATGCTGGCGACAGGATGGAGAGTGATGATGCTATGGTGGAGGGGGTAAGTCAGAAGTTGACAAAGGATCCAACAAGCACGTGAGAGACCACCACTTGGAACACTAGCGACACTTGGGCCATTGGGGACACTTGGAACACTGGGGTCACTGTGGAAGGGTCTCACTGAACGCTCGATCGGCGCCCGCCTACCCCAAGCGATGTGGGAGTGGGGTGGCGGGTTCATGGTTTGAGGCTTCGGGTTTAGGGTTTGGGGTGAGGAGACCGAAAATTTTGGACCCTTGTTATGTTTGTGCCCCAGTGCGGATCACCCTATGGGTCACACCACCAAACCCTGCGCCCCAAACGAAGCAAACCCCATTAAACCCAAAGTTCTGCACCCCAAGCCCCAAAGGTCAAACCCTAGACCCTCAAACCCCAAGTCCCCTAAGCCCAAAACCTTCCGTAGAACCCCAAATTCCCAAATACCATAAACCCAAAGCCAAAAGCCTCAAACCCTTAATTCCCTAAACCCCCAACAAACTCCCTGCTGAACACAAGCCCTAGCCACCCCCCCCCCCCCCCCCCCCCCAAAAAAAAAAAAAAAAAAAAAAACACTACAATAGCAGCCCTGAACCGAAACCCCGAACCCTATAAACTCCCTAAACCCTAAACCCGAAACCCTAAACCCTAAACCCTAAACCCCAAACCCTAAACCCTAAACCCACAAAACCACAAAATGTCCCCACAACCCTTCCGAGGCCGCCCGCGTCCCAAGAGCTCATCCAGCCAAGACAGGCCTTGGAGTCAGGTTTGGGGTTTAGGGTTTGAGGTTTAGGGTTTAGGGCTTGGGGTTTAGGGATTCCGGTTTGGGGTTTGGGGTTTGGGGTTTGGGGTTTAGGGTTTGGGGTTTGGGGATTCAGGTTTGGGGTTTGGGGTTTAGGGTTTAGGGTGTAGGGTTTGGGGTTTGGGGTTTAGGGTTTAGGGTTTAGGGTTTAGGGTTTAGGGTTTAGGGTTTAGGGTTTAGGGTTTAGGGGGTTTAGGGATATTCAAGACCTAGGGAAACCCGTTCGAAGTTTGGGCTTGGGTTCTGCACTTTTTTGTTGGCGACAGGTGGAGTTTCAGGTTGCTTTAAGGCTTCGAGCTTTGGGCTTAAGGTTTTAGGGTTGAGGGTCTAGGGCTTTTGGGATGAACTTTAAGGCGTTGAGCTTTGGGTTTTAGGGCTTTACGGTTGAGGGTTTAGGGCTTTTGGGATTAAGGCTTTGTGCGCGGGGTCTGAGGAGGCCTTCCTGGTTTGAGGCTGAATTGAAGCTTTGGGCCTTTGGCTTTGTTGTTGCCGGCTCTTGCATAGGGCCGAATCCCCTTCGCGCAGGGTGACCAAGTAGGCATGTGTGCGTTTGAGGGGCAATGCAGGGTAAACCCCAAACCTTAGACCCTAAACCCTAATCCCTCAACCCTAAACCCTAAACCTTAAACCCTAAACCCTAACCCTAAACCACCCTAAACCCCAAACCACCCAAAAACCCCAAACCCCAAACCCTAAACCCTAAACCCGACTAAGGACCAGGGAGTGGAGGGAGGAAGGCTTAGGGCTACCTGGGCGCTTTCGAGTTCTGGCATCCTGGATGACGCAGCCACTACACCCCCAACCCTCAACTCTACACGCCAAAACCCTAAACCCCTAAGCTCTAAGCTCGGAACCCTTAAACCCCAAAGCCCTAAGCCCTTAAACCCTAGGCTCCGAACCCTTTAACCCCAAGCCCTAAGCCCTTAAACCGTAAGCTCGGAACCCTCAAACCCGTAAACCCTAAACCCTTTTCACAAGGGACTCGACTGCTGCCCTAAACCCTAAACCCCAAATCCTAAACCCTAAACCCTAAATCCTAAACCCTAAACCCTAAACCCTAAACCCGGGTGCCCTGCCGATCCAACGCGTGACGCCAGTTTGGTAAGCGCGCTCCTGGGATTCTTTTGGGGGAGGTTAGGGCTCAAGGTTTAGGGTTTAGGGTTTAAGGGTTTAGGGTTTAGGGTTTAGGGTTTAGGGTTTAGGGTTTCGGGTTTCGGGTTTCGGGTTTCGGGTTTCAGGTTTCGGGTTACGGGTTTCGGGTTTCGGGTTTCGGGTTTCGGGTTTGGGCCCGGAAGGTTTAGGGTTCGGGGCGTGGAGGTTAGGGTTGAGGGCTTAGGGCTTTGGCGGGTGTAGGGCTGAGCTCAAAGCCTACTTCTGTGTAAGCCCTGAAGGGACCAAAAAAAAACCAAACCCCAAACCCCAAACCCCAAACCCCAAACCCCAACCCCAAACCCCAAACCCCAAACCCTAAATCCTAAGCCTAAGCCGAAGCCCTACGAGAAGGAGGAACCTTGGGGCTTGACTGGTTTGAGGGGTTTCGGGCTTCGGGCTCAGGCGTTTCGCAAGCGGCGTTCCCTTAGATCCCCCTAAGATGGCACCCTTGGGTTGGAGCAGCCTTTTTGCAAAGGCGCCTAGGGTTTAGGGTTGAGGGTTTAGGGTTTAGGGTTTAGGGTTTAGGGTTTAGGGTTTAGGGTTTAGGGTTTAGGGTTTAGGGTTTAGGGTTTAGGGTAAGATACAGGCCAACATGAGGAGTGTATGAAGGGAAACCTTGAGGGGCACAACCCTAAGGGGCACGAGTCTTAACCCCTTGAGTTTGAGGGTATTGGGGGTTTAGGGTTTAGGGTTTAGGGTTTAGGGTTTAGGGTTTGGGGCAAGTATGCAACAAAAAGCCCCCAATACTTCGGGGGGTGGGGGGGTCTCCTAAATCCTAAGCCCTAGAAGCCCAGGGCCCTGAACGTCTGGGGTTTCGTTTAGGGCTCAGCCCTACCACCTGAACCCTAAACCGAGGGTTAAGGGATTTCAGGGTGGGTAGGTGTTTCGGGTTGAGGATCCCTACATTTGTTTTTGTGGTTGCTGTCTTTCTTGCTTTTCTTTTGGGGAGGAGGACTGAAGCAAATTGCAGACTGCGAACCCCCAAGCCGGAAGCCCCGCTGCGAGGGCCACCCTCAAAGCTACCCCCACACGCTGATGGTATGAGGTCGTAGTCTGGCGGAAGCCCCAAGTTGAGTTCGCAAACCCTGAGCCCGTAAACCCTAAACCCGAAACCTCAAACCCTAAACCCCAAACCCTACCCCTAAAACCCTAAAACCCTAAACCCTAAACCCTACAGCCGAAACCCTTTTGGGCCTGGTCGGCCAAAGCATCTTTCAGCTGGCGGCGATCCTTCTCCTCGCGTCATGGCACCAAAAAAATTGCTGTGCAGGAGAAGGGCTTGAGGGAGGTTTAGGGGTTTTGCGTTCCGGCGCTTCGGGTTGAGGGTTTTTCCCAAATCTCCAAATTCCAAACCTGAATCCCTGAAACCTGGAAACCCCCCCAAACCCTAAACCCTAAACCTGAACCCTAAACCCGAAAGATGCCCCCAAAGTCCTTGGCCGGGACCACGGCGACCAGTGCAAAGGACCAGACGATGAGCCCCATGGCAATGGAGAGCCATCCCATGGCGATCCACCTTGATTGTTTTTTTTTGGGGGGGGGGGACCCTAAACCTAATCGCTCGCGGTGCTTGGAGGTTTTAGGGTCTAGGGTTGAGGGCTTAGGGTTCAGGGTTCAGGGTTCAGGGTTTAGGGGGTTCTTGCGGGGCGCTTAAAGGTCCACACAAGATGGGAAAGAGGCGTTAAAGGTTTTAGAGGGTCTTGCGGGTCTTGGGGATTTAGGCTCTTTGGCTTCTC
This sequence comes from Symbiodinium natans, assembly GCA_905221605.1. Taxonomy (NCBI): domain Eukaryota; class Dinophyceae; order Suessiales; family Symbiodiniaceae; genus Symbiodinium; species Symbiodinium natans. The sequence goes on from CAJNDS010000336.1 coordinate 951,630, forward strand.
CAAGGGAGTGCGGTAGCAGAAGCCTACGGCCCAAAACCCTGAAACCTACAACTCAGGGTTTAAGGTTTAGGGTTTACGGTTCAGCATCTCAAGTCCAAGCATTCACCAGTGAAGCTCGTCGGGGGTGGGGGGGGGGGGGGGGGGGGGGGGGGGGGGTAGGGTTTACAGGCTCGGGGGTTTGGGGTACGTACAGGTTTTGGGAGGGTTTGTGGTTCAGATTTTTGGATTTTAAGTTGTGGGGCTAAGGTTGCAAGGCCTTTAGATTTTTCTTGGGCGTATGTAGGGTTGACAAGGGCTTTTAAACGGGCTTAATGGGTTGAGGGGTTGTGTTCCCCAATACGTCATGTTCCTAAGCTAGCATTCTTTATGGGACTATCGCTGTATGGGGACCTGCCCTAAACCCGAAGCCTCCCTTTGCTATGTACATAAACCTTGACGGCCCCAGTCGGCGGCAAACTTGTCAAATTCGTCGGCGGCCACTGCAAATTTGCCAAACGTTGGCCAAACCTTGAAAACCGCAACCCTACGCCCAAAACCACCCTAAACCCTAAGCCCTAAACCCGAACCCTAAACCCTAAACCCTCCTCCCCCCCAAAACGAGGTGCCACCGGAAGGCAAGGCCCACCGGTTCTCCGTGGCGATGTCGGCGAGGCGCTGGGACTGCAGGAGATCCAACTCGGCGAGCTTAGGGTTTAGGGTTTAGGGTTTAGGGTTTAGGGTTTAGGGTTTAGGGTTTAGGGTTTAGGGTTTAGGGTTTAGGGTTTAGGGTTTAGGGTGTAGGGTGTAGGGTGTAGGGTTTAGGGTTTAGGGTTTAGGGTTTAGGGTTTAGGGTTTAAGGCCTTTAGGGTTTAAGGCCTTTAGGGTTTAGAACTTAGGGCTGTTAGTAGGCTTTCCAGGTGTAGGGTTCAGGTTTGGGGCCTCGAGGGTTTGAGAGGTTTCTGGGGCTTTTCGGGTTTGGGTTTCTGGAGCTTTTACCGTAGGCGTTAACCCTCGAAACTCTTGACCAGCAACCCGGGTTTAGTGTTTAGTTTAGGGTTCAGGGTTTAGGGTTTAGGGTTTGGGGCTTAGGCCCTTATACGGAAAAAGTGGCTTAATAGAGAGGGAGAGAGAGACAGAAAGAAAGAAAGATAAACGAGCCCTGCTATCCCAAATCCCGAAGCTTCGGGCGACATTACGGCACGTGGGATTTCGGTTTAACACTCCTTCTGGACGCTTGGGGGCCTTTTGGTTTTAGACCCCCAAAAGACCCTAAACCCTCAAGCCTAAAGCCCTAAACCCAAAAGGCGCTGAATGCCGCAGCGCTCCCCAGAAAGCCGGCACTGCCTTACACGCTTCTACAGCCCCAAACAGCCCCTCAAAACCCATGAGCCCTAAACTAAACCCTAAACCCTAAACCCCCAAATACAGGCCCGAAATTGATTAAGCCTTAGCCCTGCAGGGCCTCAAGCCTACTATTATCTCAAGCGGTCAGATTCGCTGGGCGGTGCCCGTTCGGGAGCGCAATGCTCGACCGGTAAAAGTGAAACGGCAGCGGGGCTGCGAAAACGGGAAAGGGAGCAGCTCACCATGTCCCAATTATATGTGCACCAGCCCCGTGTTGGGCCCGAAATCTCTTATCCTCGAGCAGGTTCATTTTCGGCAAAATGCCCCTGCGGAGTTAGAACTCCTTGATGAATCAGATGCTCAAGGTAGGGCTGGCATTCCTCAAGGAGAGTTTGGACTGTGGCCCCGGGGTTCTTGAAAGGGTCTGCCAGGACAGAGGCAAACCAGCTGACCCGCAATGGCTCAAACTTCTTGACGAGGTTCCAGAAGCCACTCCACCCTGTGGACGGTTTGCCTACTAACGGCCCTAAGCCCAAAACCCTAAAGTCCCGAAAGGGTTTAGGGTTCAGGTTTAGGGCTTAGGGTTTCAGGTTTAGGGTTCAGGGTTCAGGGTTTAGGGTTTAGGGTTTAGGGTCTAGGGTTTAGGGATGTTTAGGGTTTAGGGTTTAGGGTTTAGGGTTTAGGGCCTAAACCCTCTTCTGAGCTTCCCGCAGCGGGAGGAGACCTTTCGGCCGCCGGGCAGCGCTCGCGCCAGGCGGAGAAGCCGAACTCCTTCGCCAGACGTTGAGGGTTTATAGGTAGGGCTTATAGGGTTCAGGGTTCAGGGTTCAGGGTTCAGGGTTTAGGGTTTAGGGTTCAGGGTTCAGGGTTCAGGGTTCAGGGTTCAGGGTTCAGGGTTCAGGGTTCAGGGTTCAGGGTTTAGGGTTTAGGCGTGTAAATCGACGGCGAAGAATGAGTGCGTAAGAGGTTTTGGCTTAAGGGCTCACATTTGGGGACCATGCAACTACCCTAAGATTATAGGGTTGTTCAGGGTTTCCGCGGAGCTGAGAGCTTCGGGCTTTTCCTTGGGCTGTTTGGGGGCTTTTGGAGGTTTAGAGTTTTTTGAAGGCTTGGGGCTTATAGGGCGTCCTATCCCTACATACCTTATGTAGACCCTGTATACCTCAGTAGCCCCGAAATAGCCCCTAGATACCCCCAAGGTCTCCTTATAAGGATCCCTCCTTTGGTCCCTTGATCAAGCGAATACGGATCCTTTAGGGACTCCCAAGGCCTGAACCGGCATGGGGTTGAGCCGTGGTTTAGAGTTTAGGGTTTAGGGTTTAGGGTTTAGGGTTTAGGGTTTAGGGTTTAGGGTTTAGGGTTCGGGGTTTAGGGTTTAGGGTCTAGGATCTAGACGTTACATCCTCACCCTAAACCAGACGAAGCCCTCCTTGCGGGATCGGGATTTAGGGGCTGCGTGGCCCTGAAACCCTGAAGCCCCCCAAGCCCCCCCAAAGAAACTCCACCCGGAGAACCCTAAACCCTAAACCCTAAACCCTTATAGGTTTAGGGAGGGAATCTTTGAATAAGGAATATTCCCCAAAAAAACGATATTGAGGTCTCAGGCGAGACCCTAAACCCTCAAACAATATTAAACCCTAAACCCTTAACATGCTAAAACCTAAACCCTTAACCCTTGAAACCTAGAACCCGAAGCAAACCCCAAACCCTAAACCCCAAACCCTGAACCCTGAAAACCCTAAACCCTTAAATCCTAAACCCTAAAAACCAAAAAAACTTAAACCCTAAACCCTAAACCTACACACATCGGGTCCTTCAAGACTCTCTGCTCAGCAAGGAGGCTCAGGGGCGGAAGAAGGTCGTCGACCTTGTGCTGCTTGGGATTGTTGGCTTCAGGGTTTAGGAATTTGGGGTTTGGGGTTTAGGGTTTAGGGTTTAGGGTTTAGGGTTCAGGGTTTAGGGTTCAGGGTTCAGGGTTTAGGGTTTAGGGTTTAGGGTTTGGAGTTTAGGGTTTAGGGTTTAGGGTTTAGGGTTTAGGGTTTAGCGTTTAGGGTTTAGGGTTCAGGGTTCAGGGTTTAGGGTTTAGGGTTTAGGGTTTAGGGTTTAGGGTTTCGGGGTTTAGGGTTCAGGGTTTAGGGTTTAGGGTTTGGAGTTTAGGGTTTAGGGTTTAGGGTTTAGGGTGTGGGCTTTGCGGGTTGTACGGCTTAAGTGTTGGTGTTTGGGTTTAGGGCGTTGGGGCTGCATTTCGGCCGAGTTCGGTTGCCCATGTGCGAAATACCTCGCATCATTTCACATGCAAACTCACGTCTCTTCAGCCTCCGCAACTCCTAAACCCTACCATCTTGTAATCCCTCAGCCCTAAGCCCAAACCCTAACCCCTAAGCCTTAAACGCTAAACCCGAAAGCCTACACTCCAAACCTTTCACTTAGAGTTATTTCGCAGGAGGGGCTTCGGGATTTTAGTTCTTGATTCAGGCCTGAGGGCTTGTTGAGCTTCGGGGGTTTAGGGTTGCGGGTTTAGGGCTTAGGGTTTCGGGTTCAGGGGTTTAGGGTTTAGGGTTTGGGGCTTGAAGGCTTTAGGGTGGGGGTTAGGGCTTCGGGCTTGGGGTTAGGGTTTAAGTGTTTAAGGGTTGAGGGGTTTGGGTGGGGGGTAGGGTTTAGAAATTAGGGTTTGACGGTTTAGTTGTTTAGGGGTTTAAGGGTTTAGGGGTTTACAGGGGGCTTAGGGGTTTAGGAGTCTAGGTTTAGGGGTTCAGGGATTCAGGGCTTGCTGATCCAAGCCGCCAGAGGCCGACCGGAGCAGTTTGCTGCGAGGTGCTGCGGTGCCGCCGGGACTGACACGACCTGCTTCTTTGAGGCTTCGAGGGTCTAGAGCCTCGAGCATCAGATAATCTGAGCCCTAAAACCTGAACCCTAAACCCTAAAACCTAGTCCAAAACCCGAAACCCTAAACCCTAAACCCCAAACCCTCAGGTTTACGGTTTCGGGGTTCGTGGGTTCAGCGACTGCGGGGCTGATCAAAATAGGTGCGGCGTCGATGGCGGTGCATCCCGCGATCAACTGTTCGGGCTTCGGGTTTTGGGTTTTAGGGTTTAGGGTTTAGGGTTTATTAGGGTTTAGGGTTTAGGGTTGTAGAAACTGTCTGCCTAGCTCTTAGGTGGGGAATGAGGGAATTCGGTACCTCATGGCCCCCGACCCGAAAGCATACGAAGCCCTCAACCCGCAAAGGCTAGACTTTAGGATTTGAGGGTCTATAGTGCTGAAAATCCCGTGGGGCTCACTTCCCATTGGGGGGGGGCCTAGGAACTGTAGACTTTTGCTTCCGGGGATTTATCGGCTGTGCCGGTGTTGACCGTCTTTGTCACTGGTTTTGTCCCGAAAACACTACTGTTTTTGTTCACCTTCTGCTTCAAACCTTCTATGTCTATGTTCCAGGCCTGACCCAAGACCCTAAGCCCCGAACCCAAAACGTGCCGTCCTGAACTCTTCTAAAGGGTAAACCCTAAACCCTAAACCCTAAACCCTAAACCCTAAACCCTAAACCCTAAACCCTAAACCCTAAGAAGGTCTCCGACTGTTGTCGGAATCCCAGTCCCTGGAATGCCTGGAAGCCCTAGAGGCGAAACCCAAATCCTAACCTAGGGTTTAGGGTTTAGGGTTTAGGGTTTAGGGTTTAGGGTTTAGGGTTTAGGGTCTAGGGTCTAGGGTTTAGGGTTTAGGGTTTAGGGTTTAGGGTTTAGGGTTTAGGGTTCAGACTTCCAATTTTGAAAGGTTTTGGGGTTTAAACCGGAAACCCTAAACCCTAAACCCTGTGACCCTACATCTACGGATACAAGAATTAGGGTTCAAGATTCGAGCTTAGGGCCCGCTCCCCTAAACCCTAATGTGGGACCTGCTTTAATGTGGGTGGCCCCCCCCCCCCCCCTCCCCCCTGAACAGTCGGGGCGTGGATTGGGTCCTGAATAACGGGCTCCGGGGGCTTATATGATTTCAATAGGGAGGAGTTTAGATAGGTTTAAAAGGGGCAGCGATGCCCGGTTATCTTTTTTAAAGGCGTGCCACGTGGAATTTTCTTACGGCGCCCGGACGGTTTGACTTTAAAGCGGACCCCTCAAACAGTGAGGGGGTCCTGAATAATTCCGCCAAATTGACTTTAAAGCGACCCCCCCTAATAAAGCAGGTCCAACATTAAACCCTAAACCCTAAACCCTAAACCCTAAACCCCCCAACCTCGTGCTGCATCCGCACTTGAAGGTGGATGCCTCCGTGGCATTCAGGTGCAGGGTTTGAAATATCGGGCTCTGGCCCTGGGAGAAAGGGAGCCCTTTCAACCCCCGAAACCCTAAACCCTAAACCCTAACCCTAAACCCTAAACCCTAAACCCTAAACCCTATAATCCCCAAACCCTGCTTTTGGCAGTGGAAGGTAGACTTCTCAGGAGAAGCCCCAAGCAGCCCCCAAAGCCCCTAAAACCCGCACCACCAGAGGCCCGAAACTCTACACGGCCCCGAAGAATCCCCAGCGCAAACGTCTGAAATCGCCCCCAAAAGAGGGGTTTAGGGATGGTTCAAGGATTAGGGTTTAGGGTCTGGGGTTTAGGGTTTAGGGTTTAGGGTTTAGGGTTTAGGGTTTAGGGTTTAGGGTTTAGGGTTTAGGGTTTAGGGTTTAGGGTTTAGGGTTTAGGGTTTAGGGTTTAGGGTTCCCGGGCCGAAAACCCGAGAACCTCTAAACGCTTCAACTCTTAACCCCCTACCTCCTATCTCCATCCTGTCCCTAAATCCGCCAACCCGTTCTTGGGTTTGGGATTTAGGGTACTAAGGATTTGTGGGCTGGCTGTGGCCCGGAAGAAAAAAGACGCCACCGAGACACCCCAAACTCCCGAAATCTTAAGCCCGCAAACCCTGAGCATCTGCAAAATCCCACTGCCCCCCCACCCAGCAGCTTCAACAAGGAACCTTAACATGGTCGCGGGGTACCAATGCTGGAGTTGCCTCTGCCTGTACTAAAGAACCCTGAACCCTAAACCCTGAACCCTGAACCCCATGTCCCACATAAACCCTGCAGCTCGGCGTAGCACCAAGTACCGCGCAACTCGTACGGAATCCGAAGCCCAAAAGCCAGAATACCCTAAACAGCCCGAAAACCTAAAACCTTTAAGCCCTCATACCAGAAACCCTACGCTCCAAACCAACTCCAAACCCTAAACCCCAAACCCTAAACCCCAAACCCTAAACCCTCAACCCTAAACCCTCAACCCTAAACCCTAAACCCCAAACCCTAAACCCTAAACCCTAAAAACCCGAAAAGCCCTCAACCTGCCAAGCCCGCGGCCCGACTGCAAGAAGCCCGTGGTGCACTCGGCCGCATCGCCCTCGTCCTGGAAGGCCACTGGGCCCCAAACCCTAAACCCTAAACCCTAAACCCTAAACACTAAACCCTAAACCCCCCCACCCCTTCAATTAAGGAAGAGACCTTAAGTCATATTAGGGTTCCCAATATAGACGTTCAGGGATATTCCTGGGTTAAGGAAGAGACCTTCATTAAGGAAGAGACCTTAAATTGTCATAGGGTTCCGAATATAAAGGCTAAGGTATATTCCTTAGTTAAGGAAGAGACCTTAAATTGCAATAGGGTTCCTAATATAAATGTTAAGACTGGGCCCCAATGTGATTTCGGGTGGAGGGCTTGGGGCTTTCAGGGCTTAGGGCTTTCAGGGCTTAGGGCTTTTAGGGCTTAGGGATTTTAGGGCTAAGGGCTTCTGGGGCTAAGGGCTTAGGGCTTAGGGCTCAGAGCTTAAGGCTTAGTGCTTAGTGCTTAGTGCTTAGTGCTTAGTGCTTAGTGCTTAGTGCTTAGTGCTTAGTGCTTAGTGCTTAGTGCTTAGTGCTTAGTGCTTAGTGCTTAGTGCTTAGTGCTTAGTGCTGAGTGCTGAGTGCTGAGTGCTTAGTGCTTAGTGCTTAGTGCTTAGTGCTTAGTGCTTAGTGTTTAGTGCTTAGTGCTTAGTGCTTAGTGCTTAGTGCTTAGGCTTAGGGCTTAGGCCTTAGGGCTTAGGGCTTAGGGCTTAGGGCTGGGTCTGGGCTTTCCAGAAGAAAGCTTCAAGCATCCAAGGGTTTCGGGAAGGTCGGATACTTCGCGCTTAGGGTCTTTAAGTGGGCTTTGGGGCTTGGGGGAGGCTTCGGGGCTCTAACAACGCTTACAGGGCTTGGGATTCTGGGGCATTGCGGGGCCGACAAAGCGCCGGGCTAGGGTTTGGGGTCTGGGGTTTGGGGCTTAGGGTTGGGGATTGAGGGTTTGGGGTTTGGGGTTTAGGGTTGGGGGTTTAGAGCTTGAGGTTTAGGGTTCGGATGCTTAGAAGTTGGAGACTCCAATCTTTCCAGATGCCCTCAACCCTTTGGGCCCCGTGAGTTGGCCTTCGGATCGCAGGGGCGTTCGGGCTTAAGACTTTTAAGAGCGCGAAATCCCGGTCTAGGGTTTAGGGTTTGGGGATTAGGATTTAGAGTTTAGGGTGTAGGGTTTAGGGTTTAGGCCTTGTCCAGTTCGCAGGCCGCTGCCGGCCAAAGGCCGACGAAGACGGCTGCCAGCACGGCCCAGGGCGCCATCGCGAGCTGAGCAGTGCGAACGTTTCACTAAGCCAACGAGCCGGCTAGCAAAAAACCCTTAAAACCCTTAAAACCCTTAAAACCCTTAAAACCCTTAAAACCCTTAAAATACTAAAAACCCTTAAAAACCCTAAGCCCTCAATGGCCCTAACTCCGTACATCGTGGATGAGAGCAGGCTGAGCAGGTCATGCCTGTGTCAAGGCGCAGGCGCAAGGCCAACATGAAAAAAGAGGTTCGGTGGGATGATCCTGTGAGCCGAAAAAAAAACCGGCAAAGGCTGGCAACCACGAGCCGGCGGGACACCGCATCCCTGAAACCCCTGAAACCCCTAAATCCCTGAACGTCGAACCTGGAAGGGTGAAGCCCCCCGAACAAAAAAAACACTTGAAACCAACTAAGGGAGAAAGGGAGAGCCTAGAACCCTGCAAGCCTCATGGCCTACTTGAAAAGCCGATTTAGGCGCCATGGTGCAGGGCGCAGGGTTTGGGGCTTTGGGCCATTGGGGGTTTAGGGCCCGGATCGCCGGCTTGTCCGACTTGTCTCATTTCTGGGTTTAGGATTTAGGGTTTTAGGGTTTAGGGTTTAGGGTTTAGGGTTTAGGGTTTAGGGTTTAGGGTTTAGGGTTTAGGGTTTAGGGTTTAGGGTTTAGGGTTTAGGGTTCTGGGCTTGGGCAGGCTCTCCATGCTTAAGTTTATGGACGGCTGGCTTCTCCGATGTTGCACTGGCATCATTGAACCGGGATTGCCTCGGATTTGGGGGGGTGGCTGCCTCAGCCAGTGCCTGTCGATGCATGTTGCCAGCTGCATACCATGACTTAGGTTAGCTCCCTCAATCTCAACCCAGCACACGTGCAACTGTTTCAGCTGAGGGTGCCAGCAGCTATCGACTGCGCAACCCCAAAAGCCGCGACTCAGTGGAGTCTGGTGTAGCTTTGACACCGTTGATCGTAAATTCGATCGAAGCCACACCTTTCAGGACACTTATTCTCTGCTGCGCAATTTGTCGAAGTCATGCACCACCTTAGGATTCGCAAATTCTTCTCCAGGAGATTCACCTTGGCTCGCGTCACCATCGGAGAACGAAGAAATGCAGAGAGGTTAGAAGTGTAGACAGGGGCTTAACGGTATTAAGATATGGAATGAAGTGAAATGACTTACGTTAAGACTCAAGAAGCTTCAGAAAGGAACTGGACCTTCCTGCACGATTAAACCCCGCCACAAACCTGAGACGCGGAAGAAACAGTGACAGTTGAGGTCAAGAACATCAGTACCAATCCTTCCGTTCTGGGTCAGCGTTGCCAGGTCACTTTGCATCTCCTCTTCTCCAGCCGGTGACGTGCCTTTGAAGCCATCAGACACCGCACCGGAACTCGACCAAAATGCGCGAACCGTGAAGCCGCCCATGCCCCAGACACTCCGGCACTCCCTTAGAATGCTGCTGGTGCCTTGAGTCTCAGCGTCGGCTGGGAGGCGCTTGCCCCGAGTCACGGCACCGTGCCCTGCAAGACGACTCAATTCTAGTCATCCCGAACAGGAAGAGGGTCCACCGCTTTCAAGGGCCTGGGATATCCTAAAGCGCATGCGGGAAGCTTGACAGCAGCAAAGTTCCGACTTGGTGCCATATAGGTTTGCCTGAGCTACTTCACAGCAACTAGGGATTCTAGGGTTGAGGGCAGGTGGTATTGCCAGGTCGCTTTGCTTGTGCTCTCCTCAGCCCGCGAACCCTAGAAATCAGAAACCACAACCTGAGCAAGAAAATCCAACCCCGCAAAGCCGCCAACGCACCCCAAACTCCGACAATCTTCGATATTGCCTTGCGCAGCGCGCTGCCAGCTGGCCCGGCCAACGTGGTCGCTGAGTTGCGGGAGGCCGGGGCGGCCTCCCGGGAAGGGGTATGCAATACAACGGAACGTGCTGATAAACACACACACACACATATAAGCATATATATATGTATGTATACACATATATACATATATACATATATACATATATACATATATACATATATACATATATACATATATACATATATACATATATACATATATACATATATACATATATACATATATACATATATACATATATACATAACATATATACATATATACATATATACATAACATATATACATATATACATATATACATATATACATATATACATATATACATATATACATATATACATATATACATATATACATATATATGTATATACATATATACATATATACATATATACATATATACATATATACATATATGCATATATGCATATATACATATATACATATATACATATATACATATATGAGGCAGGAACCTTTATGTATGATTTGACCTTTTTCTTTGTTTTCATATACTACTGCTACGATTCACAGAGTTCTCGAATATGGCCATTACGTTCCTCTGAAGACTGCTTCAAAGCCCCAACCCTAAACCCTAAGCCCGAAAACAAGAAAGATAATAGAACAAGAGCCTACCTACCTCCCTAGAGGTGAAACAGAGAGACTACACCGCATGTGATTTCGCACTGAACCCCAAAGACCTACCCCTAAGCTCTAGGGGAGAGGACGCCGTGGGAACCTATTCTTGGGATGGGTTGCTTTTTCAAAAGATCATGAAACATTCGGACACGGTATCACGAGAATACTGTGAGCAGATACTTCATTTTTTAAGTTCATGCCCCGTGCGTGCGAGTTCATGCACCATGCATGCGAATGCCCCGCAAAACGGAATAACAACCATCTACCCTCCAAGTTAGGACAGGTTCTCGAACGAAATTACTGTGAAACATTCTTGTTGGCTAAATGACCAGTTTGAGGTTTATGGTTGAACAATAAACCCTATAGGACTGGAAGGCGTAGGGATTAGAAACCTTAAACAAACCCTATAGGGTTTCGGGGCATCTCTTTAAAAACCCATAGGGGTACACATAGGGGTATAT
>CAJNDS010000336.1:967500-993440 GCA_905221605.1 Symbiodinium natans
AATTAAAACAAGGCAGAAGAAGGGCGCAGAGAAGAGCAAGCGACGGAGCCACGAGCGAGGCCTTTTCCCATCCCGTTTTTGCCTGTGGAGGCAAGAGCTTGCAGTAGCATCCATTGCCTCTCCACCCCTCCCCTCTTCCTTTCCTTAAAAAAGAGAGGGCGGAAAAGGGGGCAAAAACGACATGTAACACAAAGCCAAAATGAAAGGGAGGAAGTCCTTCTTCCTCTGCCTGTTCTTCTCTTGCTTTTTCTTAGAAGGGCATCGAACGGAGGGAGGGGTAAGGCTTGGGGCGGGGAGAGGCAAGGGATCATATCTCCAGTTCAACTTCTTCAAGAGAGAGAGAGAGAGAAAGAGAGAGAGAGAGAGAGAGAGAGAGATAGAGAGAGAGAGAGAGCGAGCGAGATTAAGCGAAGGGAAAAGTGATTGGCAGCCGCCGCTGATGAGACGGAGAGAATCGCTTCTCTTCCTCTCTTATTCTTCACTTGCTTGTTCATTTGAAAGGAGGCAGGGTAGGGCATAATGGGCGAAATCGAGGTAAGGAAGGAAGAAAGAAGGAAAAGAAAGCGACACACAGAAGACGAATCATTTACTGTAAGTCCCGAGGACGCGAGAATATTATGAGCAAATATCCTGTCACGACTTCCTGGAACCTTCAGGGTGAGGGGCGAGAGAAGAGGGAGGGGCAAGACCAAGTTAGGAAGAACACGTAAATTCCTTTTCTCTCTTCTCTTTTTCCTTTCTCTTCAGCAAGAAAGAAAACAGAATGGAAGCTAAGAGACCCTCTCTCTCCTACCAAAATGGCAAGTTTTTATGTTTTGTTTTTACAAGTTTGCACCTTCACAGATCCCCATCTAAGGCCAAAACATAAGGATTCTCGCCAGTTTTGCAACGTTCAAAACTCACCAAATTGCTCGTGTTAGTGATTTTTGCTATTCTGGGCCTTGACAGACCACCAATCCATGGGATTTCCCCTACTTCGGCGGCCTTGGGAACCTCGCCAATGGCGTGTTTTGGTGATTTTGGACCATTTTGGGTTTACAAAACCAAAACATAGGGACTTTCGGTAGTTTGGCGACCTTGGAAAGTCTCAAATGGCAAAGTTTTATGGTTTTAAATCATTTTTTGAGACTTCGCAGATCTCCACCGAAGGCCAAATAATAAGGATTTCACCAAATTGCTCATTCTGGTGATTTTGGTCAATTTTGCGCTTTCACAGACTCCCGTCTAAGGCCAAAACATAAGGATTTCATCAAATTGCTTATTTTGGTGATGTTGGGCAATTTTGCACCTTCACAGACCCCCATCTAAGGTCTTCACCAAATTGCTCATTTTTATGATTTTGGTTGCCTTCACAGACCCTTATCGCATTTTCACCAAATTGCTCATTTTTGTGATTTTTGGCAATTTTGCGCCTTCACAGACCGCCATCTAAGGCCAAAACACAAGGTCGCCAAGTTGCTCATTCCTGTGATTTTTGGCAATTTTGCACCTTCACAGACCCTCATCTAAGGCCAAAATATCAGGATTTTCACCGAATTGCTTATTTTTTGACGTTGATCAATTTTACGCCTTCGCCGAAACCGAAAGGTTTTCACCAAATTGCTCATTTTGGTGATTTTGGGCAATTTTGCACCTTCACAGACCCGCATCTAAGACCAAAACATATGGATGGCCAGGAAAGACGTGGGGGGGTACCATATACATATATACTCTACCATAATTTTCTGTACAAAATGTGTGTTAAAACAATGGGCGGGCGTTTGGTCTGAGCTAGGTTCCCTGCCGCCTCCATGTGCGGGGGACGGGGCATGTCACTGTCGACGGCTCCTGAAGGGACTCATGAGCGGACGGGGGAGATCGGTTCACGACTGCTTGCCACGAGTTCCGAAAGAAGGGGGTTTTGCGCATGCCTACCAGTACCAAGTCGCCACGCTCCAGCCTCTGAAGCTCTCCGACGGCTCCAGGTCCAGGGTCCAGTCTAGGCCATCACAGTCGGCGAGCCCCAATGACCTGCCGGCGCTAGGAGCTACTAGCAGAGCTCCTGGAATGCTTCTTGGGTTCCTCCGAGGCACCCGCAGCCTCCCCCCCTTTGAAGTTGTACGAACTGAACACGCCTCGAACGCAGCAGGTCCACTTGCTCTTGCAGCTCTGGCACCACGTTGTTCGCTGCGAGCGGTTCGGCCTGCCCAGACCAATGTATTGTGGCTCCGGGGGTCGGAACTCGAGGAACAGGACTGCCCATGTCATGTTCTCCCAGTGGAGCCCTTGCGTACACTCCCACAGCTGCGGACTCCTTATGACGCGTGGGCGTAGCCATATTGCACCAAAGCACTTGTGACCATGCAGCCGCTCTTGGCAACACACCGGTTCAATTGCTCCTCCTAAACTTGAGGCCTCTGGCACCTGGAACGCAACTTGGGTCACAGGGCTCAGCGACCACTGTAAGGCGGGGCGGACCGAAGTTCTGAATAGGGACAAACCTCTAGTCCTTTCCCACCAACACAAACTCCCCTCCAAACAAAATGTATACAAACAAAACACACAAACATTAAAATTGGGGAGTCCAATGTTTGTTGGGGCCCGGTCGCACTTGAACCCTCGACCCGAAGCCCTGAAGTCTAAAAGCAAGAGATTCCCTAAACCGAAACACTAAACCCCAAAGCCGAAATGCGGGAGAGATCTGCTGGTGACTGCGACCAGGCGCAGCCTTTTGTAGAGATCTAGCTAAACCCTGAAACTTAAGCCCTAAACCCTAAAACCCTGAGAACGAAAAGGCTGAGCCCTAAGCCCTTAACCCTAATTGAAACCTACTTTTAAAAAGTCTCAACTCAAGGGTGGAGGCCCTCAACACTCCCCCCCCCCCCCAAATTCTCAAACAACCATAGCACCGGGCTGGGCGCAAGGGGGTGGCGGAAATCATGTTTGAAAATTGGGAGGTCTTGCATTCATAGGCGGAAGCGAGTGCACTTGGATTCGAAGGTTTGTCCTATTTGCCCGACTTTTCCGAATTTTATGATTTGGCCACTTCCCTCTCCTATGCTTAACTGTGGAAGCACATCACGGGCCTGGATCATGTCCTTTGGGGAGAGCAAGGCGATAATGTCGGTGCGCTTGGGAAGCAGCGAGCCCTGCAACACACGCAGAGGCCACGAAGAGCGATCAAGTATCGACGTTAATGGAGGGAAGCACGCATCAACGCTACGACGCACATCCAAACATTCAAAAACCGTGAACGCTGCGCGTCGCTCAAAGATTACGATCTTGGCAGACACTCATGTCTTCGGCACTTTTGGTTGCAACGATCCTTGCAAAGATAGAGCTTCCCCCTTGATGCGCTCCCAGCTGGGGGTCTCTACCAAGCAATGCAAGAGAAAGAGACTGCTGCCCTGTATGACATGCAACGCCGCCTCGCAGATGGTCGTCGGATAGGGGATGGGTACAAAGCGAGCATCAGGGCTATGGCCGCGGTGCTTCAGCAGCGGGCCAACAGCCTGACAGGTACGAAGACGTCTGGTTACGCTGGTTGGAATTCTTGTATGCAAGCTGACTATGCTCTGACATCATCAAGGGCCACGGAGAACACAGCCGCGAGCTCCTGCTCCGAGAAGCTGAGGTCACCCAGGAGGAGCGTGGGCATCTGGGCCAAGTCCGCATACCTGCAGAGCGCAAGCTACGGCAGTGCAAGCTCCTGAGCTGCTGTGGGGATCCTCTTGTTTTCTGTATTGTTCCAAGGACCCCGATGTGGAAGCGCAGGCAAAGAAGGAACTTCCCGAAGCATCCCGGAGGCGTCGGCTTGAAATTCTCATGACCCGCATGGCCTGCAGAGGCACTCTGAGAACTCGCGGCGGCGCCATGGTCGGAAAGTTGAAGGATCATCCGGCAGGTGCCTGAGCAAGATCGGGGGCTCTCGGTCGGGCTTGTGCACTTGAAGGCTCGGGATTGAGGGTGTACAGCTTTCAGGAAATAGAGAGATGTTTTAAGAGCAAGCGGGGCGTTGAAAGTCCCCACTTCGGGCTCGGAAAAGTCTTGCGGCAGCCGGGCAGCGCGGCCAGAACTCGAAGCTTGTCTGTTCTACCCTGGAAGCCGAATTGATACTCCTCCATGGCCTGGCACACAGCTGCCGCCGAACTCTATCGAGACATTCACCCCATCCGGTGCTGTTTTGTAGCGGCTTTGACTGAAATTGCGCAAGACGGGCTGTATTCTCGTATATTGGCCTCTGGGTGCAGACATGTGCAGACTTTGATGGAAGGCATGCGCCAAAGAAGAGGAGCCACCCTGAGCCGCCGCAACTCCAACCCTGCAGATGCATTTACCTACCTGGTGACTCATAGAATCGGCAGGCCTTCCTGAGATTGCTGTCGGCAAGGGGCTCGGCATCAAAGAACTGCAGTGTCAGGTAGGCTGTGTCATAGATGATGACCTGACGGGAAGATTACGGAAGCACGTCTTGGCTGCTGCACGAATGTGTTTTGTCTGGGGTGCCTGTTGATGCTCTTGGCCACTTCTGCTGCCGGACGCGAGCACTGCAAAGTCGGTTTGCACATCTTCGCGTCCGAGTCTTTGCTTCACCCTTCGGAGCAGTTGCTGCCGGCACCCCTGGAGGCATAACACATGTTTGGGATATGCTTCGTGCAGGAGCATCTGCTCGACAACGTCGACGATGTGTTCCTGGCGACCTTCGTCATCGTCATCGGCTGTCATTACGGGACCGTTCAAGCCTCGGGCCTCACTGAGCACGTTCCACGAGCAGGCGTTAATGGTGAGCTTTGCACCTTGCAGATGAACTGCAGCAGCAATGGGCAGATGGTCTGAGGGAAACCTCCAATTTCCTTGAAGCGGTCGCGTGACCTTTGGAAGCGTTCGCAGCCAGTGCCCAAGAACAGTCTCCACGCACGCCTCCAACAACTCTTCTGCCTCCTGAAGCCTGCACGTGGGCATGTCATCACCTTTGGTCTCGCATGGGAGACGCCCGATGAGATAATCAAGAGTTTCCGCAGCCTCTGCCGCTGCGGCGACCTCCCATGGCCACTGCTTGTTGACCCCGCGCTCCTTCTCCTCAAGCTGCCGCCTCATGCTCTTCAAGCTTCCACCTCGGCTACAGGAGTCTTACCGACGTCCCTTTGCCCCTGCTTGCTACACGCTCCGTAGATGTGGTACCAATGTAGAAGTTAGTTGGTAGTAGAGGGGCTTCCTTTTGGGGCTTATCTCAGTCCGCCAAGCTCAGGTCTGGGCCGAAGACTTCCAAGTCCTCGCGGACTGCGTCATGCACGTCGCACAGCTCCAGTTGCAGCATGTTTCGCAAAGTCTCCGCATGAGCTGCGATCTGGCCCATCTCTGCCACCCAGTGGCTCAACATCGGCTGCAAAGCCTCGAGCATGACGCGGCTAGCGTCTACTGTCATGTTCCGCTGCAGCAAGTAAATCGCCCTCTCCCAGAGGCGTTTGACCTAGGCGGCGCAGGCACGAGACCTAATTCAAAGCAAGCTAACGGTATCAGGAAGAGTGCGGAACCCAACTAAGGCTGATTGGCAGGACGAGGCCCCAGCATACTTCACGGCCTTGGGAGTTGGCCCGCAGTAGCCCTCCAGCTGCTCCTCCACCACTGAAAGGAAGTCGCACTCTCCCGTCACAGGCTTGATCTGGCTGCCGCACATGTAGCCGAAGCGGATGACGTTCGTGACCTCGAAGAAACGAGGTGCAGACGCCTGGTTCTTGAACAGATTGATCTTTGCGAATATGCTTATGAAGGCCGATCGCGACTTGTTGCCCTCCTTGAGAGCCTCTGACAAAGAGATCCTTGTCTGGGCATCTTGGGAACAACGGGGCTTGCTGCCTTTGCTGATATCTTCTGTGGTCCAAGTGAGGAACTTGGCATCCTTGGCATCGCTCGCAGGGTTGCTTCTCCCCGCCTTGAGTCCGGCCCAGAGAATGTCTGCTCCCAGCTGGCTGCATCTTTTGCAGATTTCTTGAAGGCGACCTGCCAGGTGGGACAGCGCGGCAGCTTCATCGTCCGTGCTGAGCACGACGTACTCCTCCAGATCGACATCACATGGGAAGCTTGTGCTCTTGAACTTGAAACTTCCAGCAGGGCGGACGTCTCCTTGAAAGGAGACACGCCTTACCACGTCCCGAAGCTTGTCGCTTAGGTCGGGGAGGAAGCGCTCTTGTAAGAGCTGGCAGCGCCAACAACGCGAATTTGCAGGATAACAGTCCTTCTGGCCGCAGGCACTGAAGAAAACTTCTGGATCGTACGGGATGTGCTGGCGAGCGTACACCTTGATGCTGCGCTCCTCCTTCCTATCCATGCCCAACGCAGCAAAGAAGTAGTCCACAATGTCTTCGACGCTCAAAACTCTTGTTTCTTCTGTATCCTCGTCAGGCTCTAAGGAGAACGAGCTCGGTTGCACACGAATCTTGAGGAGCTGCGTGCCCTCGACAGAAGGCTGGGTGAGGCTTGCAACAGCCGTCTCTGAGCGCAGCTCGACGTGATTCCGGAAGATTTGAGGGGGGCCGGGGCTCAGCTTGCCCGTGCCGCAGGATACACGCACCTGCTCGCACACCTGCGCCGCAATCTTTGCCAAGATGGTCGGAGAGACTAGGCCGCGCATGTCCATGTAACAGACCTCACCGTTTTTCTGTGGCGATTCCGGCATCATTGCAACCTTTGGCAGGCAGCAGGGCACTACAAACTCGTTCTCAAAGGCCCGTCTCAAGAGCAGCCCCTTCTGCTCCATGGTCTTGAGCAAAATAGCGGTCATTGCCTCTGCCTCTCCTGGGGCGAAGTCTCCCCTCCACAGCTCATTCAGCAGCTCGCGCGTGGCCACGCCGTCGGTGTGCAAGCGGCGAAGGGTTGTCTTGGGCACGCGAGCTGCACTCTTTCGCAACCCCTGCTTGTAGTGCTCCGAGTGCTGAAGGCGGCTTTCAGCCCAGAAACGAAGGCTGATGACCTTTGCAAGGGCCACGCCCACCTTTCCAATGTCCAAGAGGACGTGCTCCTCCAAGCCCTTTTCCTGAAACCACAGGAGCGTGCCTAAACTGTGAAGCAACCTCAGCACGTGCAACACTTCGGTTCCGCTTATCGGTGTTGGCCTGAGGCCTTCCAAGAGCTCCCGCACCTGCGACAGCCCCAGTGAGGTGCAGGAAACATTCACGTCGAGAGTCGTGCTGTTCCTGTCAATTCGGAGGACTTCGACGCATGCACCTTTTGGTGCGACCATCTTCTCGCCACTGAAGGTCTGCATCTCCTGGTTTGACGTCAGGTTGAACTTGAACCCTGTTGTGAGGTCCATCCTGCTACCAAGAGCCTCGTACGCTTGTGCTTCGAGCTGTTCTTTTGGGGACTTGGCGTTCTTGCCGCCGCCAAGCTCCGTGAGCAGGTCGTGGGCTCTCAGCCAGGCGACAGGGTAAAGCTGCGACTGCAGGCCCGCGTGCGGCTTCGCATTTACCACGTCTGTCCGGGGTGGCTGTGGCAACAGAAGTTCTGTAGACAGCGCGTGCAGCCGCTCGCGGAGCGGGCGGATGTAGCCGTCGACGTCCTCAGCGAAGTTCTCCACAGGGAAAAGCCACTTGGACCGGCAGTCGGAAGGTCCTGGGCCTCTTTGCAGTTGGTCTCGCAACCTTGGCAGCATATCCATGAGCTCTTCAATCCGAGTATCCAATTCTTCCTCGTCAAACCCCTTCCTCGCCCACTTTGTGGCAACCAGGAGGACCGGTGGAGCTGCAGTGTCGTTGCTGGCGGCACCCGTGCCATCTGTAGCACCGTGAAACACGAACCACAACCAGAGTTGGAGCTCGTGCCAAGCCTGATCCAGGGTTTGCCTAGCATCCACGAACACCAAATAGATGCCTTTGCCGTGGAAGTAGAGGAGGTTGCACTGTGCGTACTCTGCTTGTCCTGGCTGACACAAATCTTACACAAGCAGACCAAAAAAACAAGAACAACGGGCCGTCCAGAACGCGCACCAGCATTGACAACCCTGCATGTCCTGGAAGGTCCCAGCACTGGAGTCTAGGATGGAAGGCATCCTCATAATCAGACTTGTTGATCTCCAAGAAAAGGCCGTCGTCCATCTTTCGTGGTCCCAGCATCTCCTGGGCTTCCCGAGCCGTCCTCAGCTCCTCCTGCTGAATCTCCGGGGCCTTCAGCAACTCCTCCGGTTTCTGCTGGGCCTCTTGGGCCTTCAGCAGCTGGGCCTCCTCAGCCTTCCTCTGCTCCTCGTCCTTTCTCAACCTCGTACTCTGGGCCTTCCTCAACTCCTCCTGCTGAACCTCCTGGGCCTCGCGGGCCTTCGGCGGCTCTTCCTGCTTCTGCTGGTCCTCCCGAGCCTTCCTCCGCACCTCCTCCCTGCTCAGGTCCTCCTGTTTTCGCTGGGATTGCCGAATGGCGCTGACGGCACTGGCATCAAACGTACTTGTTTCGCAGCGGTCCCATGAAGACGAGGAATGATGCTGTGCCTGGACGGCACAGACCTCCACTCCGTAGGTGGAATCTTGTTGCCCTTCCTCTGGGACTTCGCCTTTCAAGCACCTGCGGACACTGTGCACATAAATGCATGCATAAACTAAGGCGATTTCTCAGGGATGAATGCTCAGACTCATACTGGCACCTGGCATGGGGGGTCTTTGTTTGCCGAAACGCGATCATGCAAGAGCCAAGATCGAGTACGGCCACTGCAGCGGCTGTTCCCTGCCTGAGGGTGGTCGTCTTGCCAGCCCGGCCCTGCCCGACGAAGCATACACGGACCACGGGCAGCGGCGCCTTGCCGGAGATCTGCCAATTCGACAGCTCCTTCTCCAGGTGCTCCCTCCTACCTTGTTTCACATCGCACAGATGGAGAAAGTTGAGAAAGATTGGTGGTTCGTCTGCGCATGTTGAGTTTGAGAAGACAGCCGAGCGGGCCTGCCACCTAGGGGAGTGGCATGCACAACATCTGCCCCACTAGCAGGATGCCGGAAACTATTAACATACCCATCGGTTCGGGCCATTCTCACTCTACCCTTCAAGCTCTGCAGGCGGACTCTGATGAACAAAGCAGGTGATGAGACCCTGGCGATGTTGCTCCGAGTCCTGGCGTCCAGGCTTGTGGCGCGCAGGTGCGTCCATCTCCAGGCGCTCCCTCCTACCTTGTTTCACATCCACAGCACAGATGGAGAAAGTTGAGAAGGATAGAGCGGTGAGTGCACCAACCCCCCAACCTAGACATGCTGGGCCTCATAGACATGCTGGCACTGCATCTTCATACATTTGGCATGCTGATTTCCGCCGAGGCCCGAAGGTGTCTAGGTTGCCCGAAGATACATGTCAACCCCCTTTTTTTGCCTGGAATGGGTACCCCGGTTGCCTAAGGCAACCGGGATCGATCTGCCCCCACCCCCCACCACCCTGCCCCCCCGACACCCCCGCCCCCCACCCCCCTGCGGACCTATGGGTGTCTCGGGCTAGCGTAATTGGGCCAGGCCGAGGCAGGTCGCGCAGCGCTGAAACTATTACATAATCCCTTCCCATCGGTTCGGGCCATTCTCACTCTGGCTCTGCAGGCGGACTCTGATGAACAAAACAGGCGATGAGGCCCTGGCGATGTTGCTCCGAGTCCTGGCGCGCGCAGGTGCCGCTTCGAGCTTTCATGTACAATTTGGGTCCTCAAAAGTATCACTCATGCCGTTGGGGTGAAGGATGGACAACAACGAGTTAAAGCCCAAACGCAACCAAGAAGCACAAGCGTGGTAAAGGAGTGCAGATTATAGTTGTTTCGCTTATTGGCACCTGGGCAAGACCTGTTGCGATTGCTTTGCTTGTGGCGGTGTTCGGGCTAAACGACTCTGCTCAATCAAGTCTTGCACCTACATGCAGCCCTTCGCCACCGCAGTCATTCTGAAACTTGCTACGATAGCCACTGCCCATCACTGCCCAACACTCTCTCTCTCTCTCTCTCCCTCTCTCTCTCTCACTCTATCTCCCTCTCTCTCTCTCTCTCTCTCTCTCTCGCTCTTCCTCTCACTCTCACTCTCACTCTCACTCTCACTCTCACTCTCACTCTCACTCTCACTCTCACTCTCACCCTCACCCTCACCCTCACCCTCACCCTCACCCTCACTCTCACTCTCACTCTCACTCTCACTCTCACTCTCACTCTCACTCTCACTCTCACTCTCACTCTCACTCTCACTCTCTCTCTTTTTGACTGCCTGCCACCACCCCTCTCGCCTCACAAACATTCGAAACCTGCGCTGAGCCCCGCACAAATCTGAAGGTCACCATCTTGGGCGGATCATGATCTTGCAGCTGCGCCTCAAAGCTTTGCAAGGCAACATCTGGGAAGGTTGCTTCAAGCTCCACGGGCAAGTCCAGCTGCAACCTCCGGACGTGTCGGAGCTTCGTGTCGTTCAGCTGGCTGGCAAATTCCTGAAGGTCAGCCGTACACAGTTCTGCTTCATCTTTGTACAGCCAACGCGGCAAATCGCCCAGCGAAAGGCCCATCTCAACCTTGTCATGGCAGCAACTGCTCTCACTCAGCCAGAATTCCCGCTGATGTCGCGGGTAGACCTTGCGAGCACATGCCTCGCAGCGGGGTGCTTTCACAGATTCCACCGGGATGATGTCCACGGAGTACTGCTCCCCATCACCGATTTCCAACAACATGCCCTTGCGCACGTGGTCCCTCACGGCCCAAAGTGAGAGGAAACCAAAAAGCACCTCTCGCCAACCGAATCCCTCTGGGGGATCCTCATGGGTGAAATACGAGAAGAGATCGATGTCGTAGGCTGGTGCCTCTGGGGTAATATTGATCTCAAAAATGACCCCAGACTCGTGTGGGTGCAGGAAACTGCTCGCAAGCTCATGATACTGGCACCTGGTAGAGGACGGAAACGCGAAGTGGTAGAAATGCTTGTGAATCGGAAACCTATCTACTACTTCATCTGCTCCCGGAATTTTAAAGTTGTGGATCCAGCAGCAGAGCACCTGGCCGTCGCGAAGAACGAGGCTTTCTGGCAAGGCTTCTAATGCCTCCTGCAGAAACAATATGAAGGGGAGCACGATGTTAATTCGTGTCGAGCCGCCAATGCTGTGGGAGCCCCGTTCCTTTGACGAAGCTTCACCATTCACCAGCTTGTAGATACTGGGGCGATCCAAGGTGTACACAAAAATTGCGCAGGCATATTCTGGGTTGTAAGCCTCCAGACCCTCAACCACCTCTCTGTGATCATTGCACGCAATCTTGTGCCTTCGGCCCAAAAAGTTCCGCTCAAGTTTTTTCTTAAAAATGCGTAGTGTCGCGTCGAGGTGCTGATTTTCCTCCGGTGTAAGCAAAAGCCTTAGCGGGCTCAATGCATCCTCCAAATTGCGCGGGGCATACTCCCGGTTCCGTTCGATCCACGCCTGCACTCGCTGCAGCCATGCCCAATCTTCGCAGTCGAGCGCGCCTGATGGGCTGCTTGAGGCCATCGCACAAAGGCTGGGGCCAAGGGTTTGGCTAACGGATGCTGATTCGTTAAAAACGCAGAGTCTTTCACATTTGCTGCACACTGTTAAGCTATAGACGCGAAAGGAACCTTCAAGAATTGTCCACGAATAAGAACTTTGGTTTTCTCGTCCCTGAACAATGTGAACCGCCCATGCCTGGTACGGGGCAGGCGGAAGCATAAAACGCTGCGGACAACAGTTGAGGTGAAAGAAGGCCAACAAACATTAACTGGCTGCGGGGTCAGCACAGCCGGAGGCACTGAGGGCGTCAGCTTACACCGCGGTTCCACATACGCACAGTTCTGAAGGGTTTTCAATCATCCGTGTCCCGCCCCTTTTCGACTTAATGTTTCTGGAGATCCCTCCAAGGCCCAGCCTTAAGAGCCACATCGGTTTACCCCTCGAGGGGCCCAGCCTCACGACTTTTGACACTTCCAGGACAACCTCATGAGCCAGATCGTTTGACCTCTCCAGCTTTTTGAGTAGGGGCGCAGCCTTAAAAAGCCAAAACTTTTGACCTGTCGAGGGCTGACCCCTTGAGAGGTCCAGCCTTCAGAGCCAGATCTTCTTCACCTCCAGGAGCCCAGCCTTAAGAGCCTGATGAGCCAAATCTTTGATCCCTCGTACGGGCTCACCTTGCAGATCGGGGCCCTGCCTGAAAAGCCTTCTTCGGGACCAGCCAGCTTGGAACCCCGAGGCGCATGGCCTTAAGGGCCAGATTTTTGGACCCTTCTAGAGGTCCAGCCCTAAAAGCCAGATCTGTTGACGTTCAGGATCATTCTTCTTGCTACAGGAGGTCTTGAGTCCAGATTCTCAATGTTGACACAACGCACACATGCACACAAGCTGAAAAGCAGACATTCTTGAAACTTGTATGTGCTCCAATGTCCTTTTCTGACTTTGGAGTCAAAGGACTGTTCTTAAAGCTGAATCCCCCAAAAAGTCAAAAGGTTAAAACCCTTCGGCTGGGTCCCTCGAGGAAGGCTGGGTTCCTAGAGGGTCAGAAAATCTGAAGGCTTGAGCCCCCTAAAGGAGTCAAAGATCTGAAGGCTGGGCCACTAGGTCACTTTCTATTGAACTCAATCGACTTCTGAACCCAAATTCGAACTCTTTTCAGAGGACGCTAGATTGTGCAGATAAAATTGGAATGTGGGTTTCGCACTTGGGGGTGGAAGTTTTCATTGTTGTTACTGTTAGGAAAAACTCCGTCTCCAAACTAGTTCACGCTTTACCTTGCTACTTGCTGTTCTAAGTTTTGAGGGAAGACTGGCAAGGCTTAGAGCAAAACTGAGCAAGAGGTTTGACCGGCTCCGTAGAAACGCAAAGCAGCCTCAGAAACCCTACGCACTTAAGGTAAGGAAACAAGGGAAACTACCAAACCCCACAACCCACACAATAAGCAAGCTTGCCACCTTTTCACTTTCAGGCGAAAGACGTTTGCAGAAGCTCGTGGCCTTGAGCCTTGAGCTAGGCTCCTTGAGCCAAGGCTCCACACTTGAGCCAACTACTCATCTTGAGCCAAAGCATAGAGGCGGCTTCACTCACTGCAGGCTTCCAATGCTGAGGCTCTTCGGGTACAAGGCAAAACAAGACCAAGTCTCTTCAAACACTTTCTACCCTTCCCAAACTCTCAGCAGACTTTCCAGCTGTCTACACTTCCCTACAGGCGGAAGGCACTTCACCTCGAAGAGAAAACGGTTGTCCCACTTAGTTAGGGTTCGCGTAAGAAACGGACAACGTTCAACGACAAACGAACGACTTTCATCACATCCCAGAAACTATGTACATGCACACCATGCCTAGTGTAAGAACAAATCACCATCGAAACATGCACAAGTCATGTCAGGCAATTCCAGACCGTAGATCTGGTGGCACAGATTCCAAAATTGGGTTTGAATTTCATCCTCCAGCGCTCGAGCGCGCAGCCCGTAAGCTGACCTCAGCATTCCTTGGCTACAGGGTTGGCAAACCACACCCAGGGCTAAGCTTGCTCCGGGCAGCCAAGAGCTAGCCCCAAAGCAAACGTGGGCGAACCGCCCCTGTACAACTCTCTGACTTGGAAGTAACCACAGCCCAAGTGTGCTATTTGCGCAGAGTCGCCACTGGACATTGTAGAATGAAACTTACTTTTGGGGCTTGGAGGCATTTAAGCGTGTTGCTCCGGAGTTGCCATCCACCTATAGGGAAAGGCCAATGCCAGCGAAAGCTGGTGAACGTCAGTTTGTCTGAGGCTTCTAAGTCTTCTAAGCCTCTCGAGGCATCACAGAGGGCTTCTTAGGACTTTCTCATGCCGTCAAATCTTTGAAAGCTCAGAATCATCCAAACTAAACATCAAAATTTACATCGAGGCCTCTTCGAAGTCCGTCGTTAGAGTGAGAATGAAGAGGACTTGGAGCCAGCTGCGGCTGAAAATTCTTTTTACATGAAAGAAGAGCCAGGGTTCAACCAACCACAACCAAGAAAGGACGGCGGGACTACTAACAAGACCCCACGCGCTCAGTACCCAAGCTCGTCAATGTAGTCCCTGTTCAGAGCCAATGCAGCACCAAGCCGAGTGGGGGAATCGCAAAATGCGATTGTGTGCCAGAAGTCAAAATCACCATCACGTTATCATCTGAGTAAGTTGAGCACCAGTAGATAGGCTGTCAGCATGCTCGCAGTAGTCTTGGCAGACATTCCAAGGACGGACGGGCTATTCAAGATGCCAAAGCGGTCGATGTCCGACTGTTGTGTTGACCAAGACCGAAAGTAAATCACCAGTGCCGACCCCTCCCGTGGTAAGCCAGTTTGCCCCATGGTGATCAGCCAGTGGGGTCTTCCGTATACGCCTCAGCCCACTGCACAGTGCAGCGTAGAGGCACACGGTGTTCGCCGTGCCGAATCTTCTTACCCCATGGTGATCAGCCAGTGGGGTTATCGACTATGGTCCGCCTGGGGGCCGCCCTACGCGCGCGCGCGCTTCGCGCGCTTCGCGCGCCTCGCGGGCCTCGCGGGCTTCGCGCGCTTCGCGCGCGGGCTTCGCGCGCTTCGCGCGCGGGCTTCGCGCGCTTCGCGTGCTTCGCGCACCTCGCGCGCTTCGCGCGCTACGCGCGCTTTCGCGCGAACACGCACGACCTCGCGCGCTTTCCGCGGGCTCGCGCGCTTCGCGTGCTTCGCGCGCCTCGCGCGCTTCGCGCGCTTTCGCGCGCCACTCGCGCGCTTCGCGGCTTCGCGGGCTTCGCGGGCTTCGCGCGCTTCGCGCGCCTCGCGCGCTTCGCGCGCCTCGCGCGCTTCGCGCGCCTCGCGCGCTTCGCGCGCCTCGCGCGCTTCGCGCGCTTCGCGCGCTTCGCGCGCTTCGCGCGCTTCGCGCGCTTCGCGGGCTTCGCGGGCTTCGCGCGCTTCGCGGGCTTCGTGCGCTTCGCGCGCTTCGCGCGCTTTGCGCGCTTCGCGCGCTTCGCGCCTCGCGCCTCGCGGGCTTCGCAGGCTTCGACACTCCTAGTAATACTATTAGTAATGGTACTAGGAGTAGTCGTCGTCGTCGTAGTCGTAGTCGTAGTATAAGATAAGTAGTAGTAGTAGTAGTAGTAGTAGTAGTAGTAGTAGTAGTAGTAGTAGTAGTAGTAGTAGTAGTAGTAGTAGTAGTAGTAGTTGTTGTTGTTGTTGTTGTTGTTGTTGTCGTAGTAGTAGTAGTAGTAAAGCACTACCAGCTCAAGCCGCCCGCGCATGGTAGCTGTCGAACCGGCCAAGGCCCCGAACTTCATCTCTTTAACAGTTCTCGGGGCCCACCTAACATCTCAAGGCTTACTAGCTCTTGCCAGCTGATGGTCACTTGGAGGCTTTAGCCCCAAGCATTTTGAGATTCTGCCGCAGACAGCATATCCACGAGCTGGCCCGGTCCCAATTCCGGGGGGAGAACTTAGATCGTCTTAGACTGCATCTTTCACTCCTAAGTGTGAGGGTTCTCGTCTTTCCGCAGGACGAGGGGAGTCTGATCGTGCTTCGGCACTTCAGTCGAAACAAGCGGATGGCAGAGGGTTTAATTCGGAAACACTCCTATCGTCGGGCCTGTCACCGAGCCTTAAGGGACGGTTGCGCAGTACCATATCGAAGGACAAATTTGCCTCTAAGCCAGGCACAGGCAAGCGCAGGCACGGCTGCACCTAGTGCAAGCCAAGAGACTAAGGAAAACATGCATGCTCAATTTGCACCGCAGCTTCCTCTTAGGCAACCGCGTAGGCGTCACCCTAGAGGAGGTCGCGAAGCCAAACCACTGCGGGTTTTCTCGTGGAATGCAGGTGGATTAAGCCAGCAATTGTGGGCAGAGTTCAAGGAGTGGCTGCAATATCAGCAGGACCTCGATGTTATCTTTATCCAGGAAACCCACTGGACTACATCCTCCCAGTTTAAAGTGCACGGCTGGACAGCTGTCTCAGGCGGGCTGCCGGATGAAGAGCTCGTGAGGTCTCCTCCCGCTCAAACATCCCAGCTACCCGAACAGCCAAAGCACAGGCGCTCTGCAGGTGTTCTCACTCTACTATCGCCTAGCATAGACTCAGCAACACTACGCTGGCAGGATCTACACCCAGGCCGTGCTCACGAGGTTCACTGCGAAATCCGAGGCCATCCAGTGCTCCTGCTCAACTGCTACCAGTACACCAAGCAACGAGGCATGACGGAGCAGGACCACTATGCCACCCAAAGCAAAGTTCTCTCCTCCCTAAGCAAGTCCCTTACCAACTTGTCACAGCGCACTGTTCCGGTACTGGCGGGCGACTTCAACTCTTCCCTAAAACCAAATCCCCCCTTTGTAGGGGGAGTGGTGCCAGCAGGATCTTCTAAGCACAAGCCGGTTCAAAAGCAGTTCCAGAAGTTTCTTCAGCGAAACTCCCTAGTTGCGCTTAACACATGGCAGGGGCGCAAGGCAAACACTTTCATCTCGCCACAGGGCAGCTCTCAGATAGATTTCATCTTGACCTCCAAATTCTACGCTGCTCAGCTGGCCCGCAAAGTGTGTGTCCTCAAAGACTTCAAGCTGGGAGCATGGCGTAAAGGTGGCAAACACATGCCACTCAGGACGGCAGTACCCCTCAAGAAGGTCTGGAGACACCCGTTCTCGACCAAAACTCAACCGGCAGTCCCTTCCAAACAAAAGTCCCTACTGGCTCACCATGTTAGACAAAACACTCCTCTGGCCCAAACCCTGCGGGAGCAAGTAGCAAAGGATGTCGACAAACTCCGAGCGCAGAAGAAAGGCGAGCCTCTTCACCCTGATGAGGTCAACGAGCTTCTTCTCGAACATGCCAAGACTTTCCAGCCGAGGGACCCAGAAGCAGGCAGCTCGGACGCAGCTCCGACAGCACAACCTCTGTGGCGGCTTCATAACCATCGGCAGACCGCACTGCGAAACCTAAAACGTGAGGACGACGTCATAAATAAGATGGCTCGCACCGAGCACCTCAAACAGGCTCAGCGCTCGCTGGACGAGGCAGCCAAGGCACATGCCATCCAGATAAAGAATCAGGCCCGAGAAAGAACTCATCGAACTTTGAAAGAGATTTCTGAGAAGGTCAAACGAGATCCACATGCGGCATATCGCTCCTTAAAGCATGTAGCTCCTTGGTCTCCTGCACCAAGAGTCTGCCTCAGATCGCCATGCGGCCGCATCCTAACTGAGCCTGAGGGACTGGCAGAGTTGAAGAGACATAGTCTTTCCATCTTCTCCTCGCATCCCCCCCTAGCTAGTGGCGTAGGCCAAGCCTTGCCCAAGCTGGACAGAAGTAGTCTGTCCAAAGGCATAGCCTCTATAAAGCCGGAAAAGGCAGTACCGCAAGGATCTGCCCCCGCATCCATGTACCGCCTTTGTGCTTCCACTGTGGCCAATAACTACTGCGACTATCTCGAAGCGGTGCCTCCGCCTCCCGCTCCGACCCATCAGGCGTGCGAGGTCACCTCCTGCCAAGGGAAGCGCGAGCCTCAGCATAACACAGCACCAATGAATCCAGCCGAGCCACCCTCGCTGCCCATAACAGCCAAGTCAGCAGACCTTAGCTTCATACCCAAGCCCTCTAAACCAGCCTCTAAGCCGGAGAACTTGCGACCGCTGGGCATCATTAGGCCAGATGGCAAAGGAATAGCCTCTGAGGCTAGGAGAAGACTTGACCCCCTCTTCAAGAAGGCCCACTTTGCTTCCCCTCAATTTGCCTACATTCCAGGACGCGGTATCGCCGATGCCCAACTCCGGGTAATTGGCCACGCAAGGCGCGTCCGTGCCATGCTTCGATCCCGAGCACCAGACAGATTCTGCACTCCCAAGCGCACGAAGGGCAAGCCGGACCTAATCGGAGGCTTCACCTTCTCACTAGATCTCTCTCAAGCTTTTGACAAAACAAGCAGAGAAGCTCTTTTGCGCTCACTAATTACTTATGGAGCCTCACCCGAAGACGTCGAGCTGGTTGCATCCCTCCATAGGGAGGCCCAGTATAATCTGCGCTATGGACGAAGCCAGGAAACAGTAACCTCCACAAGAGGTATAAAGCAAGGATGCAAACTGGCCCCCTCCCTCTTCTCCCTGGTCATCACGGAGGCGTTCCGGCTTATGGCCACCCACATAGGGTTCTCTCCAATACAGCAGTTCCTCACAGGCTTCGCAGATGACCTCGTAATTCACCGAGACATCCACAACTGGTCTGATCTCTATGCGGCTCATGACATGGTTAGACTGTTACTGCACTACCTGCAAGAAGCCGGACTAGAAGTGAATTACGCCAAGTGCAACATCATGGTTAAACTGGCAGGTCGCCACGCACAGCAGGCCAAGAAGCTCTTCAAGTCACAGGAGCTTCGCTCAGGCCGGAAGGTCACGGTCTGGAATATAGACGCACCAGAGCAGCCAAGACGGCCAATTCTGCTTTCGCATTCCTCAGTTCTTCCCCCTCTCCCCTCTCTTCCTTCCTTCGAGCTGGTAGACTCCTTCAAGTATCTAGGAGTCATGATCAGCTACTCAAACCCGGAAGATCTTACCTATTCTTTAAGACAAGAGAGAGCGGCGAAGAAAAAGCAGACAGTGCGCAAATTCATTCACAATAAGCGCAGGACAAAAACCGCATCTAGGCTGCTTGTCTGGAGAGCCACCGTCTGGTCCACGGCCACTTTTGGCCTGGAATCCGTTGGTCTCTCAGGTAGGCGGGCAAGGGCTCTCCGCTCATGGCATGCCAGACAGGTGCGAGCGGTAACGCACAACCCTGTGCATAAGACTCGTGAAACTACAGCAGCGCTTTTTGCACGTCTGAAACTTGTCTCTCCCATTCAGCAGCTTCATGATCGCTCCGCCCAGCGCCTAGACTCTCTCCGCAAGCGCCGGAATGCAGCCCCAGCGAGTGAGGTCACCTCCTGCTCAACATCCACGCCGGCCAACGCGAGCTCTTCGCTCCTCACTCAGTCCGGCGCCTGGCCACGTGAAGATATCTTAACTATTCCCTCCACCCTGCAAACGGCGGAGGAAATTGTAGCCTCTTACAGCAAGCTGCTCAGGGAGGCCGACATTGACCCTTCTCCGGACGTGCCCATGCACACATGCTGTGGAAAGGTATTTCGTACTGCGGCGGGCCTGAGAACACACCGGACAGTCAAGCACCCGGCTCCTGTTCCGTCACCCCTTGAATTCTCACGCCTAAAGCACTCCGTGGGAGGCCTGCCTCAATGCTCGCACTGCCAGGCGAAATTTAAAAACTGGCATAATCTACAACAGCACGTTGAGCGCAGAGTCTGCCGACAGGCTGGTTTCAAGCTTTCTAGACCTGAGGCGGCCACTCAGGCTGACGAAGCTCCTTCCAAGGCGAGTGAGGTCTCCTCCAGCCAGGAGCTCGTGCCCTCGTCAGACTGCCGTGCTACTGCCGCACCCTCGGTCCAGCTTACCTTGCAGATGGACACAGTGCCTCTCATTTCGCGCATGCGCACCGAACTGCTGCAACAGGCCGGAACCCAGACCTTCCTCGAGCTCCTCACCGGCCACCTTGGCCAGCAACTCACCAGGACCTGTCTGCTCTGCGACTCGTGGATAGCCTCCACGACAAAAATAGCCTTCCACCTCACAAAGAAACACGGGGCAGAATGGGACTCCTATAAAGCCTCGGCGGGGAATAACACCTCTAAGATGTATGTGCTGACCCGCCTGTCACCCTGTCCTGCCTGTGGCGTGAAAGTGGAGAGCGCCCCCCGACACACGAAGCAGTGCCCGGTCATTCAGCAATTACAACTCTTCTTCTTTCTGCACCCTGACGCCCCTCTTTCCAGAATGCACTCGTCCCTCCAACACACTCAGCTCTCACATCTCTCGCCTCCCACCTCTGGGGTTGGCGCATCTTCTCCTGCGGTCCCTAACCCCGGGCAGAGCACGACAACATCACACCAACACGCATCTCCCACACAGGCTACCCCCCAACCAAAGACGTTCCAACAGCGGACCCTGCAGGCTCCTAATCCCAGGTCCAAGCAAAGCCAGCTTCAGCGATGGTTTCGCCCAGGGAGTGCCTCCCAGGCTGCACAGCTAGGCGCAGGACCTCCTCAGCCAGCACCGACAGACCTGGATGCCTCTGCTCCGCCACCGCCTCCTGCAGCTCAGCCTATGCCACAATTGATTAATCCTCATAACTTGTGCTACGCCATTTCAGTCTTGCAGATGATTAGCGCTCTGAGGGAGGACCCCTCAGTGGACTGGTCGAACCTCCAACCTCTCCAGCGGGAACTTCGAGCAAGGGCCTCGCACCCAGTCTCTATTCTCGCACTAGAATCGCTCCCGCATTGTCATCCAGACTGGAGGCTTGCTAATAGGCAAAGTGATGCACTCGAGTACTTGACGTTCTTGTTGGCTAACCACCATGGCTCCTTACAAGGTACCCCCTGGAAGCGAGTCTATCATGCAGACATACCCGACTCAACTGGCTTCTCCCCCCTTCTACTAACCTTCCCGGAAGGCACCGACCCGACCAGGCTGTCCCAGCCTGACTCCCTAGCGGCGCCCCACTTAGCTTATTCACTGTCCTTTTTTGTGCACGAGTGGCACTCTCCGCATGACTCGAAGGCGGCACTGTTGTATACACCTCCTTATATCTTTGTGTCTCTGCCAAGGTTCACAAATGCCGGAGCGAAGCAGCACTGGAGACTCACGGGCTTGCAGGACGAAGTACAGCTGCCTGCATGGACCGGGCCTCACTCTCAATCCTTTGTTCGCTACAGATCCGTCTCGGGACTCTTTCACATAGGGCAGGAAGCCACCTCAGGTCATTACAGATCCTTCACCTTGCTTCCCTCTCTCCAGGTAGGTGATGACTCCAGCCCAGGCTTCTCGCCTACGAGCGAGGAACGTGCACAGATCGGGTCAGGAGCTTACCTTTTGCTCCTCCAACGCTTAAGTTAAGTCCCGTTCATCTTCGTGTGAGGTCCCCTCCTGAAGGTGAACGGGAAGCGATTTCACTCGTGATACCATGCGTGTCCTCCCCAAGCGCTATGGAGCAAGCCCAGCAGGAGCTGCTGAACAACCCTGCACTATGCCAAGTGCTCTTTAAGAACCTCCCCCATCTTGCCGCTTCATCCATGGCTGCGCGGGCATTTGGCCCTGATGAACGTTCAACGTCCAGAGAACTGGTCCCTGCTCACGACAGGGACAGGCCTCCCAAACAGCGCCGTCAGCAAAAGGACCTGGAGCAGGACGAGGAAATGCCGCCGACTCGGTTGCCCTCACCGTCCAGAAGGCCCAGGAGGACTGGTCGCCGTAATGGCTCCAGACCAAGGGCCTCGCAAAACGGTCTGCCGAAATCAAAGCAGGAGGTCAAACCAACCGCTGACCTCTTGGCCAGCATCATCTTGGCCCTGCTGAATCACGAGGATGAATTGACAGCCTTGCGACACCATCATGGATGGATCTTCTACGCCACGGTGCACCAAGCGAACAGTGTGGTTCCCTCCTTGGCACGGATCCAGCAACAGTGGAAGTCGGACCAGCCCCAGGACACCCCTGGCAAGCCCGTTCGCTACGCCCTGTTCCTCGGTCTCCTTCACGAGCTGCACACTCGAGCTCAGGGCTTCGATCACGTCGCCTACGACAGCACGAATCAGGACAAGGAATCAGCACTTATCTCTCTACCAGGAGCACTTGCCTCCCGAGGTCGACACCACACGGACGAGAACCCTGCCTTCTACTGGAACTACATGAGATGGGACGCCAAACAGCGGAAGGTAGTCATCGATACCCAACGCCCTCCTCTCTCGCCCAAGGTTGTCTCCACCCACCTGGCGGCTATGCTCAAGCTAGATCAAGAACAGCTCACCAAGTTCAGGCCGTCCAGACCGCTGCGAGCCAACCTGACGGAAGAAAGGCCGGTCATCGCCTTCCTCCTGGAACTGGCCCTGACCATCGGAGACGACCATGAGGCAATGCACGCCTTTCGACTACTCAGTCTGGAACCTAGTGGGGGTCACCATGCGCAGGGAGGGCCTAAGACGGTCTCCACAGATGCAGACCCTCCGTGATCAGCTAGAAGCGCTGCGCACAGGAGGCAACGAGGGCTAAAGTTTTCCAGGACACCCGAGTCGAGGTCCCCTCCTGAGCTGTCCAAGGCCCCCTTGCCCTCCTGGGGGATCTAGCAAGTCACTTAGCCTCAGACAACCCTCCTACTCTCGTGTAGAGGTCCCCTCCTGAGAGAACGAGGGCGCTGATAAGTCAACCTGTTTTTCTTTCTCCCTTCTGTGCCGCCTCGTGCGCACCGTGCCTGCCAGGAAAAGTCTTTTCTGCACCACACGTCAGGCTTCAAGTGGCGTACTGACTATTGCATCGAACTGCCTTTCTCCCATTACAACTGAGGCCGAGCTACACTAACGTCAGCTGTCGACCAGAGCGAGTCACACTCCAGGCTCTCGCATTGCTTACAAGCTGAGAGACTTTCCGCCATGTGCCTGACTGCAGCCCCAACTTAACTCAGCATCAGCCGTTCTGCTCATATTGATCAGTACAGATTGTTCCTCCATCATCACCACGCCATGGCAACCAACCCGGAGGGCACGATTCTTGCCATTGAGAACACCCCTGGCATTCACGCCCAGCCGACGACAAGCCAGGCCAATGTCGCCCAAGCGCTGGTTAAGGCAACGGCACCTCCGCCACCACAGTCATCATGCGGAGCAGGCTGCGACCAATGCCACAGTGCTCCATGTGTTCGACACAAGCCGGGACATCTGTGGCACTGCTGCTTCGGGTGTAGAGACTCCTGGGCGGTGCAACAAGCCCGCTCCAGATACTGGTAGCTATGAGCAGGATAGAGCTCGACTTTTTGCGACCAGCAAGTGAGGTCTCCTCCTGCAGGTAAAACGCAGCTATGTTCTCACAGCTGCGCGCCGTCGACCGAGCCAACAGTCTCAACTAAAACAATCTGCCCTAAATGCATGACAGCACTTAACTTATCTAATGTCTCTCCGCTCCTAAATTGCTGCACAGGCCCCACTGTCGAGCCCAGCACTCAGCCAGTCCTAGTGCATTGCTGAGATAAATGTCTGACCTTACGCGCTGGCAAGATTCTGTGCTCAAAGAAGGTCCACTAGGCCTACAGCGCAGGGCACCTAGGACCATGCCCCCGCGGAAAAGACAGTCGAAAGCTTCGACTCTGCCCTCGTTCGACCTCGCCTCCAACATCTGCACAGAAGCTGATAGGCTGCTGCCTTCGAACTATGTCCCCATCTCGCATAAGAGAATGGACGAGATCAGAAACTACCGCTGGGAGAAGGGCCTCCGTGCTATATCAAGAAGCATGATGGCCCGTCAATCGACAAGGCCGGTCTCGAGCCAGAGACAAGCGGATAAAGAAAGCAAGAGACTAGAAGAGCTGGGAATAAAAAAGCCTGGACTCACTGCAGAGGACTTAGCGGCCCTTCCTACCTCGGACGTGTACAAGAATCTCTCTTCGCTTTCCTTGATCTCGGTCGATACTTCCCGACCGGCAAGCTCCAGCGTGAGGTCGCCTCCGAGGAGCGGACACAGGGAAGCGAAAACAGAACCATCCTCCTCATCTAAGCTCCAGGCAGAGCAGGCGAAAACCTTCACGGCAGAGCCAACACGAGAGCATGCACCGCAACCCTATGCGGGCCAAGGCGTGGGCAGGAAAGAAACCTGCAAGGAAGAGTCGGACTCAGACATACCACCCTGGGCGGACTCGAAGAAGTCGCGCTCATCTCAGTACACCGGTGCAGGAGTTGGACAAAAGGAGGCCTTCGTCAGGCAGCCACCCCCACCTCCATCTCCTCCTGCAAGACAATCAGCTCCCGACTCAGGTCATCTTGAAGGCATCGCGCGCCTCACTTCCACAGAGGAGCTCCAGGTCGTCAATCTTACGCAAGCAGCTCCTCCTCCGCACGAGTTCCTGAACTACCCGGTGCATCAAGGAGTGATAGTTCTTCCAGCAGCCACAGTTCAGGCTCGCGTGGCAAGCAAGAAGGAACAAGACAAGGGCAAGGCGGTCATTCACTCCTTCCCCTACTCCTACCCGCAGGAATTCCCTTTGGAATTGGATGTTCACGTGCAAGTTCGGAAATCGCAGGACGAGCAAGTCAGCATGGTTCTAAAACTGATCCGCACAGCATCCATGAAGGGCGTCACCAGAGCTGTATACAACTTCAAGGGCGGGGAATTCTACTCGGTCTTCAAACTCTCAGTTGTTGCTCCCCAGGAAGAACAGGCCCAGGACGGACTTCAGGCTCATGAAGCGGAACTTGACTTGGCACACGTTTTCCCAGAGATGGTCCCTACGGTGGCAAACGTCTTTGCTATCCAGCTCAGAGTGGCTTCCGCGGTCAATCCCCTGGAGTTTCCCAAGTCTCCCACGCCGAGTGAGGTCTCCTCCTGGCGGGGAGACTCGGGCCCGCCGAAGTATCTCCTCATTCAGCAAGCCTACGGCATCATGGTGGAAAAGGTCCAGCCGCTGGATAACCTCCCACCGCATCTACGCCCCAGCATGGACGAGTGCTACCTGCTGATTCTCCTAGTACTCAAATCGGCGCTCCTAGGATACTATGTACGAGATTGTGGTTGGTCCAACCTGGGCAGACGAATCTCGCCGGACTCCAGCACGGATCTGCCCTTCTTTCTTGCTCTCGACACGTCGGCCTGGCACAAACGCACGCCTCCGGCTCCTCAACAAGCCACAACTTCAACCGCAGATCATGTCCGAGGACTCTTCTCGACCCTAGAGTACCTGGCGGAGGACAAGCCGGCAATCCAGGCAGCCAAACAAGCCTTCACGCATCATCAGCGACAGGTCCCTCCTCTTGTCCAGCACTTCTTCTCCCTGCTCCGGACTCCGGTGGGCAAAGAAAAGGCAGAGAGAATCTTTAAGGACACGCCTCTGGCGCTCTCTGCTGAAGTGTGGGACGCCTTCAGCTAACCTGCACTATGTAGCCATTTCGTGTGAGGTCCCCTCCTGAAACGGCACGCCGGGACAAGTGTCCGGCACAAGCACCCAAGCTAC
This sequence comes from Symbiodinium natans, assembly GCA_905221605.1. NCBI lineage: Eukaryota > Dinophyceae > Suessiales > Symbiodiniaceae > Symbiodinium > Symbiodinium natans. The sequence goes on from CAJNDS010000336.1 coordinate 992,454, forward strand.
CTTTTCAACTCTCGCTACGGCACAAAAACAAGCTGACTGGTTTTCCAGGCCGGCTCAATGCGCATTTAGCACAGCACGATGCCTGCGTGCTTCAAGACTAGCTCAGCTCAGGTCACGAGCTCACAGGCTTGGCGCTCAGTCACCAACTCTGCTTTAGCCCACAAACGCAAGGCTGAAGCAACATCTGTGTATGTGACTCCAGTCATTTCCATCCAATGTCGCGTGAGGTCTCCTCCTGACAGCCATTTCAGATAGGCAAATAGCCCTCTCTGCCCCCTGCGCCATGGATCTTGCTGCTCCCTACATCAGGCTTCGAGGCCCGGAACACAGCGTTTGCCTTGAACGCAATGGCCTATTCAGAATGCAGGATCCGGAACCGCGGTGCAACTTCGAACCATCAATCACTGACAACAAAGCAATGGACGACATCCACGCGCAGACCCAGGCCGCCTTCTACAATCGAGTACAATGGACGACGCAAGATCACAGACTGGCATCGGAATGGAGCGCCTTGATGGCCGAGCACCCGGATCATTCCTTTCCCAATTCAGTTGCCTACTGGCCAAAATGGGACTCCACGGTGGTGTTCCGTGATGACTACTGCACGCTGATGCTTGGCACCCAGCGCACTGCTCTCGACATACCTGAACTCAAAGCGCACCAGGTTGATATCATCGTGACTCTCAACGCATCATCGCGCTTCAGGGAGAGTTATGACACAGATGCCGACTGGCAGTTCATGTACCAAATGGAGGGCATCTCCAACTTGCGCTACCACCTCTCGGATGTGCGCATCTCTCGGAACGATCAAGGCTTCCATGATGTGGTGTCAAATCTTGCCAGGACCTGGATCAGGATGATCGACGAAATTTGAAATTGAGGGCCAGGAGTGCAGCCGCACTAAACCGATGGTCATCCTGTTCCATTGTCTTGCGGGCATCAATCGCTCGACTTCTGCCCTCTGTGCCTACCTGATTGTTCGCTACC
>CAJNDS010000337.1:0-58140 GCA_905221605.1 Symbiodinium natans
GGCACGGTCCCCCCAAAAAGGCCAGACAACCCTGATCAGAACACGTCAACGGAGACGGGCAAGTGGTGCGGGCGCAGGCACGGTCCCCCCAAAAAGGCCAGACAACCCTGATCAGAACACGTCGAACGACTGCCACGCCTGGCGCTTCAAGCATTCAGCATGCATCTGCACATGGCTCGTCAAGCGCTTGCCGGTCAGTTCTTGCGTTTATGCCAAACCAAACAGCAACGTTCAGGCTGCCACTGAGGCTCGAGGGGTACTTCGGCCCTGGCAGAGCATGTACCTGACCCATCCTGACATTACCTCGAAAAACCGGAAGGGCTTGACACATTTGACACGTCTGCCCAACATGCGTGCGCTTCGCAGCGCATCCCCAACTCTTGCGTGGAAAGCACACCATGCTGATCATTCCCAAGAGCTGCTGAGCAGCATCGGTAATTGTATTTAGTTGTGCACGCTGCGTGTCGGCCGCAGCCAGGTCCTTGTGAATTGTGCCCCTTTCGCCTTTTTCGGCTTCCGGTCGATGTGTCAAGGGTAGAAAGTGCCAAGAGGCCAGAAGGGAGGGGTTTCTGGGGGTCCGTGAAAGTTTATGGAGTTTCCCGGGCGGAGCTTTCGTTTCTGCGCTTCCATGCCAGGTGTCGATAATGTCTGGATATGTCTGGATGAATGAAAAGGAGGCGGCAGCGCTGGGCTAGAAGTCGAGGGAAAAATCCCCACGGCTGCAGGCATTTGAATGTCAACTTGTGGGACTTGCTTGAATTGGAAGAAGATGCTTAGTGTTGGGGTATGAGGGACGGGAGATAAGGAGTAGAATAGAAAGTGGAGCATGATGTTGTAATGCATGAACCATGCCCGCTGTCATGAATTGGCGTGTACTGGAGAAAAGCCGCCACGGGGCAAGGACGGCAAACCGAGTGGTGGGAGATGCATGCTGTAGTACTGCTGTCGGCTGCTTGTGACTGATCATTTTACTGCGGTATACAGTAGCGGAACTGAAAAAGACCCGATCCCCACAACACACCCAGACCCAGACCTCCACCTGACATCCTCCGGCTGACATGGAAAGGGTGCAGCCTCATGGAAAGAAATTGTCGCTTTTTGTTTCAAGGCTTCAAAAACCCACAGCCTTCGATATTGCTGATGCTCACCGATCAGATGCAATTTGGAATACTTGATTTGCACTTGTTCCAATGAATATGGCGCATGTATGTTGGTTTGCCATGTGTCAAGAATAGTGGGGGTTTCCGAGCCAGCTCCGTAAACCAGCAAACAACCTCCTAAAGCACCACATTTCCAGAAACGACCCTGTTCTAGTCTTCAACACTTAAGCAGCCGTGCACCTGTTCAATCTAAAACAGCACACCCGAATCCCAACTCAGCACCCTGAAACAGCAGACCCCAAACCACAGCCTAGAACGGTTACAATGTTACAACATGATGTGATTCCGTCCACCACATCTCACGAAACTCGGGGAAGAAACACCATAGCGTACGACGTGGGCCAGCAACTTCGCAATCCTCAAGTTGCCGCTTTGTTCTTTGGCGGCTTGGTGCCAACGTCGAAAGGCCCTGGCACGACGCTTTACGTTTTCAACTCAGCATTGCAGCACAGAAGCACACGCCTCCTTGTCAGGTGCAGCAAACCTCTGGCATGCACCTTTCAGTGAATCACTACTGCAAGCCCACATGTGTCTACGAATGTCTACTGTGCAGCTCTTGTCGCTGGGTGGATGCAAGTCATTGCAGAAGAACAATGGTAGAAAGAACACAGCCATGGACAAGGCGCCTCTTTGGAGCTTGCTCGGGGCTCGCCATGAGCGCGCCTCCACGGGGACAGGGATCCGCTGTTGTGACCGGGACCATCAAAAAAATGCTTTTTCAAGCAAGAATCAAGAAGGAAACTCTTGAAAGCAATCGAGACCAACAAAAATCAAAAACATACTTTCACAATGACAAAACTTTCCCTAGCTTTTTGCAAGCAAACTACACTCTCCTGGAAACTGCCTCCCCAACATCAAAAACTTGTCCAATCAAGAAGCCCCTTCTTTTTTTCGTTGTAGAAACAAGTTCTCACTCATTGGATCGTAAAATGCGAGACTGTCCTGTAGTCGCAGTTACACGTCCGGGTTCGCGAAATGCGTGGCTGTCGTCACTATTGGACGTCCGTTTCATGAGATGCGTGACTGTCGGTGCTTTTGGACGTCCGGCTTCGTGAAACCTCGCGATCGTCTATCACTGTTTCGAGTCTACGCGGTACGACTAGCAAAAATAAGTAAAATCTTCGTGATAATAGTACTCACCAGTTTCAATGTTAACAAAAAGAAAAACAATCGCTGTTACCGGAACAAGTGTATGAATGGCATCAATAGCAATAATAATCACAATTATGTACAAAGAGTAATACTAGTTACAATAGTTATAACAGCAATAATAGCAATAATCATGGTTATCGTGATAGTACTGATAGGAAAAATAGATGCAACATTTATATTAATAAGGATCATGGGAAGAATAAATAGTAATAATAGTAGTAATAATCGTCGTCATCGTCGTCGTCGCCGTCGAAGTAGCAGCAGCAGTAGCAGCAGTAGTAGTAATAATAGTCGTAGTAAAGGTAAAGGTCATACTATAAATAAACGAAGTCAAAGTAGTAGTAGTAGTAGTAGTAGTAGTAGTAGTAGTCGTAGTTGTAGTTGTAGTCGTAGTCGCAGTCGCAGTCGTAGTCGTAGTCGTAGTCGTTGTAGTAGTAGTAGTAGTAGTAGTAGTAGTCGTCGTCGTCGTCGTCGTAGTAGAAGTCGTAGTAGTCGTAGGCAGCAGTAGTAGTAGCAGTAGTAGTCGCAGTAGAAGTAGCAGTAGCAGTAGCAGTAGCAGTAGCAGTAGCAGTAGCAGTAGTAGCAGTAGGAGTAGTAGTAGTAGTAGTAGTAGTAGTAGTAGTAGTAGTAGTAGTAGTAGTAGTAGTAGTAGTAGAGTAGTTGGTAGCAGTAGTAGTAGTACTAGTAGTACTAGTTGTAGTACTAGTAGTTGTAGTAGTAGTAGAAGAAGTCGTAGTAGTCGTAAGCAGCAGTTGTGGTAGCAGTAGCAGTAACAGTAGCAGTAGCAGGAGCAGGAGCAGTAGCAGTAGCAGTAGTAGTGGTAGTAGTAGTAGTAGTACTAGTACTAGTAGTACTAGTAGTCGTAGTAGTAGTAGTAGTAGTAGTAGTAGTAGTTGTAGTTGTTGTTGTTGTTAGTAGTAGTAGTAGTAGTAGTAGTAGTAGTAGCAGCAGTAGTAGTAGTAGTAGTAGTGGTAGTGGTAGTTGGTAGTAGTAGTTGTTAGTAGTAGTAATAGTAGTAGTAGTAGTAGTAGTAGTAGTAGTGGTGGTCGTAGTTACTAGTAGTAGTAGTAGTAGTAGTAGTAGTAGTAGTAGTAGTAGTAGTAGTAGGAGTAGTAGTAGTATTGGTGGTTGTAGTGTCTAATCCTTCCTTCCTTCCTTCCACTCTTCCTTCCTTCCTTCCTTCCTTCCTTCCTTCCTTCCTTGACAAGAGCAAGCTTGTTGACTGAAAGAATGAAACTTTTTGGATTCAAAGATAAACTCCTTTTGATTGTCATCCTGCGGTTATGTTGGTCTTGTTTCTCTTGTCTGCGCGATCTTTGGTTGAGGCGGTTCTGGTTTGGGGCCAAGGCAGCTAGTTTGATCTTTCTTTTACAACACAACGACCTTCCACCGCATGACAAATCGTTCGCACAGCCAGAGGTTTCTGAAGCTGGAAGGCCCATGCGGATGAATTTTCCCAGCCCAGGAAAGCGCCCTGTAGTGGGAGAGGTTCGACAGGAGCCCTTAACCCCACTAGCACCATGGCGTACCATCACCACCAACCCGGATGCTGGAAATGTTGATGAAAGTGCTGAAGATGAGGGTGGTGGTGGTGGTGGTGGCGAGGAAGGTGGTGATCATGAGACGGTGATGTCAGGATAGAGAGGGCGATGCTGATGCCTTTTTAAGTGCGTCTCCGCCTTGCCCAAACACTGACCGCAGTCAAACTACATTCGGCTTTCATCGCCATGCAGTCAACTACGCGGGATAGACTGAGGTCGACACCTCTTGACAGCAGCTTCCTGGATCAGGAGGGGGGAAAATCCAACGAAAAACATATCATGTCAGCGCTTCTTCAGGTCTGGGTGCCCAACATGCACTGCGCGTTTGGTATGACCCGCTGCCTGCGCTGCTTGTGCTGTCTGTTTGACCTTAGCACGACGCCGATGAACGATGTATATAAGAGCGCACGCGGATGATGCCCAAACAACACTGAGCTGCCTACAACTGGCCGGGAGGCTGAAGCCTGTCAACAGGCGTGCCCTTTTGCCATGTGAATAGTTTAGGAACCCACATGGTCATCTTGCATTTTATGTAGATGGCCCGGACAAAGAACACCAGTGACACACCAACTCCTGCTGCAATGCCTGGTGCCCAGCTGTGGTGGCCCCCGAAGTCCTCACGGCACACGCTTTTATTGTAACTTGCATGTAAAGCTAGTGTACACTGGACAGACACTTCACACGGACACGTTGCGCAAGCATTGCAAGCAGGCTGGCGCGTTGCGCATTTGTTTCTTCCTGCCGGCCTCCGCGGATCCAACTTCCTGCACTTCACCCACTTCACCCTCTTGACTATGCAGTACTTCGTGTTCCGGGCACACGGATGTTGCCTTCCCGCCTCGCACTTTGGGGCGCAGGGTGGAGAGGTGATCTCGGGGGTGACAAAGAGCCCGTTCTGTAAGCCTGCAGTTCCGAAAAGAAGTCAGAGCATAGACATAGATGTCATAGTCAAAGTGGGCCGTTTCTGCCTTCCTTCGATTTCCTCGATTCTCTCGAATCTTTCGAAATTAGGAAAAAAGCGCCAAGAGAAAAAGACAGAAAGAAAAGTGAAATGTTGAGCCGACCTTGTTATATCTTGTTGGGGCCCTCTCTGCCAGCCTTCGGCTTGTCGGGCTTCGCTGGCTTCGCAGAAGAAGAGCGCTGGAGCCTCCTTGCAGACGTTCTCAGCTCCCTCTCTTCTCGAAACACTCTCTGCCATCCATTCACAAGCTATACGCAACTGGTATCTTTTTCTCTCCATATTTGCTCTCTTAACCGAGTGCTCTGCACCATTGCATCTCATTGCATCTCTCCTTGCATGTTGAAAATGAGCGATCTCCAACTGCACCTGTTTCAGGTCCCATGTTCAGTTGCCGCCGCTGTCAGAGACGTGCCGCCATTCTTGACGATTGAGACATACTGAGACTGAGATGAGGACTGTCTGGATTCGCTGAGTCAACCAGTGGCGCAGATGGCTTCGTGCATTCGCCTGAAAAAGACTCGCTTGAGCTCAAAGTCCAGCATTCTCCAGCTCCTAGGAATTCGCGCTTGCATCTGCAGCCCTAAGCTCAACATAAGCACTGGGCAGCCGCATCCTCGCCGCCTTTGCCTCTCAGTCGCCAAATATGTCACAACATAGAGTCCCAGTGGAGTCCAAGTTCATATCATGGAGACTGGCAACGGATGCAACGCGGAAGCTCACAATGAACCCACACGAGCTGTATGCCTGAGCTGACAGGCTCGTCCTGGCGAATGCCAAATCAAATCATCGGGGCCCCCATTAATGCTTCACCCCAGCCATGAGTTCTATGTTCAACTGCCTGAGAAGGATCCGAAGCCCTATTGTTATTGCTAGCTTGATGTCGTTTCAGGTCATTGGCACACGTGTCACAGAAGAATCAAACAAGCCAAACGAGTGGAGGGGCCTGTCTTGCAAGATGTTGCCCCGAGTGAACCGTCATGGCGGACTGATCCGGAAAGGGCTGAAGCCTTGACGACCTTCGGGTTGGCTGAGCAAAGGTGTTTCCCAGATGTTTCGAGTACGTTGCCAGACTTCTGTGCTCGCGGAAGAAGCGGGTGCTTGCCTTGGAGATGTCACGGCTGAAGGACGAAGGACATCTTGCACCTGCCGGTATGTTTACCAAGAGTTGCCAGGTCTATGGAGAGGCGCCACAAGTGGAGAACTTGTCTATCAGTATAGCCCGCTACGGCCCCTCCTTCTGCGCAGATTGCTGAGCAGATCCACCAGAGCTGGTGCCTAGGGCGCACAGTGGCAGCGCAGCTAGCTATTTAAGTCTGACTCTTTTGCCCGTTGGTTACCGTTGTGGGGGTGCTATATGGTGCTATGGGGTACTGGCGAAAACTCGGAGCAGCTGCGTGCTGCTTGATCGGCCCCTCCAAGCATCGGCCTCTGCAACACATTTCCAGCAGTGAGGCAAACCGAATCGAGCTTTAAGCGTTCCCATGGCATTCAGAGTCCCAACAGTCCCCAAGAAGCCACTCTGATCACTCTGGCGACCTCGATGAGGTGCATGGCGAAGCTTCTGAGGACACTGAGAACACTGCATACATGTGGCAGAAATACACTGGCGACTTTGAGACTGGTTCTGAGGGTGCTCCGAGTGTTCTCGCGGCATCTCGCACAAGAGCATGCAGAGCTGCAGTATACTGCTGTTGCCAATGTTCGCGTTGCGTGATACAACAATCCCCAACAGACACGTTCAAGATCTCGGGAACGCTACGGAACAACATGGTTGTCAAGCACCTTTCGAAAATCTGCACTGAATTATCCCACAGCTTGGCCGAGCATACTATACGTGCGCAAGCCTGCTTTTTGGCGCGGCCTGCGGTCTAACGCTAACATGATCAACTCCGCTTGGGACACGAAAACCAGTCGACCGGAAAACCACATGTATGTGACGCAGGCAACTTCATAGCAACAGTTAGAAGTAGCCGACTGCAATCGATGCTATCCCCTGGTTTCTGCAGGGGTTAACGATGCTGCAGGCTGAATTCGTGAAACTTACTGTAACTTCTGGACAAAACAGAAGACTTGCCTTAGAGTTTAGCAGTTTAGCACTCCCGCATGATCACAAGGCCCTAAGGCTGCATCGCGCCCATTGAGCGGCCGGTCTATTACCGGCGCAACAAATTCAGGCTCCTGCCCGCTCCGCTGTCAACCTGTTCATTGCCCGCACGATTCCACTGCAGCATACTAGCAACATCTAGCAACCCTGCTGGGACACTTTGCAGGACATCACTCGTGACTCGTCATGTGCATGGTTCTCCTACACTTCCTGTCTGATGAGGCTTGCTGTGGGCTGCGGTGGATGCCTTGTATCCGCACCCTCTTTAAGCAGGTAACCAGGTCTGGTCTGAGGAGCGATGCTGTCCACACTTGCCACATCTTGTCGGGACTTCAGAGTCAGTGGCGTAATTCGTTCGTCTGCTGTTCAGGCTTTCTTGTCCATTCATCTCCTGCCCGCTCACGACGGCCGCATCACGGCCCATCCGTGCCCACTCACGTACTTTTGCACCTTCCGGTGTTGTTTTCCCCTGGCGAAAACCTTCTTTATTTCTTGGCTACAGTCATGCCTTGATAGTACATCCCTTCCCAAAAGGCAATTTCAACAGAAACGCCAACGGTGAAGGCCAGGGTGTCACACACACACACCAAAAAAAAAAACACACACACACACACACACACACACGTGTTCTGCTGTTTTGCTGTAAGTACAAAACACCTGTTGGATTATCTTTGTCTTGGGATGTCTTGAGGCTTGGGGACGCTTGGATGTCTGACAACTCTCTTCCTTTCATTCATTTCCTCGTTGGTTCTGCATCAAAGAACACATGAAAAGCCAAGGGTTCGAAGGTGTGGGTGGGCGTAGGGATTGAGAGATGTTGAAGAGCATGATTCCGTTACCAGGCTCCGATTCAGTCCACTCACCTCATGGCTACAAGTTGCATTGGCGGGGCTCGGATGCAGCAAAAGCACCAGAGTGACTACAGAAGACTACCCCTGTCAGGAAAATGTCAGCGAGTGCTCCCACGGCGCCTTGCAGACAACTACCTTCCGGTAGATCGATTCGCGGAACCGGCATTGCCCTGCAGCTGCATCAATGTATTACGACTACCATTCACATTGGCATGCTGTATCCAGCGCAGAGCTGCGTGGCCACCTGGTTTAGTAATCTGCTTGCTTGCGACATGCCCTCCTCATCTGCAGGCAACTCTTCATCCTGTTCGCAATGCTTGGCGGAGATACTGTGCGAAACAATGCAAAGCTAATATACTTGGCCTCGTCGATTACTCTCGTATAGTGAACCCGCCATCGGACACCGTCGCCAATTGGCCGCGAGGCCTCGCATAGCCGACATGAGCCAACACGCAAAACTCAATCTAAGATGCTTAATGCAAAACCTGGCAAAATCTCACAGCACCTGCGTGTGCAGTGGAAGCCACCACCTGAGCAGGACATAGCAGGACAATCTGTCTCATTTCACTGTGTCGTGTTTGTCATGCTCAGGTCTTGGGGGGTTCTTGGGCAGCAGCATCCAAGGATTTTGGCCAAAGACCTGCTCCCAGTTCCTGCAGCCAAAGCTAGAGCAGCTATGCAATGTTCGTGGGGCACTTTGATGATGCAGATATTGCCCTCGTCCTGCGGCGGCCAATATCAAACTTGCTTTTTGCACCCTCCTGCAGAACGTCGCAAGCTACACGCATTCTGCATATTCGGCTCTGCAAAGAACAATCCCAGCACAGCCTCACGCTCCAAATTCTCGATCGTCGTGTAATTTTCCAAGACTAGCTTCATGTGAAACCTGGAGTCGCCCGACACAGAGAGAACACCTTGGGACCTTAGCTGCCTTAGCCGAATCCTTTCTTCAGTCAAGCAGCTTTATGAAGTTTGTGAGCGTGCAAATGAGGAGGGTTGCCATGCAAAACCTGCCATGAACTGGTTGATAGCGATTGCAGCGATGTTGGCACGCCCGGTGACTACACCGGCTGGAATAGTCTTAACCACTTCCTCTCACTTCGACTCATCTCCCTTTGAGCATTGTGAAGCCACATGTTCGCCGTTTCCTTTTCTATGTCGCCAGATGCCACAAATCCTCTCAGCAATCGAGCCGCCTGTTTGGGGTGCTGCCGAAAGGACAACTAAGGACAAGGCAATATTCAAACCTCCGCATATCGCTTGAAATCGCTTGCTTGGCCAAACTCTCAGAGTTCCAAGCAAGTGACAAATGCCAAAGCACAGTAGCTACGCTATGCTGGCCCTGAAGCCATCTGTGAATTACATCTGCCTGCTTGAACACACCATGCCATTTCATCTATTTCAGATCTCTTTCAGCTGATGGCTCAGGACCCTTCAGGACCTGTCCAGCACAGGATCGCCTCCCGTGCCGTAGAGGCCACTCGCCTCCAAGGGACTTTCATCAGTCGCTTCAACTCACTTCCACGGATCTTGCCTGAGGCCGGCATCCGAGTCTGCAGAGAGTGCGGAAAGCACCGCCAGGGCCTGCAAATTGAAGTGACATGCCCGATGAGGCTCGGCTGTCCCAAGGTTAAAACTCCGCAGGCCTTGCCATCGTCCTTACATGCGACGCTACACTTTGTTGAGTGATGGTGAACGAAACCATAAATAGGCTGTGAGAAGCGTTGAGGCTCCGTCCTGTGTTGCAACGTGGCCCAATGCAATAGTCGCGTGGCGACGGGTGAGTTTGTCCTGGTCCTGATTTCGGAGGGCTGCAGCCATCTATCTGGACACCTCTAGAATTTAGGCCCCTAGGCTGTCGGCTTAGCCATGTTTATCGCCGAATGGATGCCTGCAGTCTCTCCAGCAGCATCTCCACCACTTCAGGGTCACCTCTCAGGGCCAGCTGACCCAAGGCTTGGGCAGCCAATTGCCTGGCGAGTGCGCAAGTGCTGAGAGGATCCAAGACAGAGCGGCACCTCCTGATCAGTAGTGGTGCAACGGCATCTGCAACATCGTATGCGGGCCTAACTTTCGCATCTTCGTCTCGGAGCGAGATGCACGCTGCCTTGACGGATCTAGCATCACCAGGCATTGTAACCTGTCATTCTCTGGCAGCTCACAAACAAGCTGCGCAGGCGGATGCATGCAGCAATTTTCAGACTTCCCGGCCTGCGGCAGCGATTCCATCGCCAGCCGCCTCAAGCATACACAAAATAGCTGCAGAGTCAATAGACCAATAGATGCGAACTGGTTCAATAGATGATTCAAAATAGATGTCCATGTAGATGTGCTCGAGAGTTTGGCACCTGGACGCAGCCTTTCTGCTGGCTAAAAGGTCGAGCACGCTGCACACCAAGTTCTGGTGACCTGCTCTTTGAGGCAAAAGAACGCATTGGCTGCCAGGTCTAAGGTCACATCTAAGTAGGCCTGCACCAGCAACTTTCATCAAGCCTTTGATGGCAGTGGCCTGCAGTTTCCAAAGTGGCTCCGTGAACAGCTTGAACTTTGAAGCATCTTGGGCTGGACTTTTTCTGGCCACGCGTCCTTGGTGAAGAGGTCGCCACGGGCCACGTTATCGCAAAGAAGATTAATCACCTTATAAGCAAGTCACATCACACAGTGGCATAGCGAGCCACAACGTGGTGCAACTCTGCGGTGCAAAGCTTCCTGGCACCCTAGGGCCCTAGGATCATTGGATCATATTGGATCATTGGGGTGTGTTGGCCTCCTCGTTGCCATTTTCGGCAATGTAAGACAACGTCTTCAGAGCCACGCGTCGGACCTGCAAATGAACACCATATTTCAACAACATTTGATTTCTCCTTGGCGGCGCGAGTCGATGCGGAATAAAGCGCAGCTGGCGAGGGGCGCCAACTTTTAGGCTCTTTTGGCTCCAAGGCCCTTACAGGGGGTGGAGGGGTGGTGATCTTCGTAACTGTCGCCGATTTTTGAAACCTGAGCTTGTTTTGGCGTGTGACAACTACAGGGTTCAGGCCTGTACTAAGGCTTGGAACTGTCGTGCCTGAACTTGTTTGTGTGGCAAAAGCGTGCGGGCGTGTGGATGTGGAGATCTTCGTCCAGTGTTGTCACTTTGGGAAGCTCAATATTCAACACTACAAGGGAATTCCTCAGTCATTTTCACCTTGCAAAGTTGCGTTGAGCTTGCCGTGAAGCTAAACGGCTTCAATGCCCATATGAGTTCTTGCCAACCCGTCGTTGCCAACCCGTCTTTGTAAGCACCAAGTTTGGCAGGGGGGGGGGGGGGCTGCGTCCCCCCGAACCCGCGGCTTCTTTCGAGTCCTTTCGCCACAGTTGGAAGGAAAAAGGCCCGCCACACCTAGGAAAAGGCACCTAGGAATAGAAAGGCTCCCGCTGCACCTAGGAAAAACAGGGTCCCGCCGCACCAAAAACACAAGGGTCCCGCCACACCTAGGACAAAAGGGTCCCCGCCAAACCTAGGAGGACAAAAATTGGTCCCGCCACACCTAGGACTTAGGAAAGAAGAAGGGTCCGGCCACACCTAGAAAAAAAGTGGCACGCCACACCTGCGGAAAAAAAAAAGCCGGCCACCACCTACGAAGAAAATAAACATCTGGGGAGGGGGGGGAGCTCACCCCCCCCTCCCTCCCCCCCTTGACAAAAGTGTTGCTTGTGCACGCCTTCTGAAAGAATTCGAAATAAGCAGGGGCGGGGGGGCGATTGCTGCTTGCAACTACGGGTTTGGAAAAGTTCATCGAGTTTAGAGACCATTTTTCTTCCTGGAAAATAAGCAGGGGGGTTGCGAGGGGTCCCCCCCCTTTTGCTGTTGTGTGACGGGTTTTGAAAGGATGTAAAGCGGGAGGGGTTGGGGGGGTGGCGCAGTCCTCCCGCCCCCGTTTGCCATCATGGTGCTTACAATGACGAGTGTGGATCGGGTTTTGAAGGTACTTAATTCTCTTCATGCATGACGTTCCTTACGTGGCTAATTGCAAGCACTGTTCTTGCAGTTATGAGGGGCCTTGAAAGGATTAAAAACAGCGTTGGGGGTTCTGTAAAGCAAGCTGGCATGGCGGTCATTCAGAACATTACACCAAAGTATTTCTTGACATGTACGTCTTCTTGTCTCTTGTTTCTTCTCCCATTGTTTATTTCTCACTGTAGTTCTTGCCGGGGAGGCCATGCAAAAGGATGAGGACCAGGGACCGCAGGACCAAGGAACCAAGGCGGCCCGCCACACTTTAGACTTTGGAAGCAGAAAACAAACACCACGCCGAAAGGAAAAGGGGTCCAGCCACAGCTAGGACCTAGGAAAAGACACAGGAACGCCGAACCAGGTGTGTAAGGGACCATGGCACCAAAGAGGCCCGCCTCACCTAGGACAAGAAAGGTCCGCCATGGTCCGCCACACCTAGGGAAAAACACCGGACCCAAAAACAATCATACGGAAGAAACCCATGAAGAGATCACTCTTCTCACGAGTCTTCTCAGCCATATGCTGGCCAGCACGCACGGGGATAACATGGACGTACTCATCGTGAAGGCATGGACACTCTGGCATTCGCATGCACCAGTAGCATGGACGTAACCACCGTACAGGCATGGATACTCTGGCCATTCGCAACACGCGAAGTCACGTTTTGTAGGAAAAAATTCGAATGAGTTTTTTTGTGATCAACGGCCTACATACAAGCCCTTGCTCCGAATTTCATGAGTTTACCACGCCTGCCAGTGCTTTCAACGCATGAGGACATGAAAAACCGGCGATGCGCTATCCAGCCGTTGTCAACCAGCAACAATCAACAACAACTAACAGCAACCAACAACAGCCAGCAACGCCAACAACAACCAACAAGCAACAACAAGAACGACATCCAACAGCAAGCAACAACAAGCAACAACAAGTAACAGCAAGCAACAACCACCAACAACGACCAACAACGACCAACAACGACCAACAACGACCACGACGACGACGACGACGACGACGACGACGACGACGACGACGACGACGACGACGACGACGACGACGACGACGACGACAGCAACACCAACCACACCAACGACACCAACTGCTTTGCTTGGATCCCTTTTGGGCCCCCACAAAATGACCCAGCCGCACTCGGGCCGCGTCTACGTTCTTTCTGTTTTTAGCTTTGGTTCATTCTTTCTTTTCTTTGAAGTCCCACTCTCTCTGCCACGTTTTGCTCTGCGAAGCCTCACCGCTGCAGTCCTCAAGGCATTGGCATACTGCCTCGATTGCTGCCTCACAGGATCGACGTGTGGAACTCACTTTTTTCCTGCTGCTGCCGCCTTGGAGCCGGGTTCCGCCGCCCGCCCAAGAGTATTCAGGGCGGCTTGCCTCAGGGAAGAGGTGCAGCGAATGAAATATCTCACGTGTCTTCAAAATCTGCCGTCAACATGTCATCCAATGGCAAGACATGCAATCCCTTCGCCTCACTTCGCCACAAGGATCCCACATGCGCTTGTATATCAACTCATGCGAGATGACCACAGTGACCTGCATGCTTGGTGAAGCCTACTCACTACACCTGCGCAAGTCTGGATACCTAGCACGTTGTGGATGGTTTCCACAAGAACGATATCTGACGTCACGTCTCCCTGTTGTCAAAGATCATTCTGTCCGGATGCGAGCAGGTGAGTGCAAAAGCGACGCATGTTGGCAGGATCCGGTTCTTCGCCGTGCACAGTTGCAGTAGTCTCTCCAGCTGCTTGGTCGTTCGGTGAATGCTGGCTCTGGTTCTTCAATGGCCAGTCAGGTTGCGAGTTTCTTTGTGGACATTGTGACAGACCCTTGCTCGAACGAAATTTGCACTGCAGATGGAATTAAAAAAGCACGCGAAAACCCTACATTCATGGCCTCACAACCCTTCCTGATGCAAGCTGTCGCTGCTGTTAGCTTTCGTGAAAACAAGTTGAAACAGTTCCATCGTGGCCGCAGCATGCTTTGTATGGGCCGGCAAGTCGCCAGAACCAACCTGATGGGCGGTGCCTGGCCTAACCCTTTGCAGGCCAACAACTGACCCCTTGACGCCAGGTCCAGGATGCGAACAGAAAAACATTGAATGAATGTTCGCCGTCAATGTCCCCTGCAGGCAGCTAGCAAACAGTCGGCCTCAATTGCAGCTTCAGTTTGGCTGTAGTAGTGCTTCATGCGCTTGTTGCCTGAAGTGGAGCTCAAGCAAGCAAAGGCTACCTCTGAGAAAGAACAGTCTGAGCAGCGGAACTGGACATGATTTCTCCACCACAAAGTAGTCTGTGACATTTCGGGGGTAACTCCAGCAAGTCCGCCGTCGCATACTTCAGCTCCTGCAAAACTACAAGGGCAAGCAAATACATCCCGAGAATAGCACCAGGCTCCTTCACGGTGGATTCCTCCCTGCACAGCACGGCAAGCAGAAAAGAACGTCTTGACAAAGCAAACCAAGTCAAAAAACATCGCACTTTCCGCAAGCCTGAGCTCAACTGCACCGAGCTTCCTGCGGGGATGAACGGGGCTGGCTAGAATTTGGCGCTTGTGTGACTCTATGCTGCCCTGCCGGAAGGCTACTGGAAGATCCGCCGCAGATTTACACACACACACACACACGTAGAAATGGATCAAATGGATCCGGATCCATTCAGGCAGCAGGATGTGCACCCGACTAGCTGAGCTTTACGACAACTTTCTTCCAGTGACTGGCGAAATCAACAACCATACTGAATCAATCACCTCTGTGCAGACCATTTTAAGACACTGCAAGGTGACATCAAAGTGCAGCGTTGCGCGGCTCCTGCCACCCACGCTCCAAAGGGAGACCTCCAGAAGAGCCATGGCTCCCAGCTATTCTTCCAGCATGTTTGACACTAGCTGAAGCCCACAAACTCCGGAACATGACAACGACGGAAATTTTGTGGTGGAGCATGCGCTACTAGAGATCTTGCCAAATCTTGCCCGGGGTCATCCGATTGCTAGCTACAGTAGCCTGCCAGATCCTACCAATCCAGATGCCAAGTCTGGCTGGTACTTGTTCGACAATCGGCTAAGCGGTGTCTTGATCCAAATGCCGCACATTGCAGCGCCAATCATGCACTATCCCGTATATCAAAAAAAGTAGGCAATCAGACGGCTTGACGCAAGGGTCAGGAAGACGGTCTCCAAACAGAAGTAAGTGGACTCGCCATAATGGTTCGGTGACCTGGCACAAGTTCATGGGACATGTTGTCCTGACTTCACGGACATCCGAGGCAAGCGCCTGGTTAGTTCCATACTTCCTTGGCTGCACCAGCATATACCAGCATGCATCCGGTCCTACATCCAAACTGAAGTCTGCGGAAACCTGCCTGTCCATGCGATAAATGCGATGCTTCTGGCTGGCTCAGCTGCAGGATTGTAAGCACAATGAGTGACTGGAGTGTAGGGGGGTGCAGAGGTTTTCAACCTGCCTGCTGATGAAAAGCAGACCCTACGTCCGCAAGCATTGCACAGGGCTTGCTGTGACATGCCTCTCGCAGACGAAGGACAATCAGCAAAGTCACGTGTGAATGTGTCGTCACTGCTGATTAGCGTCGAGTATACATCTCTGGGATGGTGAAGAACACAACTATGATAAGACTGAGATACCTGGCAGGTTTGCTTGAGATCAGCTTCCACTTTCACGAACAAACTGCAACGCTATATTAACCCGTGTATTCAAAAAAAATGTGTGTGTGTGTGTATATATATATATATCTGCCGACCCCCGCTGGAGCGGGGAGGCGTTAGTGAAGGCCCATTCTCGGTCATCCGGTCATCGCCCTACTCCCACCGCCTCATCTACACCCCCTCTCATCCCATCATGCAGTGTTTGAGAAGTCATGCAGTGTTTGAGCAAGGGCGCCAAGTGTTTTGAGGGTCCCTGTACCCTTTTCCTTGGAATCGCACTCCACTACGCCTGCCACCTCCCCCCCCACCCCCACCCCCCACCCTCACCCGGCGCTCCACCACCCCCCCCCCCCGCCCCACCTGTGGCAGCGCCGGCCGGTAGACGGTTTTTTTTTGCGCAAAATGGGATCATCATGAGCATGAGCGGGTTGAGTTCCGGAGCCCCAAGCGCGCATCAGAAGCATCAGCGGCCCCAGTCCGGGATGCCGGGCGCGCATCATGAGCATCGGCGGCTCCGGCCTTGGATGACACGGCGGCCCACGCGTGCATAAGCTTTCCCTGTCGCCAAACCCGTGCGTTCCGACTATGAAAGCCTACAGCTGACCCCGTCGGGACGCACGCCAGGCGCGCGCGCCCCTTTCCGGTTTGCAGAACAACTCTCCTCGAGCTTCTGCCTGCGCTGCCCGCCCATGGGCGCAGCCCCCTTAAAATATATTATATACTACATATAGATTGAGATTTGAATCTGCATTTTACACCTGCAGCCAAGCGATGAAACGACGCAAGGTTTGCACATAGGAAAGGAGCTGAATGAAGAACTTCCTGTTGTAGAAGCCCACGCAGTTATTGATCCACGGACAGTGATGGTCCTGGTGAGTTCCAGAAGTATGTTTTGTCATGTCTTTTTCAGATCGAGGAGACCCATGACGAGTTTAGGAACCTGGTTACGACGCGCAGAGAAGTCGATCTCGATTTTCTGGTTCGGCGCGCGAGTCAGCAAGCTTGGACATTCTCAGAAGCTGCGACAGTCTATCCTCTGATGGCTCCTTTGCAAGGCTGCCCAGAGTCGCTTCTGCATCTTGTAAAAGAAGAGCAGTCTGATTTTCCATCCAACGGTGTCCATCCTGGCACACCTTCCAACACAGACCTACTCGTTGCCAAAGGCTTTGTGCGATCGCATTCTTCGCCGAATCATCTTCCGGACAAAACATGCCAACCAAATAAAGGGCTTCTGCCCCCAACCTGCACGCGGCAACAAACCGAACAAAATCTGCGGCAGAAATGGCGTAGGCCCAATCTCCGGCAGATCTTCGCATCATGAGGGCACCCTGTCTCTCTTCCAGGGATGCATCGTAACCCTCACCATTCACAAACCTGCTGAGTGCAAACTCAGCAAGTCTTCCTGCCACATCATGATTGCGCAGGCAAAACGACCAAGGAATGTCCAAACTCGTCATGTGCGCACCAGGCTCATGCCACGCATAGCTACAGAAAGCTAAATCTAAAAGTTCATGCCTGCGCATAGGCTCTGGGACAGAGGCCAAGAACTTTGCCATTGCAGGCACTCGCATCACTACGCTGGAGGTTGTGGCTCGGACATCCTGCTCTGACAAAAGCCCGAGGCTTCCCTTCAGGAGGAGCTCTTCCACCTCCAGTCTCTGACTCACGGGCTTCTGTCAAGAAACGCTGCTCACTGACTGCTCACTCTAAACTGCTGGGGCACCCTAGAGAAAGAAGCAGTAGCCCAAGCATGTTCACAAAAAATCATCGCATTGGCCTGCGCAATGCTAGTCACGTCGCCCTGATAGCCCTGCTGCAGGAGGAGGGCCGACACATCGCCCGATACTTTTGCCGCCTGTTCGTCAGCCCCATCCGGCTCAGATAAAGCTACGCCAGCTACATCCAGCTACGCATGGCTGGCAGAGCTGTGCAACTCCATGGAGATGCCGCACCTCTTGGCAGATGCATTCACAGCGTCGTGGATGCCAAAGCCTCAGCTGAACTTGGCACTTCAACAAAGCATTGCACATCGCTGACAGGTTTCTGCACAAGTGAGCCTATGCTACATCGCGATATATCGCGTTGTAGCGGCTGTCGCATAGCGCGCAACAGAAGTACGAAGCGCTTCCGGCCCTGCTCTCCGTGCTCGGCTGCAGAGCATCTCGGAAGCCAGGCTGAGGTCAGGTCTCGCAGCATGCAACAGTGACCCACATGTCGCACACCTCGGTAAGCAAGGCCCCCCTCTCACGCTGCCATGCGTTCCTTTCTCTCACATTCTACATCCGGTGCTGTCACATTCTGTGCTTGGCCAACTGCATCCCCACCCATGTTCCGCCGTGCCTTCAGGACCTGCCGTTGCACAAAAAGAAGAGCGCACCTCTCTCTGAGAATCTTCAGCAGAGGTCCAGGCAGCTTCAACATGTCTCCACCTGCCAGTGAACTCCTCAAGCCTGGTTGCTTCAGAGAAAGGTTTTTGCAGAGATTTGCAGAGCTCCCTTGAGGCGAAGGCTGAAGTTGCGTCAGCGGCGTGCCTTTACGGATGCACCTGGTGCTGGTGCGAAGACAAAATCAACATGTGCACAAGAGTCTCCATACCTGGGCATCAGCTCGTCAAGAAAGTGGGACACAGCCAGCTTGATACTGAAGTCCTCCGTGTGCCAGGACACCCACAGCCTGAAAAGCTCAGCTAAGAGGTGGAGACGTTCATCAAAACGCTTCCATGGTTTTCAGAGCGAAGGACCTTGCTCTCTGGGACCCTGACGCTGCGGGTAGCACATCTTGAGCGGCAATAGATTCCAAGCACTGTTTCAGCTCTTCCGCCTTCGATGCGCATGTGTTGATGAACGGCGCAGCATGATGCAGAGTGTAAGCGAGACATTGCACATGCACTGCATGCAAGCATCGTACGAAACAAATCTAAAACTAGGAAGCCGGAGCTGTGGCTCACTATGTTGGGGGTTTCATGGAGTCAGAGTTCTCAGCTAAAAAGCGTCACGAACTTTTTTACCTTGGTGGTTTCTTTTGCCTTACTGAACCTGGATTGGAAACCTCTAGACTCTAGACCCTTTCATGTCTTTCTCTGACATGCAACAGCAAACCGATGTTTGCTGTGATAGCAAAACCAATTTTCATTTTTGTGCACGGGAGACCTTGGCTTCCTCCACATTCTCCTGTGAAACAAACTGTTTCTCAGAGGCCTGAATTTCGTTTATCCAAGACAACCTGCATTTCCCTGATGTTTGAACAGGAAGCTTTCTGTATGTAAATCGGGGAACCTCAATTTCTTGCTTGAAAAAGAAGACCCTATTTGAATGGAAGAGCGAGAATGGAAGAGCGAAATCTCATTTATATGGGTTTGAAGGAATGCCCTTTGATGGGGCCCTCCTCCCCCGCAACTACAACGTTGTATGACGGGCTCAGAAAGAGTCCATATAGGTTTTGAAGGAACAATGATGGGATGGTCTGCTACTCATGAAACACATTTGCAACGCAATGCTCACATGATGGGTTTGGAAACAGTTCATACGGGCTTTGATGCATTCCTCATTGATGGCATGATGATGTTCTGGGGGCGGCTTGGCTGACCGGCAAACCGCTGGGCCAGGAACCACAGAACTGAGAGATCAGAGGCATGAGGACCCTTCCACCGTAAGAAGTACCCAAAAAACCAGGCCCGTCATGTCGAGGTCGCATGAAGGGTCAAACAAATACGTGCTCTGGCAGCTTGGCAAGAGCGGTATGGTTCAAGACTTGACGCAGCGTCCTGTGCCAGTGTTGCCACGTCAGGAGCGACAACGATGGCAAGGAGCTTGGCTCGCACACTCTCCTGTTGCCAGTTCGGTACACGGAGACCAACGCTCTGAACCAGAGTTCTCATCTCGAAACAGCAACGATGCAGCGTCCACGCCTTCACTGCTGGTGCAGGTCTTCTTGTCCTGGACTGCCAGCCAAGACAAGAAACGAAACAAAAGCGGGCACCAAGCCAATAGTAGAGGCACCCCCAAACGGATCGAACGGAAGCATTTACGCCTCGACTGGACTCTTTCCTGAGGCTCCTTGTTGTTCACACCTCGGACTCCCGCAGGTGGCACCCAGCTGCTGCAGGTCACAAGCAGCAAGCCGAAGGGGGGCGCCGCTTGCTTAACTGCTTGCTGGTCGAAGGTCTGCCAAGACTTGCCTTCGCTGAAGGCGATGAGCAAGCTGACCTGACACAAGATACTCTTAACAACTCGAAGGCTATGTTGAACGCTTGCAAGATCTCGGTTCGATGCCCCGTCACATCAACATCAACCGCGGGTTCGGGTGCCTGGCAAATTCTGCAACGCAAATCAACCCGTAGAGTTTGCCACAGCGCCTTGCCCGCCAGCATTGCAGAGAAACGTCCTTAAACCACTGCGCGAGACGCTTCGACATTGGATGAAGCTTGCGCGATGGGTCGGCGGCCAAGCTTGCAAGCTTTGCGGTCAGCTGAATCAGGCGATGCTGCGATGCTCCTGGCGTTGTGCTGAATACATATTATATATATATATATATATGTATACACACACCTAGATACATACATACATATATACATGTATACATATATATATATACATATATTCATGTACTCATTCATTTTTTATTATCTATTTATTTACTTATATTTACATACAGACATATATATATACATATATATATATATGTATACATATATATATACATATATATATATGCATACATCTATACACATATACACATATATATATAAACACATACGCATTTTGCCAACGTAGCCCCAAACAGTGCAAGACTACGTGAGCCCAGACGCCCAAGCGCGACGACCTGAGTTACGCATATCGCGGAAAGTGTTGACAGTTTCGAGGACGGCGAGCGCGATGACATCACTTCAAAAACGATGCTCCAACACTTCAAGGCACTGGGGCGGTTGTGCCTTTTTCTCAGTTTGGGTGTTTTGGTTGCTGTTGGTTTTGCTCGTTTGGAATGTTGGTTTTGATGGGAGAGGAACTTTGATCACTACTGCAAAGAACCCCTTCCTCGAGATTGTTGGAGTCAGCACGGTTTTTCATGCCGGCTCTGTTTACTTTCGCTTCCTGCACGATCTGGCACGCGGCCAGAAGTCAAATGTGCCATGCATGACCGGTCATGCTCAAACCACAACCAACCCTTTATGCTGAGCTGCGGATGCTTGTATAGTGTCAAGCAGCGTCTGCGCGCAATGCCGCCGTCAATCATCGCTCCCATTCGTGGCAACCCTAGCAGTACTAGCTTCAGCGAGGAGTTTGGGTTTTTCGCGGGTGCAAGGGTGTAGCTGCCCTTAACAAGGCCGGAGTCATTACAACAAATGGCTGAAGCCCTGACACTCAAAAAAGGGTACATGAAAAGGCGTTGGGGACGCAGATGGGTGGGGCTAAAAAAGCTTGAGGCGCAGGTTGGGGACGCAGATGGTGTGCTTGGTGCACAGGTTGGGGACGCAGATGGGTGGGCTGGGGGGCTTGGGGCGCAGGTTGGGGACGCAGATGGGTGGGGCTGGGGGGTTGGGGCGCAGGTTGGGGACGGGGACGCAGATGGGTGGGGCTGGGGGGCTGGGGCACAGGTTGGGGTCGCAGATGGGTGGGGCTGGGGGGCTTGGGGCGCAGGTTGGGGACGGGGCCCCAAGCAGGTTGGGGACGCAGATGGTGTGGGGCTGGGCTTGGGGCGCACGTTGGGGACGCAGATGCGTAGGGCTGGGGGTCTTGGTGTGGGGCTGGGGGGCTGAAAACGCCACGGAAGCATAATGAGCCCAACGGTTGTCGAATGCGACTGTGCTTATTCCCAGCTAATTTTGTTGATGATGATTTTTTCGCAGATCGGCTGACAACGCTGCAAAAATGAAGGCTCTCTGCCTTAATGTGGTTTCGGTTCTCTGTTCCAATTCAAAAATGGGCAAGGACCAAAACTTCATGCAGTAGGATGGGAACTTTGTAAACCTTCTGCGAAAATGGCATTTGTCAGTATGGGTTTAGGCGAGACGAATGTGAAGCGGTCCTGGCGGGTTCTCAAGCGAACCCGAAACCCTGCGTCGGATTCGGGCTCATATACTTAAACACACAGCACATAGAGGATCAAGGCTGATGCTTTCCTCTCCTGCGGCTGCTCTGATTTGCTACAACCTGTTTCACATTAGAGCTATGTGAAGCATTTTAGGCAAATGTCGCTTAGACGGGCTGCAAAACGCTCAACACTGCATCTTTGAGCAAACGTGGGTTTCCGACAAACCAAGGTCATCAAAAGACTGTCCCTCAACAGTGCCGGGAAACATACGCATTGCACTCTGGCCAGGCTTGTCATTTGAGGCAGGTTGCGCAATGCCCGCTTTTGGCGCCAAGACATTCTCCAGTCAAGTGCTAGCCCGTGTGTTTTGAAATGCTTGCCTCCATCACTGATTGAACAGGAAATACCAACAACTTTCTTGGAACAGAATGCAATTTGCAACTCTCAGCGACGAGCTCGGGAGTTGTGATGTCGGCATACGTATGCCGAACTCTTGCAACAAAACCGCTCCAGATCAATTGCGGTGACAAGCCAAAGCCCATCAGAAGCGCTAGGGAAAATGGCACAGCATACAAAATGCCAAACACAGCTTCTGAAGGTCATATGCACCAGAATTGACGTCAAGATCTCCCTTCTCCTGCCCATATCGAAGAGTCATGAGGACCAGGAAGTCCGTAACAGGAGGTGGCTTCTGTCAAACCGTGACACCCGGTCAGCCAAAGAACTACACTCCCAGAAAGAGACATCAATATTCGGCTCTGGCTTGCACGAGAAGCTGAGATGTCATTTCAAGTACTTCGCGGACACGAGGCAGAACCCAATCTTTTGGCATGAGAACAAGACAGCGCGCCATCCTCGCGGAGATGCTGAAGAAAAATGTTGAAATGAGCATTTCTGCAGAGGCTGTACTTGTTAAGAACATCGCGAGGAGCCGAGGACGGCATTCTAGGGTTTTTTGCTGCTTCACATGTGTTTATGACCACCCCGCGCGCTCCTCCACCCCCTCCCTTTTTGGGGCTGGAAACCTCATTGCTTTGGGGTTTTGCAGGCAGGTGAGAAAGCAAAATGCCTAAGAGACTCGCAGAGTTCAAACTTAATGCAGTAACAGACGACTAGCACGGATGTTAATGAAAACTATGTATGTCCATTCCATGCTTGAAACACACTGAGAACAACGCAGATGAATCGAGCTCTTGGTAGCTTTGTTTACTGCAGCAAAGAGGTTTGCAGAGGAATCCATGCAGCAAAACTCGTCGGCGTTTTGCGAGGTGTCTGTATGAGAAAAAGGACGACAATGTAGATCACCGAATGGGAGAGAATGTAGACATGTAAACACACTCCCAATATAGATATAGATGTAGATGTAGGTATAGCTGTAGATGTTGATGTTGAGAACATAACGCAGAGGCATCGTCAACCAGGAAGGCGGCACGGAGACGGGGCCATCCGGGCTTCAGCCTCCCGAAGTGATTCAGGAGATGCATGGGACGCTTAGGAAAGCTGCTGCCCTCACTCTATTCTCTCTTCGAGTCACTTGCGAACAGCTTCAGCTGATACCTCTTTGCGGTGTTGATCGGCAGCTTTGCGAGCCCAGGGATGGGCATCCAGCCTTAGAGCTCCAACTATCTGGCGCCAGAAGACAGGATCAGGCGACCTTTGGGTGCCCACCATTGTTCTGCTATCCTCACGATTTCCTGCTTTGACTGATCGGTGCCCACCTGAGCAGCAATTCTGCTGAGTCCTGATTTGTTTCTTCTGCCGCAGCTGCTGCAGCTGTGGCACATCAAAGGATGCAGCTGGGTCTCCAAATCGATCTCGTAGCAGGTTCTTGGTGTAGGCCGTAGGCATGTAATCTCCGACGGTTGCAAGCTCTAAAAAATTGGGATCTACTCAGTCTACTCATACTGCACGGAATGTGATGCGTTGCTCTAGAGCTGGGAGCCACGGACGTCATTGGGCTTGTAGCCCTGACTGAAGACAGCCATGGCAACAGTCAACAACTAGTTTGCATTGCCTTGGGTTTGCATGAAGTCCTTCTGTGACGATATGGCTTCGTGAAAAGTGAGAAGTTTTTTAACAATCTGACCCCTGCTCTTGACAAGCATCCAATGAGAGAGTAAAACCCAAATTGAGACATGTCGGTACTGTCTTGAGGCTTGCTGGTTTTGAACCGATACGCAGCACAGGAACTGCCTCTGAAGATTGTTTGCCAAACAGTCCAACCTTGCCCATTCCCAGACATCGGTCCATGTTCAGGATGCAGCGGTTGCAAATACTACCTCAGCTGCAACACAACGCAATGCTTGCTGATGCCATAAGTGCTTGCTGCTGGGTTGCAGTGGTGTGTCCGGTCAGGCTTCCAGACCTGCGCAAGTGGAGACAGCACTGAGCGTAGTGAGCTGAAACGTTGGCACTCTGCCATGCTGATTGCTCACAGGGAGTGTGCTCTGAGGAGGGTGCATTGCACATTTTGCAATACCTGCTGAGCGCCGCTGATAGACACAACATCCGGACTGCGAGCGCAACTGCTGTGTATATTTTTGCAAGTTAACACCATTGGCCTTCTTCGCTTCGTCTCATCGCCCATGTAGAAGCCCCAGTTTGGAGGCACTACGCCCGGATCAGTCATGACACACCTTAGTGCAGAGATGCAGACCCCAAGAGGAGGTGCAGGGTCTAGTGACTTTAGACATGGCGCTGGTAAAAGGATGCTAACAGGTTGACGAAAAAGATGTGGTAAACGAAGAGAACCGCTGCTGCGCCGGGTGCCTGCGATGCGTTTGCCACAACACGCTGACGAAGCACTGGCTCCAAATCCGTGCTGCCTGAGCTATGACCTTCAGCGTAGAGCATTTTCACGCAAGCGGTAGTTCTAGGTGAAACAATCCTAACATTACGAAGTTTGGCTGCGCGGCTGTTAGCCTCAGCACCCTTCAACTTCTTCCACACTTGCATGAATTTATTTGGTAGCTGTCGCATTCCGAGTTCTCCAGTCGCAACATGGTTTTGCATCTGTGAAATCTCGACTTAAAATAAACAAATCCAAGCAGTCACCGCGTTTTTGGTCTGCACCTGACACACACTGCAAGACGCCTTCTCCGTACCTGCATACTTCTCCAAAATATCGTAGATACTGCAACTGCAGAAACGATGCACCCCGGGCGACCTCGCAGAAAGAGGGGCCTGTCGAACCAGAGGGATCACCTTGCCCTTTCCTGGCACAGCTGTTTTAGGGCGAAGCTTGGCACTACTTTCAAACATGCAATACAGGGAACTGCGGCAGGAAGGCGTGTGAAGTATCTTGAAGGTTCTGACACGTTGTACCTTGCTTAGGTCCGGCTTCGGTCACTTCCAATGCAGCTCACGAGCACGGCAGAGCCACATAAGAACAGAAGAACGGTTGGCAGATGCTGGCAGGCTGACAACTTCCGTGATGTGCTGCCGACTTCCTGGCGCTTGCATGTTTCGACGATGTTCAGTTGAGGTTCAAACATGTTCATTTCGAATGAAACTGGTATGCAGCTTAGATTCAGAAGCTCGACGGCGAACAGAATTGCAGAAGTCCAAGTAGCTGAACTCCCTGTCGCTTGCATCACAGTATGCCTCAGCTCAGCGCTGCCGACAGCTGTCTCAGCTGTCTCAAGCAAGTTCAACAACTGCTCTGGCAGGCCTCCATCAGAACCTGCAAGTGGCCTTCACGCAAACCCAACTGCAACATGTCCATGATGCGGAGGAACCTGGCCGTGAGCAGAGCGAAAAAGCACAGAGCCATCTTGAGCCATTTCCGTGGGGCAATTAGGAGGTTCCTTGCTGTCAGCTTGAGGAGGCAATGCTGCAATGCCATGCAATGCCATGCAATGCCGCCCTTTTTCTTGCTATAACAGTCTGGACGGCACGCCAGCGCTCCGCAGCAACTCTCGTAAAAAGTCCTGAGCATGCTGGGCAGAACTCCGGGCACGGCATTGCTGTGTTCAACAATTCTTTGGCAGCACTGGAGACTGTCCCGCTTGTCTCTGGTGTCTGGCAAGCTCCGCCAGAAGTCTTCCGGAACAACCTGAACAAGCTTCTGAAAGGCTTTGCAAGCTGTCAGTGGTCCAGAACGCAGTAGGTGCGGTGCCGCTATTCGGAAGCCATGCCTCGGCATGATGTTCATCAATTCGCAATGCCGCACATTCAGCCATGCTTCTCGATCATGTGGTCTTAAACGGAGGTCTCCCCGACCGAACTTTCACCAAGACATTACCTGAAGTACGGAAGCGCCCCAGGGTATGGTGGAAGCATGATTACCACCCCTGGAGGAGTAGATGCCCGATGCAACCACCCGCTCATGAAATGTTCTTGCAGCCTCTTTAGCGCAGACTCCTGAGAGGGACGTCGCGTTTGTCTACGGCTCCTCTACAAAAACAAGCTTTCGGGGGCACGGACTTGTTGTAAAGTGGGATCAAAGTGCTTTGACCTCAATCTTGGCCATCCCATTCCCCTCACGGTGCAAAAGGTTTCCATGATCTCTTGTACGTCACTGTTGTGCCTGTTTCCTGAGCACGGCTACGATGCCAAAGACGGCTGCCACATTCATACTTATATCTGGACCCCAGTCGAGGCATCCAGCAAGCCAGGTAAGAAAGATTTCCTGGTGGTCGAAGAGTGCGACCCAGACAGCAACTGCTGCGCAGCTTCGTTGCACCACCATCTTCACGCATCGTCGGTTGCTGTCAATGAGAAATGAACCTCCTTCAGGAAGAGTCTTGCTCGAGCGCTTCAGATACGAGGGACGTTCCATTGGATTTGACGAGCCGCAAACTCATGATTTCGCTCGTGGCACATTCAAGACGTCATTTTTAGTTGCCCGCAGGGCTGGGACGTGTTGCTTCTACTTTCATCAACACATCTAGCAAAAAGCGCCGCGGGTGAAGAATGCCGACGGACATTATCCTTTGCACACCGTGGGATTACAACAGGGGCATTGAATGCGCTCCATCAGCACTGAGCCTTTGCGTTCATGCGGGCATGGGTGTCCCTGGATGCCACTCATTCGGCCAAGGAACTTCTGCAGCAGGTACCTCTTCAGCAAGACAGGTCCCCGTACCTGAGGCGTGCACACACAATGTGTCACACTGTCACACCGCGAAGTTCTGCCGACAAGCCCAAGACTCTGGAGATCTGCGATGCCGTGGGCCCTGTCAAGTCTAGCCTTGGCCACAGGGGGGGGGGGGGGGGGGGAGGGCCATATGGGGCGCTTGACGTTCCTCGAGATGATCACATGTCCAACACACGCTAGTTGAAACCATGTGCTCAGCGGCTTAGCCCGTTGTCTTTCGAGAAGGGTTGCAAGCTACATGCCCGCATTCCTGATATGTAAAAACGATCTAATGTGGCACTATTGAATATTGAAGGTGGAAATATAGCCCCTCCCCATCCGTCCACCCGGCACCAGCAGGCGTGGACTCCCAGATCCTCCTAAACTCAGCGTAAACTCACCTTAGACTCACCTTAAATATGTATCCCCAACTTCCTAAACTCCTGCACGCCCAATGGCAAGGGCAACTGACAGGCCGAGCATGGCCAAGAAGCGGGTGCCGATTGCGCGCTCACTGAACATGACAGAGATTGCCGGAGTACATAGGGCAAAGTCTCAAATCGGAACCAGATGGAACCAGACTCAAGGACCGAAACAAGCAAACTTGACGGCCAAAGTCGGGTGACCAGCCCAGCCATCGAGCGCTTGACCCCACGAAATGCGGAATTAGTCGGATGCGGCCCATTTTCAGCGGAAAGGTGTCAAGTGGAATCAGCCGAGTGAATCAGCCTGTCTCCTCTGTGGAAGCACGGCCTATATACCGAGAATACCAAGCTGGCACTGAATGCCGGCTTGTGCAGGAAACGTGCTGGTATGTTTGTTCAGCGAAAATGTGTGTGAAGTGCAGTAACCTGACTATGGATCAGACCTTGGGTTGAACTGCACGGCGAAACATGAAGGTGGGGCACTGCAAAACAATAACACCAAATAATATCAAGAATGAAACAGCTATGCTCTCCATGGACCGAAGCCAAACAGCTTCAGAAAGCTGCTGCAAGTTCATTGAGGTAGGTATCTTGGCCGAGATCGCTTAGAGAATCCCACTAAATCCATGGAGTGCCCACGCCCGGAGCTGGGAATCCCGCAACGTAGCGACCATCCAAAGGTACCCGCAATCCATGGAGTGCCCACCGAGTGCCAGGGTGTCCAAAACACCCAGTCCCCGAGTGGCAGGGTTTGCAGGAGTCTCCAAGAACACCCCAGAAGTACTAGTACAGGAGGCCCGGGCGAGGAGAATCCTATTTATGTTCAGTGTTGAGTATGTGTCATGGTCTTCGTTTGGTCCTGTTTTTGTTATCAAACTTCTGTGTGCTTTCGCCACTTGTCATTGTCAAGCTCAGTTTATGTGACTTCTTTTTTATGTGTACAACGAGTCTGTATATAAGTATCTTGCACAACCGCCTTGTTTAAGCAACAGCATCATATGTCTAAACAGCTTAAGCAACTATGGAGTAAAACACAGTGAAGGATATGTAAGACTTTTCTCTCGGTTTCTATAAGCGGAACCATACATAAAGCAATGTATGTTGTACGTAGTATACATCATAGAACAGTCTAACAGAACTGTCCAAACAACACCCGGAATCCACGACAACACATCATCGAGCAAAGGAGTGTACACGACTGCATTATGTTTGTACATGACCTGAACCAGTGTTGTATTTAGCCTAGCAGCTAATTTCCTGTGACTCAGGTTTGCGGAAAGTCTTTCTCAGTGTCATTAAAACATATTAAAACAATGTAGGGGCCCAGCGTTTTCATGAGAGAATGCGACCCATCAACCTGGCACGCTAGGTGGATAAGCGGACAGTCTCTGAGTTCACACTCGAGCCTCGATGAAGGCAATGGGTCGCGAACCCCTTTTGCTGGAAACAGCGATGTCCACTGCCATCCCAAGCCTGAGAGAATCTCAGAGAAGCTCCGTGCAAATTTGTGCTTCCGTGCTTCCGTGCGTTTCCCGACGCAACGCGTGGCTCCGTTGCATGTCCGTCAGCATCAGCTCAGCTGGTGACTCGGTCTGGTGTTGCCTGGAGACGGATCCGGTCACTACCTTCTGGAGGCAGTCTGCGATGTCCTGGCAGACTCACATGCCCAGCTTGCAAAGTACAGGGTGGCTTGGACGGCTGGGTTCCTGGGTTTCACCCATCATCTATGCAGTTCTATACACGACGCACCGCAAAGTCAACTCGTCATATTTAGTCAGTGTCAAAGCAAAGTACATAAGGCGCAGTAGAACACTCTGCAAGCAGACATTCACCCTTTTCGACCCTCGCCCCAAAATGCTCTCATCTGCACACGTTGCTACGCCGAAACACACAAGCTTACGTGCGGGCCTGCACAGTCCGCGCTGGTCCGCGCTACGCTTAAGCTGCGCTCATGAGGGGAGTGGTTTCACTGTATGGCTTCTGCTTCAAGAGCCGATGAGCTTGATGTAGCCACCTGAGAAGCAACAGCTTGTTGCGCGGTCGAGTAGCAGCCTATGGCCTAGTACAAGATACAAAGAGGTCGATAAAGACTGGCGGCTTCACAACTGCAACGCTAAGGTCGCCAAGGCTCCGTCCAGAGACAAAAGCTGCAACCATCATGCTTGTCCCAAAGGCAATAGCCATCAGCTTGTGCAAATTCGACTGTGCCGGCTGCGCTGGAGCCTTCGAGTGCTTGGAGACGTGGGAGCGTAGAGTAGGGTGCGGAGTGTTTGGAGCTTGAGTGGCCATCAGGACTTGTTTGGCCTGAGTGAGAGCTTGGTCCTCAAGTGCTCTGAAAGAGGTCTTTGACTCCTGAAATTCCTTGACCACCTGTGCGCAGTCGCCGTCTTTGCAGTGCTGCAGCTTCTTCAGATAGCTTTGATCAGCTTCGTCCAGCTGCGCCTCTCTCGCCGACGCTAGGGCGAGCAGTGCCACTGCCCGGTCCGCCGCCTCCGCCGGAGGGTCCCCCACAGAGTGCCGGATGCCAGGTTCGGCGACGGCACCAACGGCGGCGCCCAGTGCGCAAACTTTGCAAAGGAAGCTCCACATGCCCGGCGCCGCCGGCACTACGGCAGGCACCAAGTCGGCACCACCGTTTTAGCGATGCACTTTACTTCAGGTTCGGATGCGAATGTGGCACCGGTCAGTCGTCTCGGCCGACTAGCTCGGCCCTGCCTCTTCGACACAGGTTGCCACGCAAAACCCAGGTGGGTAGCACTACATTATCTTGCTGCGAGCCCAAACCATTCCGATCGGCTTCACAAAGCTGCTCCTGTCGCAGAGGACCTTCGCTGCTTTAGCCACCTCAAACCGATGCAAAGAACACACAGGCCTTGCAAACCTTCTCCATGGAACGGTCCAACTTCACATCTCTGACCCTCGGGGGTGTCGAAGCTTTCAAAACTTAAAGCCGTAAGAATTCACAAGTCTGTTCAAAAGGCATTCACACCTTAGAGGCTGGCTTACCGCCACGCTGTTTTCTGTAGTGCGCCTTGAGGCTTTGCACCGCAGATTCCTGCAAGCATGAGTTGAGCATCAAGAGACCCATCTTTTGACTTGAAATTCAAAGGTCGCCTCCAGCTCATACTTGCCGTAGAGGTCGTTGCGGAAGGCCTGTTCCCAATGGTTTCCTATATCTTCTGCGACTCAGCTCTCTTGAGCGGCCTTCAGTGCCAAGTGGATCTCGTAAAGCTGGCACCTCGGAGTTGCACGCTGCGTTGGAAACACTTGAGTCCTTGGAGTTCTCATCACGGGCCCGCACAGCGTGTCCCCGGGCATAGTCGGGGCGTCCTGGCAATGCAAACATCGCCAGCTTCTTGTCGGACGTTTTTGCAGGTAGCTGTGTGTACGTCAACTGTGTCAAGCCTCCAGCGCCTTGAAAACGGCCCGGAACATCTGGTCGTGATAGAAGCCCAAAGTCACAAACCTGTGTCTCAAAACTCAAGAGACTGCTTGAAGCGGGGCTCGTGCGAATCTGAGCTTTGCGCGTCCAAGCAAGGGAGCAGAACTCTTCTGGAGTAAGCCCACCCTGGCATGAAGGTGCCAATGCAAAAAAGAACATCTGGCATCGTCTTGAAACGTGCTCAGCAGCCTTGCCTTCGGACCTTCAGCTAAGTGCTCACCAACGGCTCTGCCAAGGGCCAAGTCACGAACCTCATTACATCTCACTACATCTGGACAAACATCTAGGAGCTCTCAATGAAGGTCCACCGTTCTGGGATGTGTACTGAGTGACTGAGTGAAGCACACAGCATGTGGCCAGGCTGCGCAAGCCTTTGGAAAGCTCTGGGCCAGGCACCTCATGAACACTCCACGACTTGTCAAGTAGCGCCAGGAACCCAGCACCGAAACAGATCCGATCGAAGTGCGATTGCTGACGGTCAATGATGCCAATGATACCAGTGCCGCCACTGCCACCAAGGCACCTGTGCCACCTGCATCCTCAGCAACTTTCCGGAGGCCTCCAAGAGGGGGAGGTGGACCATCCCCGCCTTCGAAGGTAGAGAGTTAGCCATGACAGCGATGACATCTAAATTAGGTAACACTTGGCAAAGCCTTGTCAAAGGCCGCGCAAACGACAAGGATCTCCTGGCTTCCATGCTAAAGGGCCACCATCCACCAACGCGTCACATCAAGCAAATTCTTCATGCCAAGGCCTCAACACTGAAGCGCTCACATCGGGCAACAGACGCCCTAGCCAATGACGCAAAGAAGCGCTCCTGCGGGCACGTGGTGCTCTCAACCGCCCTAAGTAAGTCATTCCCGGAAACACAAGCCTCGGTCATGCCGATTGTGGCCATGGCTGTGGCAATCTGGCTCAAATCTTTGGGCGCCACATCCATTAGCCTGTCACAACTTCCCGCATATTCGTGCTGATACGACTCTGCAAATACACCGCAGACGGGCACACCTGCCTGAGGGAAAGTTCAGCTGCTGAGGTTGTGAAGAATGACCTAGCCTCAGACACACCAGCTGCCCAGAGTAGTGGTCTGATTGCATATTTTCGCATCATCAACTGATTCAACTCAGGTATCCTCCCACCCGCACCCAGAGAATCAAGCACCCAAAGAATCCCGAGCACAATTCTGCGAGTATCCGTGGGGTGTCCACTTCCGCATAGAATTTGCAGTCCCCGGAGTGCCTGCCCCAGAAAATCCACGAAAGAATCCTGCAGAGAACTGCGCAGAGAAATCAGACTATCCCTGAGAGTATCCCTGGAGTCCCCGTACCCTACCCACCGATATCACAACACAAATCCGCATCACATTGGTCGATTTGGCAGTGGCTGTGATTGTGCAGGAAGAAGTCTCTCACAATGAAGCTTGGAACAAACATCGGAGCAATAGGCAGATGTGCGTCGGGCATCTTCAGACAGCTTGATCTTCCCATCTGCATCACTGCCTGAAATCAACATCATCAGTCACTGGCGTAGTAGCAGAAGCCGCTCGTAATGCTCCAACTGGCTCCCATTGAGTCAAGATACCGCTAACTGCTGCAGCCCAGGAAGACAGAGAGGCCAATATGCGAGTCAAGTGTGAGCCTGAGCACCAACACATGCCAACGCGCCAAACGCGCGTTCAGAAACTCACGAGAAGCTGAGCCTGCGACTGGTAAAGCGGGATGGATGCAGGCATCGTGCAATCTCATCCAAGAAGTATGAGCTGCGGATGCCTCGTGTTGCGTTGTAAGCTGAGACGATCCGTCTGTAGGTGTACAGGCTCCAACTGCCTTCTGCACCCTGCAGCTTGCCGATGAGCTCAGCCGCTTTGGATGGTTCGAGCTTCGGCAAGACTGCGCTGATCTGCTGCTGGAGGTCCTGACAAGCACGCCGAAACCTGCTGGGGGTTCCTCACCAAACTTGTTCCATCTTGTTCCATCCATTCCAGACCCAAACCTATTTCCTTAGCAAGGTCAGATCGCCATCTCTTCAAGCCCTTTGGCCAACACAAGCTGATGAAAGGGTTGTAATAAATGGTTGTGCTGACATTGGTTCTACGAATGATTGCGAATGACGGGTTCCTTCCTTTCCTCCTTTTCTCTTTAGCAGTGGGCTTCTACATGTTGTCCCTGCGCAACGGCGTTGCTGATAAGGCGGCTCTAAAACGCTCCGTCTGTGCTTCCTCGCTTCAGTGGAAGATGCATGGTAAATGGAGTGGGCTTCGACACTTTGTTCCTGCCTTATAGTTTGCGGCATGAACGAGGTGTGCCCAAAATCACCCCAGCCTGCTAAACTCTCGGGTTCCTGATCTGGCTCATGCTTTCACTTGATTTTGGGAAATCCGGAATGTAGACCCTTGAGCGGTTGAAACACATGAAGAGGCAGAGAAAAGAGGGTGACGAGATAGAGAGAGGGAGACCGTTGAGAGAGAGAGAGAGAGAATAAACCCACATAACATAGTCAGCCGCGCCTTTCGCTCCTCGGAAGGAAGGTCTGGACCTGTCTCAATGCGGGATTGCTCAAAGCGTTCCGCCCAGACTTCCGCAACTTCCGCGCTTGAGGTTTTACTACACAGCCATGGTGGAAGAGGACTCAGCAACTTGCGAGGGTCTCTGACCCTCAAGGGGTGCAGGCTCCATTTTTTGGTGTTCCTATGCTGTCTGCCAGCACCTGTAGGGGTCAACTTGGATGATAGGTCTCTGTGCTCCTTCCATCTCTCTCCCTTCGGTAGTTTCGGGGCTTCGGGGATTGACTTCCCATTCAACTCTAGGCCAACAGGCCCTCCCATCTAGGAGCAAACAGCTCCAGATGGCATGTCAGCTTGCACGAAGGGAGCCCCAGGGGTCTCCACGTGAAATCCCACATTGTTCACATGACTTTCCGCCCAGACTCATACAACGAGCGCTATGTAGAAACATGCCCCAGAACATGCTCTTCCAGTCAGGCCGAGACTAGCGTACGCATCTCTCATGGTTGCGATCGCAGCCACAGCTCAAATTTGCGACGTGCATCGGCTAAGACAGCATTAGTTTCTCGAGAGAAGTTCAGTTTGCCGCAGAATGCTGACATCGTTCTCCAGCGAGGGTCACAGAGCACTTCATGCAGACTTTGTCCGACGAAAGAAAAAACACTGATGCCGCAGGACCAGAGATATTCTAAACGCGACGAATGTTCGTCTGATGCCGTCTGCGCCGGTAAGCCGCTCGGCCACCGAGCACACCAATCGACACCGTTCTATTCAACATCCGAAGATATCCAAGGTGAACCAAGACACACACAACGACACTTGCAGCCGGACCCCGCAAGTCAGCTCAAAATGCGCGCACTCTTCATCTGGGGCTGGCTGTGAGATGGATAAGGCTCATTTGCACGCATGTTTCTTCCCGGCCTGCCGAATCAAGTCTCTGAGAAAGGCTCTCCACCGGCGACAACCTAAAAGACGGCTGGCAGACAGTGGCAGATGCTGCTTAGTCCATGACTGCATTTAGGCCGCCCCTTCAAGCCAGTCGAGGCATGGCCACTTGCTCCGCCTCCGATGGTGAAAGCCTCTTGCATCTGACACCCCATGGTCCCCATGGTCCCCATGGTGCAAGACAAGCTTCATACTGATGCAGCACTCAGATGGTGCCTGCTGCAATGAGGCAGTGTCCACACTTTTATCTGCTGGCACCTTGCCTTTGGCAACATTGCTTTGCGCCTAAGCGGAAAGGAAGCTCGCAAAACCAGTTTTTAGACTGGCACATCTGCGATCCTGCCCTGAAACGAGTCCGAGACGTAGCTGAGCATTGTGGCAATGGAAGAAGAATCCTTCTTCTTCGCCTCTGCCTCAAGACTTGCATGTGCCGGTTGAACGGCAAGCTCTTCCAGATGTGCCTCTGCCGAGGTCGCCGGTGCTGCACCTCACGCACTGTTGTGCTGATTGGATAGTGCTGTGGTGATCAATGACCAGGGGATACCATCGGCTTGTGGGCGTTTCGGTGGCGGTCGATTGCGGCACTATGAGGTTCTACCTGCAGTATTCCGAACTCAACTGACAAGATTGAGCTCCATACCATTCGCATCATCTTCCTGCCACATCCGCAACAGAACTGACAAAAAAATGACCAGTCCCGAACAAATATCGGGAAATCTGTAAATTCTCCTTTTCAAACCTTCATTCTCTTAATTTTTGGGGGTGCCGGTTGTCATGCTCTCTTCTGCTTAACGGGAGGGCGATAACTCCCTTCCGCGCTCCAAGGCGTGCCGGGTGGGTGCAATCGGGAAAACACCGAAATACAAACCTGCCCTTACGAGCATGCTGTGTGGCCCCCCCGTATGGGGCACGCTGGTGCTTTCGCTCCTTCTCTTTCTTTCTTCATTCCTTCCTTCTTTCTTGCTTTCTTTCTTTCGTGTGTTCGTTCGTTCTTTCGTTCGTTCTTTCTTTCTGTCTTTCTGGCTTTCTTTATTTCTTTCGTTCCTTCTTTATTTATTTCTTTCTGTGATTCGTTATTTCGTTCTCTCTTTCTCCTTATTCTCCTTCTTCTTTTTCCTTCTTCTCCTTCCTTCTTCTCCTTCCTTCTTCTCCTTCCTTCTTCTCCTTCCTTCTTCTCCTTCCTTCTTCTCCTTCCTTCTTCTCCTTCCTTCTTCTCCTTCTTTCTTATCCTTCCTTCTTCGCCTTCCTTCTTCTCTTCTTTCCTTCTTCTCCTTCCTTCTTCTCCTTCCTTCTTCTCCTTCCTTCTTCTCCTTCCTTCTTCTCCTTCCTTCTTCTCCTTCCTTCTTCTCCTTCCTTCTTCTCCTTCCTTCTTCTCCTTCCTTCTTCTCCTCCTCCTCTCCTCCACCTCCTCCTCCTCCTCCTTCTCCTCCTCCTCCTCCTTCTCCTCCTTCTCCTCCTTCTCCTCCTCCTCCTCCTTCTCCTCCTTCTCCTCCTTCTCCTCCTTCTCCTCCTTCTCCTCCTTCTCCTCCTTCTCCTCCTTCTCCTCCTTCTCCTCCTTCTCCTCCTTCTCCTCCTCCTCCTTCTCCTCCTTCTCCTCCTTCTCTTCCGTCTCCTCCTTCTCCTCCTTCTCCTCCTTCTCCTCCTTCTCTCCTTCTCTCCTTCTATCCCTCTCTTTTTCTCTCCTTCTCTGTTTCTCTCCCTTTCTCTCTCTCTCTCTCTCTCTCTCTCTTTCTCTCTCTCTCTCTCTCTCTCTCTCTCTTTGCATAGTTGATTTTTGTTTTATTATTTCTCTTTTTTTGTTATTTATTGCGCTTTCCTTTTCCTTTCTTTTTCTTTCTTTTTCTTTATCATGTATTTATGTACTGATTTCTTTCTTTCAGTCTTTCTGTATTTATTTCTTTCGTTCTTTTTGTCTTTCTTTCTTTCGTTCTCTCTTTTTGTTCTTTCTTTCTTTCTTTCTGCATTTCTCTCTTTATGTCTTTCTTTCTTTCCGAATCCGTTCTTTCGTTCTTTCGTTTTTCTTTCGTTCTTTATTTATTTATTTCTGTCTCTCTCTCGCTCCCTCTCTTTCTCTCGCTCCTTCTTCTTCTTCTTCTTCTTCTTCTTCTTCTTCTTCTTCTACGGGGCTTGCTCTCTCGCTCCCTCTCTCTCTCTCTCTCTTTTTTCTCTCTCTTTTGCTTTGCTTTGCTTTGGGGCATAGGGATGGACCCTGCGCCAAGGCGCGCCCCGCTCCCGCGTCTCGTGAGACTTTTGTGATTTCTCTCTCTCTCTCTCTCTCTCTCTCTCTTTCTGGCTTTCTTTCTTGGGGCTTGGGGCCGGAGTGCCGGGCGTCCGCACCCGGCCCTGTGTGTGGCGCTTCTCCTTGGAAGGGTGAAACCAAACTGTCTGCTCTCTGGCGCATTGCTATGATTTCACCATCAGGGCTCTCCACAAGCTATCCGCACCTGCGCGACAACCTATAGATCTATCGACCGTTGGAAGGAAAACAAGGGACTTAAACTCCATACGGACCAAAAACAAGCAAAACAAATAATAACAATGCTGAATAAACATAACGAACATTGCAGGACTGGAAAGCCGAGCCGGGGATAACGTACCAAACACGCAGCATCACGCGCAGTATCACTATTCTCAAGACCCTTTCGTGGTATCGCGGGCAGCGGCTCCGGACTGATTGGCGGCAGAATGCCGTTGTCTTTCGAGGCGGTGTGACGAAGGAAATGCAGCTCCGACAAGACTGCGATGAAGAGAACAAACTCATTCGGCAGAATAGGAATGCAAATACCTTTAGAAAGGATGTAGTAACAATGTAGTATATGGTATATGTAGTCCACCTCGCAAGTGTCGAGCCCAGCTCTCCACTGTAGAAGCACGCAAAGCGTGATTTAAGACTCAGTCTCGTCTGTTTCTGAGATCTTTATGAGCTCTAGCTACCTTTCGGATCTCATATTGCATCTCAATGTGTTTCTGTGTCTGTGTGTGCGCGCGCACAATGTGCACAGAAAAGTGCCTGGATCGGAGCTGGCTGCACCATGGCCTTGGCCGAAATCATGTTGCAAACAAACACGTTTAAAAACATGTGACAAGGACTGTGTCAACATAGCACAGAGCAGCTGCACTTCAGAACTTTGTCCCGGACATTGGTGGCATCAGAAGCTGCATCGGGCGCAGCCTCCAGACTCTTACTTCAAACATGAACCCGCTCAATACAGATTCTGGAATCTACCACTCGGCGTTCTGAGCCGCGAGCGGCAGGCTCTTCCACGTCCTGTCCCTGCTCCACTTCCTGGGCGAACTGGTCGAAGGCGATGCGCATGATGCGTACTACACGACCCATGTTGAAAATTGAAACAGGCTGGGTTCAACATGTTCAACTGAGAAGGTGACAGGGATTGCAACCTTTGCCGCCGATTCGGGTGGTGGCGGGGGCGGAGGCTCATCTTCGATGGGACCCTCTGCTGCTCGCTGCGCCAAGCGGCGTAAGGCGTCCTTGTCAAAAGCCGCTGGCTCCGGTGCTACAGGAGCTGGCTGCTGCTCTTCTGGCGGTGAGTAGGCTGCGTTCATGGCCGCATTGATGCGCGCCGACGCTGCCAAGTGTGCGATGATATCGATTTGGCCAGAAGCATTCGCAGGGGCTGCTGTCGCACCGGGTGTTGTTGTCGGAGCCAGCCCAAGCAATGGTGATGAGGCTGGTAATGTCGCAGGAGCCGACGATTTGGCTGCGACGAGAGCAGCGATGACTGCTTGGGCTTGTGGTGATAGGGAAGACGGCGCAGGGGCTGCGCCACCTGCTGCGGTGCCTGCTGCAGCACCGGCTCCACCCAGAGCACTCAGAATGGCAAGGGCTTGTGGATTTGGTGGTGGGGCTTGTGCAGAGTTGTCGATTTGGCCAGATGCTGTCGCAGGGGCTGCAGTCGCGCCGGGAGTTGTTGCCTGAGCCAGCCCAAGCAATGGTGATGAGGCTGGTAATGTGGGAGGAGCCGACGATTTGGCTGCGACGAGAGCAGCGATGACTGCTTGGGCTTGTGGTGATAGGGAGGATGGCGCAGGGGCTGTGCCGCCTGCTGCGGTGCCTGCTGCAGCACCGGCTCCACCCAGGGCACTGAGAATGGCAAGGGCTTGTGGATTTGGTGGTGGGGCTTGTGCAGAGTTGGCTGGGTTCTGTGCTGCCAAGGCTGCTACCAGTGCAGCCGTTTGGGGGTTCTGTGCTGGTGCAGTCGCGGCATTTTGCAGAGTTGCTAATATGGCGGCTGCCTGTGGGTTTGGTGCGATGGGCGGTGGAGGTGCTGCAGTCACGAGCGCGGGGATGCTCTGCACAGTCTGCCAAGCTTGCCCGGGCAATCCGCCAGGTCCCAACGCTGTCGGAGCCTCTGCGGGCGACATGCGTTTTAAACTTGTAGCGCATTCTGAACCCGGATCTCTTGCATCTCTCGTTCTTTCCGCACTTGCTCTCCAGTGCTCCCGCCCTTCTGGGTTTCCTGCCACTGTCTCACCCGGTGCCTCACCGCTCCGAGGCTGCTTGTTGGCCTCCACCAAGAAACGGATATAAAAGGATTGTCAAATTGTCAATTGAACTCACAAAACCAACACGCATGGAACCAGTATGTGAGGGATTTGTGGCATTTGGTTATGGCGTGAAAGCCGTTGAGTGGGCGGTCCTGTAGTGATGCATCTTCTGCTGGCCTGCCACATGCACACCGTTGCACACCGTTGTGCAACTGACAAGATTGGTCGCGGCCCAAGGCCTCTTTTGGCCTGGGGCTGGTGCTTGCCTCAGAGAACGACTTCGCGACTACCACTTCGTGCTACTGCTTAGATATGCCAAGACACGGATCCCGGCGGCGTCCCTCAATCAACACCATGACCTCATTTGGCGCAGGGTGCTCAATTTTGAGAGGGTCGACTCGGACCTCTTAGCAGCTGAGGTGGTGTGCGCTCGAAGAACGAAGGATCGCATGTGGAGGCGAGCCATGGCTCACAGAGCTCTCGACCGCATCCGCTCAATTTTTCGACTAGCTTTGGGTCACTTTAAGGTATCTTTAAGGGAGTCACAGCGAGTCTCCTCCGAGAGCTGCGTCACGACGTTGCTTCGTTTCTGCAGCCCGTCTGAGTCATCTGACCACTGTATGCAACATGATGCAAAACGACAGCACGCTACCCATAAAATCTACTTGCGTGAATTCCTTCCTCCTGAGGGTGCCGTCTCCAAAACGTTTATGCATCAAGGGCTCAAGCATGGCTACCCGAACCTGAGTGGCGTCCTGTGCGACAACATGCGACAACAAAAAGGCATGCATCATGGCGGTCACTCACAAGTCAAGCACACGCAGGAAGTGAAGCGCGCGGGCTGCACTGACTGCGGCTCACACGGCCACACCGAAGCCTGTCGAAGTCCAAGAAGTGGGACTTCACCTGCAAAGTCCGCGCCCTCAAAGGTCCAAGCATTTCAAAGCCTTCCGGCCTTTGATGGCCTTTGTGTCCTTAGGGACTGCAGACAAGGAGCATTGATGGTAGAATGCTCCGCCCGGCGAGCAACCCAAAGCCTCAGCAGGTTTGCCAAAAGCGCCTGCTCCGCTCGGATTTGTGCATGCGGTTACACGCAAAACCGCAAAACCCGCAAAACCCGCATGAGTTTACCGAGTTCGGAGCTCCGCTTCAGCTAGCAATTCCTGTCATTTGCCAGAGCACAATGCTTGATACAGCATGCACCAGCAGCGGACTGGCAACAGGCAATTTGTAGAAAATTTGATCCTCCGCATCAGGCTGCAAGTGGTGTCGTACCCTCACACGCCTAAGCTCCCAAGACTCCGGGCTTTCAATTCTCTTTCAATGGCCTTCAATGGCTCTCGAGGTGTCAAGGAATAGTAAGCATGGCTCAGCACTCGCTGTGTTTCTGGGACATGGACTCGGACTTCTTGAGGAAGGCCGATCCCTGATCAAAGGAAACCACGACAACATCTCTCCATACTCGAGATGCGAACGTACATGTATACAGCTGTATACATGTATGGCGCAGACTGGCTCACCTTCGTGACCGGAGTCGGGCAAAGATCATCCGCATCATCCGTGTTCAATGGTACCTGAACATCCCAAGTGTCTAGCAAAAATTGGGGGGTTAGTGCGCCTCCCGAGAGGCACCTCAAGGATGGCATTGCAGAACTGCTTGTAGTTGAAGAGGCCTCAGAGACTTCCTCGTCGGCTACGCAACTCCACTTCACTGAGCACCAGTCCGTTGAGATTAAAGATCCGCTGCAGCATCTCCAGCTCCTGCACAGAGCTCTGACACGCACTGACAAGGGGTTCTCTGATATGCTCTGACGTGCTCTGATGTGCGCCTCGCTGTAACTGTCCCCGCTGTCACAATCTACTCAATAGTACACGCCGCGTAAGGATGCGTAAGGGTTCGTAAATGCTGCCGCTCGCTTGGTATCCTTGGAATCGAGCTCGATTCGAAGAATGGTGAAGACAGTTCTCGCCTCAAAATGCAATGCAAAGTCTGTGAACATGTGCGAGAATTGACTGAATGTCCCTGCCTGCCCCATGCTCACTGCACCGCGACGCAGGCGGTCCACTTCCTGCAAAAAAGGGGAAGAGACGGGAGGATATTGCTGCGCAGACAGTCGGCACATATGACAGCAAAAAGTTAGCATATGGTCGAGCACATGTTGGGAGCCTGAAAGCTTCCATGGAGTCGGAGGCGCCGGGAGGCGATCTCGGCCTGCATTCGTCAGCCACAGCTGTAGATGCTCCGATCTGCCTCACGCAGCCTTGAGTCGGGCGAGAAGCTCTGCATCAAGCTGCTCCTGATCCTCAAAGCCCATACTTTGCAAAATCACAGCCACTCCTTGCAATACCTGCATGATCGTTCTTAGTCACGACTCCACTTGCAGAAGGGCAAAATGATGGCAGGCGTTGTGGTTCCCCACATCATGTGACTACATACAGAAAGGTTAGAGCTGTTCAGGGACACAAATGAAACAGCTGTTTTGATAGCTGGCAGAACTGAGAACTTGGGGAAGACCAGGAAGGGCCATGTGAGGCCAGCTACAATGTCGTTCAGTGAGTGGGGGGTCATGCTGTTGTAACTCATGGCTCGTGGATGCTCGTGGCGGGATCGTGTCTGAGCTAGTAGTCAAGAAACACGCATGCGCAAACATGCAAAAGAACACTCCTGGCCGGCTGCCAC
The DNA here is from genome assembly GCA_905221605.1 of Symbiodinium natans. Lineage (NCBI taxonomy): Eukaryota > Dinophyceae > Suessiales > Symbiodiniaceae > Symbiodinium > Symbiodinium natans. The sequence continues at coordinate 41,041 of CAJNDS010000337.1, forward strand.
TCGCATGGGCTCTCGGCCACTCCACGTGGCTGGCCCGGCCCACTGACGCCTCTGAGCCAGTTCTTGCTCGCTCATTTAGAACACAGACCTTTTCAAGATTTTTCAAGGGCTACCTCCGTTGTTACGTGCTTGCAGCACTCTGCAAAACCCTTGCACATGTAGGCCAAGGCATCGACGCAGACATCGGACTGCGAGTGCTTTGCGACAGCACACTGGCAGAACATGGCAAAACAAGGTTTGAATGCAGTCCGTATGCAAGCTTAATGGCAGAGCACCTCCCTTGGCACGGCTCGTCTATGAGAGACTGGATTTCTTTGTCCAGTGCCTTGAGGCTGGATTGTGCAAAGCTTCCGATGGTTGCCACAGTGACGCTGGGGCGAGAGCCACGTAACTAATACCACCGGTATCAGCATTGTAGTATCGCTGTAGCAATAGGTTCAGCTCGTGTTCTGAGATGTCCTGGCCAGGACGTGTCGCACAAGAGGTGGCACGGCGACAAGAGCGAAAGGTGGCTGCTCCCCAATGATAAGGACATACAAGGACACAAGCACCTACGCAAAAGCGCACCGCTTGCCTGCATGAAAGGGAAGTGGCTGCAGAACTGTGCCTCCGTGACCTGCCAACCCCCATTTCAAAGCTCCAGATGTCGCACAAAACTACATAGCTCCACTCTTGTGTGGCTTCTGATGGGTGACAGACAAGCTCTCACACTGGTTTACAGCAGGAATCTTGCTCGGTACCATACGAGGCAAGCAAAATAATAGCTAGTATATGCGTATACAGATATATTCACAGAATACGTACTCTATGCACATATATCCGCCGACCCCTGCTTTAGCGGGGGAGGCGTCAGTGAAGACCCATTTGCCCTCATGCCCAAACCCCCCCGCCCTCACCCCCTCGACCTCACCCTTACCCTGTTAGGGGCTCCAGCGCTGTTTTAGGGGCTCCAGTGCAGCCCCCCCCCCGCCCCCCCCCCCCCCCCCCCCCCCCCCCGCCCCCCCCCCCCCCGCCCACCCGCCCACCGCCCCCACCCCCCACCCCCCCCGCCCTCACCCCTTACCCCCCACCTCACCCCTGCCCCTGACCTTTTACTTGGAAATGAAGTGTGTCAGGGGTTTAGGGCATGCCCGGACCCCTACCCCCCACCTCACCCCTACCCCTTGCCTTTTTGCTTGGAAATGAAGTTGAGGGGCTCCAGTGCATGCCCGGACCCACCTCACCCCTACCCTGACCTTTGTGTGTCAGGGGTTTAGGGCATGCCCGGACCCCTACCCCTCACCCCTACCCCTTGCCTTTGACTTGGAAATGAAGTGTTTGAGGGGCTCCAGTGCATGCCCGGACCCCCCCCGCCCACCCCGCCCACCCCGCCCCGCCTCACCCCTTCTCACCCCTTCGCCTCTGCCCCCAACCTTGGCCCCTGCCCCCCCCACCCCCCCGCCCTCACCCCTTACCCCCCACCTCACCCCTACCCCTGACCTTTTACTTGGAAATGAAGTGTGTCAGGGGTTTAGGGCATGCCCGGACCCCTACCCCCCACCTCACCCCTACCCCTTGCCTTTTGCTTGGAAATGAAGTTTTTGAGGGGCTGCAGTGCATGCCCGGACCCCCCCCGCCCCCCCCCGCCCACCCCGCCCACCCCGCCCCGCCCCGCCTTCACCCCTTCACCTCTGCCCCCAACCCCCCCCACCCCCCCGCCATCACCGCTTACCCCCCACCTCACCCCGGTTCGGCTCTCCTGGTTAAGGGGGTTGAGGGTTTAGTAGTTTGGGGTTTAAGGGTTCAGGGTTTCGAGTTTAAGGTGTGAGGTTTAGGGTTTAAGGTTGCGCGCCAACTCCCTGCGCGTGAAGACTCAATGTTTCGCCCCCCCTGAACTCTAGAACCTATGGATATATGTAAGCGCAATGTAGGGGGTGTTTGTGTAAACCCTAGGGCCTCCTGTCGGGGTCGGCGGCATTGGCGGTAGCCATTAAATATATATAAGCTCTCATGTCACCTTCCCCGCGAATCGAGGGCAAAGGAGTGATGTATCCAGAGATCGTTCCGAGTCCTGCAGATTCATCAGCGCTCGAGCAGAACGTCTGCAAGATTTTTGCAAACATGATTCTGACGGCTCCTGAAAGCACTTCGAAAAGATCACCTGAGCTGGGCTCAAAGGGATCTCGTGCTTCGGCTTATTGAACAGCACCGACCAGAATGCAAGACCTGCTCAAAGCCTCAACGGACACAAGATGACACCAAGGCTACAAATATTTACACTGAGAATCAATGAAGCGACTTGAAGGGAGAGTTAAGCCAGTTAAGCGGCTCCACGGGTCTTCACGAGTAGGGCAAGCCGTCGCAGTGTCTGTTCGACAGCGACCTCACGGAGTAAGTTTGAAGACTGGTGCTGCATGTGTAGTCTGATGAGGTCTGACGCATTGCTCGCTTATCGGACACATGCTCTTTCCCCACCCAGAATCACCCCGAGCCTCGTCATCGCAGGGGCTAATGTCTTGACCATGCTTCTTCAAACAATGTCCAGGCCTGCACTCGAGTATCCCGGATATTCTGACTGATGACTTCAGGAGCTTGCGCCTGGGCACCTTCACAGCTGGTTGCTTTTCCAGCTCTGAAGCCTCCCAGTCACGGCCGCTGGCGCTGCACATCATGACATTCCCGCACGGGAGCGTACCCCGAACACTGCGTCCACTGCACGGAGAAAGTCGAGGTGGCGAACAACCTGAGGGGAACATTGAAATACATTGAAGACTCTTGGACGTTCTTGGATGTTCTCAAGGATTGGATGCCACCTGCGGCTTCATGGCATCTTGTGCCGGATCCGTGAAGAAGTCCTGAAGGCACTACTGGGTCTCGGCAGTTTAGACTTCTGGACTCCTCAAAACGTGACAAGAAAAGGCAGCGGATGGCAGCGGGACAAAGCTGAGCCGAAAACCGTGAGAACTCGCATCTGTTCTGCCCGTAGATTTGGAACCTCTGCTGAGCGTGAGCAAAGCCAGCAATCAATCATGCAAACACCAATGTGCAACCTGTCACGACATCGAATCTTCTCAGCAGAGTGGTCTGAGCCGAAAACGATGGCATTCAATCCACGCACAAACTGATGAGGACTGCATCGGCCACATCGTAGTGGATCGAAATCCAAGAAGAAGTCCTGTCATGTCATGGACTCATGGACGTGCGAGAAGCACCAACTGCTTTTTCACTCTCTACCGGTCTACCGCCTTTGCCCGAATACGTCGGGTGAAGACATAGCCCTTGCAAGGCTGCTGTGGGAGCAAATGCAATTCTGACACGAGAGCTGAACTCTGGCTATGGCCTGTATTTCATGCAGTATGTCTCGCACTTCCTCGGGATAGTCCTCCCAGGTCAGCTAAGAGCAGCTAACCCACTTTCTGCCGTTGTTCTCACCTCAGGCTGGGCCGAGGGTGACGGTGGAGCCTGAGCAATGCTTGCAGCAGTCTTGCAGCATGTTGCAGTCCACAGCCTGCGGTCATGTCGATCAGCCTAAGAAACTCTCAGAGTCTGAGAGCTGGCCTCCCAGGCCTGCATCGGCAAAGAGAAACCTGCGAGTTAGCATGAGTTAAGTTGGCATGTTCTCAATGAATGAACGGGCCACGGCACAACACCGAAGCTGAGAGCAGGGCGGAACGGAGGTGGTGCCATTGCACCTGTCAGACATGCTGTTGTTCGCGACTCATGTCCACCTCGCCGTGCCTTTGCGGCTGGCCTCTTGTCGCCGACCCGAGGAGTGCAAAGCTTGAAGTTAAATTAAAAGCTTGCATAATGACTAGATCGGGGCGATTCCGTGTAGGCTTTGTAGCATTGCTTGAGTTCTGAGAGCAGCAGTTTTGCCACAAGCGTGAGACGAGCCCAGCAGTCTTTGCAGGGCTTCCGGAAGGCCTTGAGCCAAAACCTTACAGGCAGCCCACCTTCTGTACTGCAACTTTTGTTCAACACCGATTCAGCACTGCAAAAGCTGCGGGCAGAGGTCAGCAAAGGGCAGGTCTCGCACCCACAGCTTGGGGCCCCAGACCTCAGCAGGCCACCGTGGCAATGCCACCGTGGCAAGGTCACCGTTTATTAAGAGTTTCTTTTTCATTTCCCTTCAGACCGTCTGCTAGACTTGGGCACCGGCCACAAAGACAAACGCCGAATGTATACCTTCAGTTCATCCCAGGTTCATCGTGACAGTGTGCAACGCAGCTTATTTTGTCAACTTTCTCTTGCCAGGATGCCAAAAATGATCATCAGCACTATGACAATGAAGCCCATGCCTCCAAATGTTGCAGAGGCAAAGCTGGCAAAGGGCCGGCAAAGGAGCCAACTACAGCTTCCCTTCATCTCCCGCTACATCCGCACCATAGATTCGCTGCTGCGTAAAAGGTCTCGTCCGCTGCATGGCCTCACTATGGTGACATGCTAGGCAACATAAAGGCAAAGTTCCGCTTACCTCCTGCAAAGCCAGTCACTGCTTCAAGTTCCCACTGCAATAGCGCGTCTGACTCCTCCTCGCCCACTGGACACAAACTGTCTCGCTGGCTGAAATGGAGCCCCGCTCAAGACACCAACCGAGGGCTGTTCGACGTCGCAGGCAGATTGCCGCTGCTGTGTAGCAAAGCCCACACCTGAAGTGTCACCACAAAGTACGCCATGCATATCATTGCACAGCCATGCATATCATTGCACAGCACCACACACAGATCACAGCAGCGTGCCAGCAGGGTGCTTGCCAGATTTTTGCAGGGGCAGCTTCAGCCCCTGCCTTGTTTGAGCCAAAAATGGCATGGCGTGAGCAAATTCGCTTCATTGCGTTGGCTCCAAGATGTTCACACATTGGGCCATTGGGCAACTCAGCTGCAGAAAGAAGTCGCGCCGCAGTTCGAGACGTGCCCTTGTTTAACGACTGGCAAGGCAGCCTGCGAGTGTTCGGATAACTAGTCTGTGAAACTCTGCTAGTATCTGTTAATGGCAACTGTAGCTCCTGGCTCAAGCCGGCACAGCGCATGCCGGTGATGCAAATGGCAGGAGTCACGTTCTGGTAAAATTTGAACATTAACAAAGCTGCACCTACAATAACCTACATAGGCTTGGGCTCGTTTAGACTTCTCTCACTAGCCGCTCACTAGCCGCTCACTAGCCATAACACTCACCCTCCGATCTCTCATGATCTCAGCCGCCGTTAATCAAATGTGCCGCGACCGGACTAATGCTTTGAAGCGCCCAACTCACGGGGCGCAGAAGTTGTACACAGGATTACACAGGCGTGCACAGATTTGGCACTCACGAGGTTCTACTCGCAAAAATTGAAACCACCGGAGAAGTCGAGATAGCAGGCTCATAACGGCTTTTTGTGTTCAGCACAAAACTGGACCAGGTTCTGGGTATTTCCTCTGACATGAACACATGGTTGCTGGACATACATACAAGGCAATACCCCTTCAACTGCAGAGCAGCTTTGTTTCAAGCTGTTCTGCGGAAAATGCCTGCTATCAAGGTCTGAAGGCTGCAGCTTGCAACTTGCAACTGTACCTTTTGCTGTATACTCTGGTACGACATTAGGTCTCATCGGGCATTTTTGAGCTATAAAGTCGTGCCACAAGCCGCGTCATCGAGAAGAATCGAAATCAAGCTAGAGCGAAAATCGCCAGCAAGAGGCTCGGCGCGATCACGTGACCAAGATTTAGCCCTCAGAAATACGCACGCAGCGAACACACCGTGGAAAACGCCATCCGACTCAGCTGGCAGTCTGTACTGCAACAACAAGTACATCGTAAGTCCACCGGGCAACCAGCCTTGTAACGACCTTTGCCCTTGTGTCTGTCCTCAAAGGTAGAAGCTCTCGGCAATGACACAACTCTAACACAGCCCGCGACGCAACTCCCTTGGCACAGTGATCCCATGACGGACAGCAGCTATCTTTTCTTGCACGCTTGGCACTGACTGCGTGAAGCAAAGCTTGCAGGCAGCTCAAGGCTTGAGCAGCAGCTACCTCACTTCGTCAGGCCCTTCAGCTGACCGTGCAAGACCTGACACGGACTGGTTCCCCAACTGACCATCTACCGGGAAACAGCATACACTACAAGATCTCTCGCACACAACCGCCTCCGGCACCCATCGAGGCGATTCTGGCTCTGTTCCTATTGCAGCTGTCAATGTAGTGGCTCCCAATTTCATGATGTACGCTGACATGGAAAGTGGGTTTTCGTCTTGCTCTACAAGTGGCTCCTGCCGGCCAGTTGAGATCGTGAATGCTACAGGCTCAGTGGATCTCAGCCTCAAGAAGTCGACACTGCCACACATGCGAGGAAGGTACACGACAAAATACGAGAAAAGGAAGCTGAGCCAAGGGCGGGCGTGAACCCCACCCGAGTCTTTGGCCTGTTTGACCACGAATACATACGAATACCAGATGCACTGAGGTAGAAACTGACTGAGATTGAGGTTGACCATGACTGGGCCAGATACTGATCCGTTCTGCCTCCAGTTCCTGCTGGGCCTCTCAAGTCACTCGCAACGATGGCCAACTGCCAGTTCTCCGGACACGCTCGCTCGGTGGCGAGGCCTGCCGCCCAAGTTCAAGTTCACGAACGCGCCGCCGCCTGGGAGAGTTCAAGGTGCAGAAGCAGCGAAGCAGAGTGTGCAATCGTGTGCATTGACAAGATGCATTCTTAAGCATTGTCAGAGGGTTGTCACTCTTCAGGGTCCGGCTCGGCGCCGACCGCGCGCTCCAGCTCTCCCTTGCCGAGGCGCTCTGTCTCTCCGTTTCTGTGTCTGTGTCTGTGTCTGTGTCTGTGTCTGTGTCTGTGTCTGTGTCTGTGTCTGTGTCTGTGTCTGTGTCTGTGTCTCCGTCTCCGTCTCTGTCTCCGTCTGTGTCTACGTCTGTGTCTGTGTCTCTGTCTCTGTCTCCGTCTCTGTCTCTGTCTCTTGTCTCTGTCTCTGTCTGTGTCTCTGTCTCTGTCTCTCTCGCTATGGGTAACTTTGTGTGATTTGAATTTGAACACGCGAATCCAGATCTGTCGAACCTCAAGCCGGAAGAGCTCATCCCGCTTGGCTTCCATGCGCGTCACCTGGACGCAAAACTGTAGACGCCTCGCCATCCGAGATGCTCTGACCTACCAGGCCTACCCGGCCTCAGCAAGTTCCGCATCAAGCTGCTGGTACCTGCTGCTCATCTCCTTGGCTGATGCTGCTCCTTGCTCTTTCGGATGTTCTGCTTTGCAATATCAGGCGGCCTCCTCCGTCGAGATCAACTCTTCTCGGTGCTTTTGACCATTCCTCTGACGCTCCTCAGACTTTTGCCCACCACAATCCACCACACCATGTGCCCCTTAATCTCTTTGCTCTTTGCATGCGAGGGCCTCGAGAACGACTTTTAATTTGCCTTGTGCTTCCAAGGAGGTCAAGACGTCACCCCAACAGTGCTGCACCTCGGTTGCGCACAAAATGCTCTATCTACGCATAGACATACTGGAATGCTGGAAGTACGCTGAGAAGCAAGCTCTGTCCTGCAACACCTTGAAGGAGAAATCGTCACTATCCGGGTCCTGGGCATGCCTCACACATCTCGCAGAATCTGCATGTTGAAGCCTGAGACAAATGCCTGTGAAGGCCCGCTACCTCCTGAAACCGTGGGCACCCGACTGGTCCAGCCGCTCTCTGTTCCCAACAGCTTCCGCTTCGAGCTCCAGCATTACCTTTTTGAAAGCCTGCTAACGTTCACTGTAGTCACAGATCGAAGATTTGACTGAACAGTTCTAGAAGTAACATTTCATGGGATGTTGCCATGTTGAAGCATTTCTGCGATGTCATCACGAAGTGAGTGGTCCGGGCCTCACTTTGGTTGTGCTTCTGTTTCAGTGCATCTGGCACAACGCCGTGTACTTGGGCACTGTTGACAGAAATAGAAACGGGTGTTCCCGCCTTTCAGCTGATCAATAAGATGGCGACTGAGGGCCAGGTCCTCCTCCAGCCCAGCTGCCTCGGCTTGAATATCAGGCGCTCTTCTTTGCCTCGCTTGTCAGGCATGCTAGTGTTCTCGCCCAAATACGTGGTGGTCGCCGATGACCTTGAAGCAGTCATCACAGACTCGCACCTCAGCTGTGACGAAGTGGCAGAGGATACCAAAAAAGAAATGTGTTCACAGTGTGTTTGCTGGCGGCTCCGAGAACTTGACATTACCCAGGGAAGGGTCTTGAGGTATTCGAGTCCGATGCCTTCACTCCATTGACTGAAAACCATTGGAGTGTGAGATGACGTTTTCTTATGTTTTCTTTACTTAAAGACATGAAGAAGCGTCTGCAGTTTCTCGGCCTGCTGCAATCGTCGCAAACAAGGCCGCCACAGTGTCGGCAGTGATGGCGCCTGCACTTTAGCGTGTTGTGAGGGCAATGGTTCATGCACCACACCGACTGTACCACATGCGAGGCCTGAAGTATGTCGTGAAATTTGCTCCACACCGCGGACAAGCTGACTCCTGACAGCCGACTTTAGCAAGGCCTATAGTACTGTAGTGAGAGCTTCAAGAGGACAAGCCTGTCCTTGGCGTCTGCCTGCGCACCCTGCGGCATGCCCACGCAGCAAAACTCTCAATTCTGCGGCTCAGGTCATTAAACTGGAAATCCAATACTCCCCAAATCCAACCCACTATCCAATGGATCCTCGAACCTTTTCCCAACCAGTATTCGCCACAAGCATCCACTCTAGACCCCAGTATATCACGAAGAAAGGACATGGGCTCTCGTTCAAAAGATAGAATCAGGGTTGAGAAGGCTTAGGACGCACCAGTTGGAGTCTCATCTCCTCCCCTCTCCACAAAAAGCGAAAGCAGTATGTTCAATTCAATTGGACTAAGAGCTGGCGTCTACATTACTTGCTCACATCCTTCAACTAGAGCCCACCGTACCGCTTTACAGTGATATTTCAGGGCTTGGCTAGCCCTTCAGGTACCACCAAGCCACACGACTGTTGAGCCCAACTCAAAGCATGAGTCCCACCACCACTTTGTCGCCCCGAGGGCTGACGGAAACGATGAGAAGGGGTAAGCACCTAAGGAAGAGAAAGGTCATCACATGGCACGGGTCGCTGAAAATTGATCCAGGTCTTAGTACAATACTGATCACATAGCAGACGCACAACCATCATCCGGAGAAAGGAAAAAGAGCCGCAGGAAACAGCTGAATATGAAGCCATCACATGCTGGATTCCAGTTTACAAGTCGCGCAGGACTAGAGTAACCATGCAATCGAACTCGACGCTTGAAGATCCCGTGTTTGAGGCGACGTTCCAGAACGAAGCCGCAACAAATCAGATGGGAAAGAACGATAATTCTGCAACACTGCAAGTTCACGTTGTTGCTATCTATGCGGGAGCAACGAGCAGGACCAACATGTTAAACCGTGACTGTCTCAGGACTTGCTAAGAGAGAGAGTTCCAAAGCCACCAGAATCCCAGATAGTCACACTCCCACAAGACCCGCAGCCACCTGCCCGTCATCAGAACTGATCAAGGATGCTGTCGGAGATCTTTCTGGAGAAGCTCCATGCACCTGACCCCATGCGATCTCCATGATCCTCTCCAAAATGCTCTCCAATGTTCAGAATTCTGTTGGCAGTGGCACTCAGGCACTCAGGATCAGGCTTCCATGGGACGGTACGGCCCAGGTCCGAATGCGAAGCATCAAAGAAACTTGATTCAAAAGAACTGGGGGATGACTGGTAAATACTGGTCACTTGTACACCAGCAGTCTGTTGAACTCGGCAATACTAGGCATCTGAATGGGCCAGCTGAGTCACGTGTTCTGGTCTTAGCTCAAACCAAGAGCCGGCACAATCGTGGCTTTCAGCATTCGATCCCCCGCGACACGATGACAGACACATGTAGACAAACTCTGCCCAAGCCGTCCTGGCCACCTTTTTGATTTCGATACCCGCTGCATCCTGGCAGTTCGGCTCAAGCCCCCTCCAAGCCCCGCAGCCCGCAGGCAAAGGATGCACAGCATGAACAGATATGGACGGAGATGAACGGAGATGAGAACAATCATGAACAAGCATGAAGAATCTGAAGAATCATGAACAATCGCGACGGTCCTTCGCCGGCGGCTCCAAAGCCTCGCAAGACACCAGAGTCATCCGCAGTACTACAGAACAATGACAGGTCAGATCCTAATCAGTCTTGCGATTTGCGCCAGCTGACTGTGACTCTCCCCGAAACTGGAATGTGACGAGCCTGCGCTGGTCATTCCAGGTTGCAGATGGCCCGAAAGCCTGCTCTTAAAGTCTCTCGGAGCTTTTGGTGCGACCCATGCAACCCCAACAAGTTTTAAAGCTTAAGCTTTAACCGATAACATACGTCAACGGAACGAAAAACCAACCACTTCTGAGATCGAAGCCTGTAGTCGGGCCCAGGTCGGGGCTGCAAGCCCTCAACAAAAAACACAGGCGTGAACCGCTCTGATGAGCACCATGAGGCGCGAACCTGCAAATCATCTGAGGCTGTGGACCTTGTGTGCCAAAAGACTCTGGCTCAGATCGTTGAAGCTGCTAGATTGTTGTCGCCTTCTCTGCTCAATCTCTTGTTGCTGGTGCGCCCTTTCGTCCACCAGGCCCCGGCAAACAGGCATGACCAGCATGGCGAAGAGAAGGCGCCCAACCTATTGCATGGCGAGCGGCTCCCAGCGCGCTCATAAGCAAAAAGAGCTCGCTTCCAAAACACAATATCAGACTACCTCAGATTTGGCAGTGGTTGATATCTGGAGCTGCAGAAACCCATAAAAATCTTCGCGGCCTTGGCATTGTCTGACTTGCAATAGGGTAAGAAACATTCTTGCATGGATTGGCACATGTAGCCGCTTCACCTCAACGGTCCAACATGTAATCCTGCCTGTTGTGTGATCAGTTGAGAGACTCCGATTTCCAAGCGTATTCAGGTCAGTTGCTGCTGTTGATGTTGATGCTGCGGTTGCTGTTGCGGGCTCCTCTAACTCATGAAAAGGGTCCGGCTGGAACATATGTTTCAACCTCCCACAAAAATCCCCACATGCAGGTAAATTGGACAATAGATGCTACCGTAAAGAGGTGAGGGACAAGCTGAACAGGCGCACACAACAAAGACTGCAGAAACGTGTTGGGAGTAGGGTTGACGGTTATGAGTTCGGTGACTCACAAATGCCTGGCTTCACAGAATGTAAAGAAAAAACTCAGAGATTCACAAATACCTGATTTCACAGAACCTATGAGTTCAGAGGTCAACATTTGCCTCACTTCAGCGAGGCAGCCGTGCGGAAAGGTTGGCTGGATATATCCAGAAGGAACGTAAACACCCCCATCCCTGACAGCCGTGGCTGATGGCAAACTTGGCGGCCTGTGGAAACAATACAGCCGCCGCCCCACATGCTGTCAAACACAGATGCTGTCAAACACAGCATTTCTCAACTGCACACACCATCAAGTGAGCATTGTGTTTGCAAATGCCCCCCGCCCTCATTCAAGCCATGCTACCAAAGCTTGTTCCAATCAATATCGCGCCATCAAGGACGCAACCTCATGAATCCTTTCCAAACCCATCCATCATGCGAGCATTGTGTTTGCAACTGGGGCTGCCCCGCCCCCAGCCCCCGTGAAGGAAGTTGCGCAAAGCTTGCTTCCAAGAGTACAGTACCGCGCAATCAATAAAAACTCCTTCTAAAACCCATATACGTATACGAATCCTATTTTATTGGAAGCAAGTTGTGTTTGCACGGCCTGAAAGAGCGGAGGGGGGGGGGGGGGGGTTGTGAAGGAATGTCGAACCACCTCTGTTCATGGACTAAGAGAGAGGGGGTTCTGGGAGAGGAGCGCAGCCGCCCCTCCCGCAGGTTTGGAGAGGATTTAGGAGGTTGCGAAAGAAAGTCAACTGATGGCGCGATGATCTTTGATGTTCGCATGCACTTGTCGTAGTAGTACTAGTCCTCCTATTCGTACTAGTCATACTAGTAGTCTAGTAGAACTATAATACTAGTAGTACGAGTCGTCCTAGTAGGACTAGTAGTACTAGCTTTAGTAATAGTACTAGTAGTGCTAGTAGTACCAGTAGTACTAGTAGTACTGGCAGTAATAACACTACTAATAGTACGGTGCAAAGCTGCGGTTTGCCCGCCCTCTTCGTAGCAGTACTAGCAGTACTAGCAGGACTAGCAGGACTAGCAGGACTAGCAGTATTGGCAGTACTAGTAATACTAGTAGTACTACGAGTATTCCTACTAGTAGTAGTAGTAGTAGTAGTAGTAGTAGTAGTAGTAGTAGTAGTAGTAGTAGTAGTAGTAGTATTAATGTTCAAAAAGTACTAGAAGATAATAGCCATAGTACTAATAACAATGATATTTGTTCAGAATCCCAGCATATGTTATCAAAACCCTTACATGTTCAAAACATGTTTTGGTTTGGGTGGGCATAGTTCGGCTGATGTAAACATGCCTCGTATGGCTTGGCTTTGGTATAGCAAAGGAGCTTGGGGTCACGGGTCCCCCCCTCACCGTGTGTCTTTTGCGTGTTATTCTTTGCTTTCTGGTACATTTTTCTGCACGTTTTGTTGTAGGTCTTTATTTCTGTGTGTCTTTCTTTCCTGCTTCTCAACAGAGGTATGGCTGCAGCAGTCAGGCCACAGTTCTGGGACATGCACGAGACAGAACGAGGTGTAAGCGAGAAGTCGGAAATACCAGCGACCCCGAGCCGATTATCCCGTATCAACACATCCAACAGCCCAGTAAGCTGCGCGGCCTCCACCTGTGTGCGGAGCTGGCGACTTTGTTGCTGAGGCGGCCAGAGCTGTCAGGACCGAAAGGGTTGTCACATCGGTACGGGAAACCAACAATTCGACAATGACAAAAAACTCTGCCTGCAAGCTCCGGGGGCAAACCTCTCTGAAGAGGGTTTAGTGCTCCTTCAGAGCAAAATGAGAGCAAAACCAAAAGCAAAACCAAAAGCAAAAGCAAAAGCAAAGCAGTGGCTAAGCATGTGGTTCGACTCTTGGAAGCCTAGGGCCGCATTTAGCTCGCCAAGGCCGGCAAGGTCTGCTGGAGAGCCTCAGAGAGAGCAAACTCGAACCGAAGCAAAAAAAAGGAGAAAAGTGCCAGAGAGAAAGAGAGACGGCAAACGAGAGCAAACTCTGAGTCAACTTGCGACAGCACGAGGATCAGAGAACAGGAAGTCTTGGCCCGCGGCCCATGCCGTAAGGATTGGTGTTTGGTGACACCTAAGGCTACCCAAGCTGCAACGATGTCAACCAGACTCCGGCTGTTGCATTGCACTGCTAATCGCAAATCCCAGCTATGAATGGCACGCCACAGGCCGCCCTCGTCAGGCCAGGCCTAATGCCTTCAAAGTAGTCAGCTTCGGGCTGGAACTAAAGCCCACTTGCATTCGCAATAGCTGTGCCTTGTGCCGCAGCGGCTGCCTGAAATTGACAGAGCATGGGGGCAACATGTGAAGCAAACAAATTGGGACGAAAGTGGCGCGAGCCACATGCTACCGAAGCAAGAAGAGATTCATCGACGAGGACGCGAACAGGTTGACACAACAAGGGTGCTCAGCAGGCCACGCTTGCGCTTTGACTCGCACCTTGTCCAGGCCTCGGGTGGAAGAAAACGGGTGCGAGAAACTCAGAAGCCGTTGGACCGCCGTTTAGCTTGCTTGACAAAAAACTGTCACGTATGTTGACAAGCTCCCTGCGCAATATTTACCCGCGCGTGGGGAAGCATGGACTGAAGTAGCCTCGGAGACGCGTGCAGTACCCTGCCTTTCGATGGCAGCAAGATGCTGCAAGGCTATGTCACTGACTCCAGGCCATCTTCTCTGACACCCAGCATGGCCTCCCCGCGACATTGGAAGGGAGATCCAAAATCGTCTCCAGCAAAAAAAAGAGAGCCTTGTCCATGGGCCCAGCTCGATCTCCGGCATCGCCGCCGCGGCGCTGCCGTGGAGAGCACAGAGGAGCACATGATGCACATGGGGGGGGCCCCATGCCGGCCATGCTGCCCGACCAAAGAAGTGAGCACGGCTATGCACGGCTATGCAGGCTATTTGCGCTGTCTCTGGCAGTTCTGTGCAGACACAGTGAAACGAAACGCTGGCAGGAGATGCAGGAGACATGCACATTTCCTTCCTTTGGACGAAATCCATACAGCAAACACCATACTATTGCAGTAGTTATGTTCATGGGAGCATGTAGAGGTCGGTATCGGTAGCTGGGCAGAGACGTCGGTTCTTTCTAAAAGAAAGAACTTCGAACTGAAACCTAGACGTTAATTGCAACCGGTGGCGCTTCAGCTTTGCCAGACGCTTTGCCTGGATTGAAGCAGCCTCTTGTTTCCGAATTTCACCGCGCTAACGCAGCTGCGTCTATGAAACTCCCTTAACAGGGTCGGCAAATGGGTCGACAAACGCTGCTTCCGATCTGCACTTGATCTGCAATTTCTGCGCCAGGTCAACCCCAACGTCAGCCAGACCACGTCGGATCACAGCCTCCAGCGCCCAAGCATGATTGAAGCACTGAACCTTGTCGCGGCCTCTGGCCGATGGATAGTTTGGGCAGATCAGCATTTCAGCTTCCAGTGTCCTTCTCAGAGGGCAATTCGCGAAGATAGCGTGAACAGTTTAGCCTTCCGGGGTTAAGGCGCATAAGGGCCGAGCTCATTGGTGGTATGGTCTCGCCCTCACGCACCTGCACAGCTGCAGGCAGCGACGCCCACTGTCTGGTCACACGGGAGGATCTCCCAGATGTAGGGCCAGTTGCAGCTCAGCATTATGATGCAATACACCTGAACTGTGTGCAGTGAGAGCCATCTGCTGCCTCAGGCCTCGCGCTTTGCCAGACGCCGCTCCTTCTTGCGCCTTTTGCGCCTGATGCATCACGGCTGGCAACACATTCTCTGCGCATGTGTCATACTAAGATAAATTGGGACGATGATATTCTGGGCTGGTGAAAAGCCCACGGTCCCAGGCCAACTTCGACCAAATAAAACATTCTTCAACAGGATTGAAGGGCTGCGCTGCTGCTGCTGCTGCATGCTGCATGCTGCATGCTGCATGCTGCACGCTGTGTGTGGGTGGGTGTGTGGGTGTGTGGGAGTGAGGGTGTGTGTGCTGGTGAGTGCTGGTGCGTGCGAGGGTGCGTGCGGGTGCGGGCGGGGGTGCGTGCGGGGGTGCGTGCGAGGGTGCGTGCGAGGGTCCGTGCGAGGGTGTGTGCAAGGGTGCGTGCGAGGGTGCGTACGAGGGTGCACGCGAGGGTGCGTGCGAGGGTGCGTGCGAGGGTGCGTGCGTGCGAGGGGGAGCGCGATGGTGCGCGCGAAGGTGCGCACAAGGTTGCACATCAGGTGGCCCGCGGGGGTGCGTGCGCGCATGCAGAGTCTGTGGGATCACTGCCAGCGAAGACACCCACATTCTCTGGTGCAGCATTGGAAGACGTTCCAATGTGTACCTGTAAGCTGGCCCCCTGAGGCAGCAAGATTAGAAAGGGCTAGGCCTAGGCCCCCTGAGTTGGGGCAGCAAGATTATAGATGTAATCCCAGATTTGACGACTCCTTCGAAAAAGGGTGCGCACCTCTGTGCGTGCGTGCCTGCGTGCGTGCGATTGCGTGCGTTCGATTGCGTGCGTGCGATTGCGTGCGTGCGCTTGCGCGCGTGCGCTTGCGTGCGCGCCCTTGCGTGCGCGCGCTTGCGTGCGTGCGCTTGCGTGCGTGCGCTTGCGTGCGCGCGCTTGCGTGCGTGCGCTTGCGTGCGTGCGATTGCGTGCGAGCGCTTGCGTGCGTGGGCTTGCGCGCGTGCGCTTGCGCGCGTGCGATTGCGTGCGTGCGATTGCGTGCGTGCGATTGCGTCCGTGCGATTGCGTCCGTGCGATTGCCGCGTGCGATGCGTGCGTCGATTGCGTGCGCGATGCGGCGTGCGATTGCGTGCGTGCGATGCGTGCGTGCGATTGCGTGCGGCGATTGCGCGAGCGCGATTGCGTGCGTGCGATTGCGTTGCGTGCGATTGCGTGCGTGCGACTGCGTGCGTGCGACTGCGTGCGTGCGATTGCGTGCGTGCGACTGCGTGCGTGCGACTGCGATTGCGTGCGTGCGATTGCGTGCGTGCGATTGCGTGCGTGCGATTGCGTGCGTGCGATTGCGTGCGTGCGATTGCGTGCGTGCGATTGCGTGCGTGCGATTGCGTGCGTGCGTGCAAGCGTGCGTGGGTGGGTGGGTGGGTGTGTGTGTGTGTGTGCGCGCGCGTGCACGTGCGGGTGCGTGTGCATGTGCGCGTGCGCGTGCGGCGCGCGCGCATGCGCGTGCGTGTGCGTGGGCGTGGGCGAGGTGGGTGTGGGTGTGGGTGTGGGTGTGTGGGTGTGGGTGTGGGTGTGGGTGTGGGTGTGGGTGTGGGTGCGGGTGTGTCTGCGCGGATTTGTGTGTGTGTGCGCGGATTTGTGTGTGTGTGTGTGTGCGCGGATTTGTGTGTGTGCGCGCATTTGTGTGTGTGTGTGTGTGTGTGTTTGTGCGCGCATTTGTGTGTGTGTGTGTGTGTGTGTCTGTGTCTGTCTGTGTCCGTCTGTGTGTGTCTGTGTGTGTCTGTGTGTGTGTGTGTGTGTGTCTGTGTGTGTCTGTGTGTGTCTGTGTGTGTCTGTGTGTGTGTCTGTGTGTGTCTGTGTGTGTCTCTGTGCGTGTCTGTGTGCGTCTCTGTGCGTGTGTGTGCGTCTCTGTGTGTGTGTGTGTCTCTGTGTGTGTGTGTGTGTCTCTGTGTGTGTGTGTGTGTCTCTGTGTGTGTGTGGGTGTGTGTGTGTGTGTGTGTCTCTGTGTGTGTCTCTGCGTGTGTCTCTGCGTGTGTCTCTGCGTGTGTCTCTGTGTGTGTCTCTGCGTGTGTCTGTGTGTGTGTGTGTGTGTGTGTGTGTGTGTGTGTGTGTGTGTGTGTGTGTGTGTGTGTGTGTGTGTGTGTGTGTCTGTGTGTGTGTGTGTGTGTGTGTGTGTCTGTGTCTGTGTCTGTGTCTGTGTCTGTGTCTGTGTCTGTGCCTGTGCCTGTGCCTGTGTCTGTGTCTGTGTCTGTGTCTGTGTCTGTGTCTGTGTGTGTGTGTGTGTGTGTGCGTGGGTGTGTGTGT
>CAJNDS010000337.1:58240-162998 GCA_905221605.1 Symbiodinium natans
TCTGTGTCTGTGTGTCTGTGTCTGCGTGTCTGTGTCTGTGCCTGTGTCTGTGCCTGTGTCTGTGTCTGTGTCTGCGTCTGTGTCTGTGTGTCTGTGCCTGTGTCTGTGTCAGTGTCGGTGCAAAGACAGCGTGTGCAGGCGTTTTGTTGCTGCTGCAAGTAGTACGTTCATGTAGTATACTTCCACGTGTGGCCCTCACCTATGAGAAAGGTCCTTGCCCAACTCCCGTGTATACTTTGACAAGTGCTGGAGACTGATGCATATCTCTTGGCTGCGAACTCGCCAGGTTCACACAGGTGGCAGAAGTCACACTGCTCCTTGTTCTGGCAGCCGTCCTGCATGCCAAGCTGACTAAGTAAGCTATTTTTCCGCACAGCCAGTGTAGCAGTGTCCTGGAAAATGAAGGCGCATGGCTTGCATGCCCTCCACGCATGAAGCGCTGATCCCCTTCCAATCAATGGGCATGTGCAATGTCTTCATCACTCAAAAGTCTTCCGACACCTGCTTGGCAGTTCCGGGGATCCAAGTACCGCAGACTTGGCGCTTCCCTGCCAGGCTGCTTTTGCACACTTGTCAAGTCCTAGCTGCTAACCAGACCCGTCTCCACCCGTCTCCCACCCACATTTTCTGGGTCCGTTTGAAGCAGCTGAACACTGTATCTCCCTGGCACTTCAAAGTGGAAAACGCTCCAAATTTAGTAGGTCCGATCTTGTTCAGGAGAATTCCACGAGGGTCGCTATAGCATCGAGGATGGATCACAGTCCGGAAGATGCAAATGCACGTCAAACGCACAACCACATGCAGTTCCGGAATGAGCTGTATAGCTGCAAGTTGCAAAGCAAGTCCTTAGTCAGCCCTTAGACAACCTTGCACACTGCAATGCACTGCATGCGCTCCTTGCAATGATCCGGGACGCACGCCGCCTCCGAGCCGGAACCTCCAGAAGCCTTGTCAGCACGGCAGTCTGCATGAAATTGCTTGGGTTTCAACATGTCAAGAATATTACAGAATGTCCGCCGAGCCCTTGGCCCGTAGGTGTCTGGGTAGCACAAAGCAGGCACCCCACCTCTAATCCTCTCCCCAGCCCAGGTTTCCCCTTTATTTGCACTTTTTGGCCCGAAATGGGTACCCCTCCCCCCCTTGCCGACAAGTGAGTGGGAGCAGACGGCGCAGCAGGACCAGGGGGCGCTTCAGCCTGGCATAGGGGCCGCCCCCAACCCAACACCCCCCCCCCCCACCGCCCCCACCCACCCCACACCCACTGCACCTCCCCCAAACCCCTATTCCTTTTGCACCTATGATGTTCTATGTAATGAATGGTAAGGATAATAAAAACCACCCCCAGCGCCGGACCTTTCCCCTCCCTCTCCCACCCCACCTGCCCACAGCCTGTGTCGCCTTGTTACAGAAAGCTCAGGCCGAGGCGGGTCGCAGAGCGTTAAAATTACAGAATGTTAAAAATGTTAAAGAATGTTAAAGAAGAATGCTAAAGAACGTTAAAGAATGCTAAAGAATGTTAAAGAATGTTGAATGTTAAAGATAGGTTTTAAGTTTTAAACGCCCAGTCAACAATACAGTCGCAATTTCCGAGCTCAATGCTGTGGAGTTTTCACTGCCTGTACGCTGTCGACCTCTATGGGTTCGCAGAAACTCGCAGACTCTACTGAGAGGAGGCAGCAGCAGCACAGCGCAGCAGCGCAGCAGCGCAGCAGCCCTGTAACTTTGGTTTGACCAGATTTGACCGTTGCCTGGGAGCTGCGGCTTCGTTTCATGGAGGCGCGCAGCGCCGTCACCTCGAGCATCGCAAACACCAAAGAAAGGCCCATGAGATCCCAGGCTGAACAATGCTCTTGCGCTCTTGGCAAGCCACGGCTTGCGCGACCAGACAAGGCCTGGAATGACAGGGCCCATCTCGCATGAGTCGCTGAGTTCACACTTACACCATGCGCCTCGGACAGTCGCAAACATGGCATCTGCACCTGGCAAGGTACAGATAGGTACAGCCCCAATGCGCATGAGAGATGATAGCATTTCGGTGCCTGTCCCTGACCCTGTGAATGCCAGGATGGGCCCTGTCAAAGGAGGTGGTCAAAGAGCGACATGGTGCAGGTATGTGCCGAATGCAGATTACAAGTTGCAGGCTCGGCTCCTGCCAGAATTCAGCCGGGGCCGATGCTCCCTCACAAGCCTGACATCATGTGAGGTGCCGAGCTATGAACAATGAGCCCGTGTTGGCACCTCTGCACCTGTTGTATTCGGGACGACGAAGCAGTTTTCTGCCCCCAACCTTGTTGCCATGGCCAGTCATGGATGCACCGAGAACGATCTTCTCTTGCGGGCAGCATGGTGGCCAGATCGCTTTGGTCCGAGGCACGACACGCCTTCGTTCGGCTGAACCTTGACCAACTTTCCACATGCAACACTTAGACACACAAAGGGACACTCAAAAGAGTTGACAACGAAACTGAGTTCTCTAGGCCGCCGGTCGCGATAGATCAGAGGCGCTCGGCACATGCCAACAGGCGCACCTCACATTGTCGCGGCCAATCCAGATGCACTTCGCCTTGGAACCTGTCGCATGCCTGGCAGAGGGTTCTCGAGCAGCCTGAGTGCTGCAGCCGGTGCTGATGTGACCTTGCAGGAGTGCATTCAGTGCATTGATTGATTGATTGCCTGTGGGCGCCATTCAGTGCATTGAAGTGCATTTGAGTGCATTTGAGTGCATTTGAGTGCATTTGAGTGCATTGCCCATGCCTTCGAGACTGAAAGGACACCCTTGCACGCCTTGATGGAACTTCTTGGCCAGCGCGGCTCCCTCTTTACATAGGTGTTCCTGAGAGAGACATGTTGAACACTTGCAGATGGTGCACAATGCTGCATCACGCATCACCGCTAGCAATCAGCTGCTAAAGCCTGTCAAAGGCGTCCACGACGCTTCATGTGGCTGCTTTGCTCTTGCTGACTCACATGCTTGGACAAACGAAGCAAGGTATCGAAGGAGCAACCCCCCTTCTGGGTGAGAAATGAGACGGAATCGAGGACAGAGATGCTCAAGCGGCAAACTCATCAGCCTCCTTCCAGGCCCTTCACACAATGATGCGAGGCATGATCGGATTAAAGACTTCCAGCAAGTTCTTCAGGTCAAGAATCCACTCGTCGTCCACACCCACCATCCACGTCACATGCGAGTAGCCGGCATACTCCTTTGAGAAGACCACATTCTCATTGTCCTTCAAGTCGTTTGACAAGTGGTGGACGTCCAACGGATCTGCCAGCGTGTCTGCAGAGCCCCGGAAGAGTGCCAAAGGCATCCCAATGGCAGATACGTTGTACGACGGAGGATCCGGCACCCCATAGTGTTTCACATTCTCGGCTCGTCCATAGTCGAAACGTCCGAACCTATCAGATATCAGAAACTGCTCGTAGTGATCAAAGTCCTTGACACTGGTTCCTGCTGGGAAGTGAGCTGCCAAGTTGGCGATGGCCTTCTCACTGTCATGCGGCGAACTGCCACAAACTACATCGATAGTAAGAGTGCAAAGCTTTCCGAACGTAACCTTGCACAGCAACGATCCGATGGTAGGTAGCTCGGACCAGGTAAAAACATCGTAAGGAAAAGCATACTCCAGTATCTGCCCAAGTCGGAAATCCTTCGCCACGGCCAACAAAGTCGACGTTTGATGCTTGAGATAGGACACAGGAGACAGGGCAACAAATAGGTTCACATGCATGTCCAGATATTCCTTGTGCTGGGCCTGAGCAGCTATAAACATCTGCGTAGTGCCTTGGGACCAACCGATGAAGGTCAGCTTCTGCTGCGAAGAAACATTCAGCACGTATCTGACGTTTGCTACAACATCGAAAGTCGCCATCTCATCGAAAGTGAAATTCCAAAACTCCTTGTTCAAGAACGGCTTTAGCGTGGTGTGGTTTCGGCTAAAAGTGTTTCCACGACTGTTTGGCAACCACACATCGTAGCCCATTTGCCACAGCAGGATGGCAAGCGATTTGTCGACGGTGTTCACGAGCCAGCACCATGCGGATGCCAGGATGCCATGCTGCAATAGAACCACAGGACTCGAAGGTCGCGGAAGACGAAAGGCTCTCAATATGTACCCATCGTCTGTGTGTACGAAGTGCTCTTCGACAGAGATGCCATACCTGCTCAAATACTCCTCAATTGTGTCGCTGTTCTTGATCACTGGCATAGGCTCGGCAAGTGACTTGCCAGCGGCCCAGCAAAGTACCAGAGCTCCCAACGGGATCATGACACCGAATGGCACTAAGAACAAAGGGCCTTTTGTGTGAAGACACCCTTCACAGTTTGAGCAGAACCTTTCCGCAACTTCGATGCCCAATGAGCAAGCCCATGGAACTAGAGGAGACTTCGCAGTTAACTCTGCTTTGGCGGCTCTGAGGGTCCGGCTGCTGATCACCTAGCAAAATGGGAGCACAGATCCTCTAGCAAGCGAAAAACCCGGCGAAGGCCGTCTTCCCGGGAAGACGGCCGAATGCCCCTGTGACCGGCTTTAACCGGTGGTTGAACTCCGGTCTATCTCCACTTCTAGCTTGGAATCCTTCCAAACCTTCTTCACCTCCAAGTATTATCTTACTGTTCTGTGATTGCTGCTTCGCTCAGACTGACTTTGCACTTGCGAATGTGGAAAACTTTCTCATCTCAACCTGAACCTTGGGATTTGCAGTTCCTGCGTCAGTAATGAACCAGGCGCATGGGCTGGTGAAGCCGTATCGTTCACAGAGCCAGAGAGACGCAGGTATCGATGTGAGTCCATGACGCAACATGTACAAGCTGCAGCTAACGTGCCTCAGCGAGAGCACTGTTCCCAGAATACATATGCGCCCTAAGACACCCGCAAAGGTGTGCTAGTACATGGAGATCATGAACATCGCACAGATGTCGAAGAGGGGCTCAAGATGGCTAAAGATGGCTAAAGCATGAGCACCGAGTGCTGCGACTAATTGCAGGTTGTGCGAAACTTGTCATTGTCCGGCATTGTCCAGCCTTCAAGCTGTGGTGGAGGTTGCGCACCTGGCACCAAAGGGGCCTCTGCAGGTGCATTGAACAGCGTGTCGTGCAAACATGATCCGCTGCCCTGAAGAGCCCTGAGGAGCCCTGAGGAGCCCTGAGGAGCCACTGCTGAGTTGAGCTGCTCTGTTTTTGGCCACTCTCGCCACTCAATTACGGACTCTCAGAAATATCTGCAACATATCTCTTATGGTGGTAAGCCCCACACAGCACGAAGTGCATTGTACGAGTTCTCCATGAGGGATGGACGAAAGAGTCCCACCTGCGAGAAATAGAAATGCAGCAGAGGGACACGTCTAAAACATGTTGCGCACGGAACATGAAGGCCCATGAGGGTACTTCCCACCTTCTGCTGGTCTTTCCGGGGCCTCATCACGAAAGTGCCACACTTGGCATCCAAGATCATGCAAAGACTCTCTGCACTTCAGCATGGCTTTGTTGCAGCATTCCTTTCGTGAGATAAGTGCAGGTGTGCCCTAACATGTTTTCTTTTTCGGAAATGGGCCCCTGGATCTGGGCAGACTTGCCCCTCAATCTGGCCACGTTTGTCCTTCAATCTGGCCGATTGAGCCTTTGATCTGCCAAAGCCCAACCGACAATGGCCAGCAGAATATCGGATAGCTGCATATGGTATGGTGCAGCTAGTACATGTCTACCAAATTTAACCTTTAGGCCTGTACTTATAGTCCAGAGTCTAGATCCGGTTGTGTGAGGCCTGCTTTGCCGCACCCGGTTTATAGCAGAGTCCAAGCCGTTGAAGCCAAACTTTCCGCAAGAGCACACTGTTACGATGCAGTTTCAGACTGGTTTGTTTAGCACCGGGGAACCGGGGAACCGCGCCCATCTGGACAATGTGCCTACATCATTGGCCCGACGATGTTCGGGCTTTGGGGGGAACCTCTCAGCCCAAAATTTGCCCCTAAGCCCCCCAAAATAAGCGACAAGTCTGCAACCCGAAACCACACCTCATTTCTGAAGTGCGGGCTGCCAGAAACACGATGCAACATGTGAAAGAAAGCTGTGGCACATAGCAGAAGACCTCAAACATCGAAGCTGCCGCAGGACTGACAAGCACCCCCTTTCCCCTTTCCGCTTCCCACGGTCGCATTTTGGGTTGTTTGGACCCGGAAGGCCACATCTGCCGCTTAAATCGCTCCAGCTAAGGAGCGAGTTTGGAGCCCAAGAACACGCCACAAATCTAGCGTACACTCGATTACCGCAATTTGCCTTACTTTTCCCGTCGGACTTGCCTCTATCTTGGGGGGGTTCACTGGGCGAGTCTCGGGGCTATAAGGAGGAATGGCCAAGATGGCCAAGTCTGAGATTTCTCAGTGAAATACTGTTGGGGCAGCTGGAGCAGCCTGTCTATAGGTGCACAAAGCGGA
Source organism: Symbiodinium natans (assembly GCA_905221605.1). NCBI lineage: Eukaryota > Dinophyceae > Suessiales > Symbiodiniaceae > Symbiodinium > Symbiodinium natans. The sequence continues at coordinate 64,673 of CAJNDS010000337.1, forward strand.
AGGCAACAGACCGTGCACCATAAGGCTCTAAGGTTTAGGAATCGGGAATAGGCTAGCCAATAAAACGGCACAATTTTCAAATGGGTACGCCCCCTAGGAAACCGCGGTCCGCAAGCGGACGGTTCGCCAGGACCAGAGGCAGTTGAAGCCCCTCCCAGCAGGACCCCCCCCCCCCCCCCCCCCCCCCCCCCCCCCCCCCCCCCCCCCCCCCCCCCCCCCCCCCCCCCCCCCCCCCCCCCCCCCCCCCCCCCCACCCCTCCCCCCCACGCCCCTCCCCTTTTCCCCGCCAAGCCACTACAGAATATTGGTGAGCGAGGCTCAACTGGTGTGTGATGCATTACACGAGCCGAAAAGTCTAAGCTTGAACCTAAACCCTAAACCTTAAACCTTAAACCTAAAGCCCGAAGCACTCAACCCTCAAACCTTCAACAAACCCCCTGCCCCCCCCCCCCCCCCCCCTTCCCCCCTGCCCCCCTTCCCCCCCCCACCCCCCCTAACCGCCCCTGAGGGGCCTGGCTCAACCCTACGATCAATCCAAGCCGAACCGTCTCTTGAACCTTATCTAAGTTCTAAAGCTATGTGTTAGTCCACACATCAAAAGTAGGACGACAGCAAAACGACGAAGGGACGACGGTGGGACGACGGAGGGACGATGGTGGGACGACGGAGGGACGACGGCAGGATGGCGGGGGGACGACGGCAGGACGACGGGGGGACGACGGGGGGACGACGAGGGGACGACGGGGGGACGACGGGGGGACGACGGCTGTCGCGCCGTCGTCGCGCCGTCGTCTCGTCGTCGTCGCGCCGTCGTCGCGCCGTCGTCGCGCCGTCGTCACGCCGCCATAAGGCCTAGTTTAAGCCCAAACTAGGCCTTATTTCCCGTCATAAGGCCTAGTTTAAGCCCAAACTAGGCCTTACGACGGCGGGACGACGGCGGGACGACGGCGGGACGACGGCGGGACGACGGCGGGACGACGGTGGGACGACGGTGGGACGACGGCGCGACGACGGCGCGACGACGACGTCCCCCTGTCGTCCCCCCGTCGTCCCCTCGTCGTCCCTCCGTCGTCCCCCCGTCGTCCTGCCGTCGTCCCCCCGTCATCCTGCCGTCGTCCCTCCGTCGTCCCACCATCGTCCCTCCGTCGTCCCACCGTCGTCCCTTCGTCGTTTTGCTGTCGTCCCCCCCGTCGTCACCCCGTCGTCGCGCCATCGCACCCTGTCGTCGCGCCGTCGTCAGCCCGTCGTCGCGCCGTCGTCACCCCGTCGTCGCGCAGTCGTCACCCCATCGTCGCCGTGTCAAAGTCCTGACGTCTAGACCCCTCTAGCTGGACTAGAAACCATACCCCACATATCTCTAGAATTTAGATAACCTAAACCCCAAAAAACCCTAAACCCCAAAGCGTGAACCTTGAGCCCTAAGCCCTCAATCCTAAACTAACCCTCAACCCTAAACCCCAAACCATAAACCATAAACTCGGAACCCTAAACCCTAAACCCAACCCTTATTGCTTGGGGTCCAGCGACTTGGGCGCTGCGGAATCACCATGCTCACGCGGATGCGCTGGGCCGGGCCGAGGCGGGTCGCGTAGCGTTAAAATGAAAGGACCGGATAACCCCACATGCAAAGTTATCTATTCGCAAAGAGTGTATAAGTAAATATGAGTGAGAAGATGAGAGAGAGTGAGCGAGTGAGCGAGTGAGCGAGTGAGTGCGTGAGTGCGAGTGAGCGCGGAAGTGTGAGTGCGTGATTGCGGAAGTGTGAGTCAGTGAGACAGTGAGTGTGAGTTGTGTCCTTCGCCGCTGCTTTGGTAGCGTGCAGGTGTGGGATTTAGGGCGACAGCTTCTTTAGGGGTTTAGGGTTAAGGGTGAAGGGTTAAGGGTTTAGGGTTAAGGGTTAAGGGTTAAAGGGTTTAGGGTTTAGGGCCTAGGGTTTAGGGTAAGATGGTGTGTGGTGCGTTGGTGAAGAGAGTTGGTGGTACGTTGCTGAGTCATCGTTGGTGAGTCACGGTGCTAACGTTTCACATGTCCAGGGCCCCTAAATGTCGCGCCCGCCAACGTTCCCGAGGCGCGCGCGGCACCGGTCCAGGATGGTCCAGGGCCGCAAGGCCCCTTATAATGTAGATGTCATGGTGTCTGCGTCAGTCATGGCGCTCAGTCATGCTGTGTGTGTCAGTCACGGTGTGTGGCGCGTTGGTGCATAGCGTGGTAAGATGGTGTGTGGTGCGTTGGTGAGTCATGGTGAGTCATAGTGAGTCATGGTGTGTGGAGCGTAAGACGGTGTGTGGTGCGTTGGTGAGTCATACTAAGTCATAGTGAGTCATGGTGTGCGTGCATGGAGGAGGAGGGAGGAGGGGGGAGGAGGAGGAGGAGCAGGAGGCAGAGGAGGACGAGGACGAGGAGGAGGAGGAGGAGGCGGGACAGCCCCAAAAGTAAGAACCCCACACGAAGGTGTGGGGAAATACAGAAGTAAGGATCAAATCCTACCACAAATAAGGGATCAAATCCTGATCATAAGGGTTGAATGCTGGCAAAATCAAGTCCCCGAAAATACGGTTTCAATCTACCAAGAATAACGACACAAATTCGAAGCTGAAGGTAAAATCCGACCCAGAATATGCCCAAGAGTAAGGGTCAAACCCAAACCCCCCAAAACGAGTCAAGTCCTACCAAGAATAAGGGGCATATCCCCCAAAATCAAAGTCTGACCCTGCCTAAGGGCCAACTCCTACCACGAAAAGGGGTCAAAAACCCTCAATACATTCAGACACATCACCGAAACTTGATGCCTGGCCGACGAAAGCTAGCCCGCGACCCCTGAACACTTAAACCTTTGAACCCCAAACGTCTGAACCCCGAAGACCCCTAAAACCTCTAAACCCGCAAGCCCCGAAAAACCAAAACCCCTGACACCCTAAACCCCTATACCTTAACTATTAAACCCCTAGGCCCCCACATCCGTGAACCCCTCAAGTCCGGAACCCCAGACCCTAAACCTCAACCCCGAACTCCTCAACCCCTGGCCTAAACTCCGAAATCCCAGAATCCGTGAACCCCAAAACCCTTAACCTAAATCCTTAACTCCTTAACCCCATAAACCCCCTAAACCCCTGATCCCCCAAACCCCTAAACTCCAATATAAATCCGTCTCCCACACCACCTCACGCGACCCCATGACACGCCACGCCACCACACCCACCACACCCCCATCATATGCCACCGCACTCCACCCCAGGCAGCAACGCGCGACGACACATTGTGGTTGCTGCTGCTGCTGCTGCTGCTGCTGCTGCTGCTGCTGCTGCTGCTGCTGCTGCTGCTGCTGCTGCTGCTGCTGCTGCTGCTGCTGCTGCTGCTGCTGCTGCTGCTGCTGCTGCTGCTGCTGCAGTTGTTCTTGTTGTTGCGTGGCTGCAGTCCATATCCATTTCAACACTATTGACCCCGTCGCCCCCCCCCCCAAAAAAATAAAAAACAAAGGACAGGTCGGTTTCCGTGAAACACTTCAATGATCCCCCCCTAAACAAAGAGCGACATTCCTGGCAGCCGCTCATCGAAGGCTCATCTGATCCATCCACGTATAAAACAAGAACAAACAAGTGTCAAAAAGAAGCCTTTAACTTGAGAAACGGCTGAACATGTATGGACTCAACAGCCATCTGACTGGGCAGCTCACACATCAACTCCTGTCCACCAGGGCTAGCTGACACAGCTGTAGGACTACTGGCTTTCAAGACTCTCTGGTAGACTCAAAGTGAAGACTGGAAAAGCAACAAGAAATAAGTAAAACAAGTGTCTCCACTCTGCAGGGGCGTCCTTTGGCATCCGCAGGCCCTCTGCCCGGCACGCGGCAGGCCCTGGATTCCTCGTATGCGTTTTTCTTATTCATTGTGTGTGTGTGTTTTGGCATGTTTTGGGGCCGACACCACAGGCATGGCCGCCATGGCGGCCATCGCAGAGCCGGATGCCCGAGGGCCAACGCCTCCAAAACCGGTTCGCAAGAGCTGAGAAGGAACAGCAGGAAAAACGCAGGAAACCGCAAGAAAACCGCAGGAAGCCGCAGGAAACCTGCCTCAACGTCTAAGGGGTACACAGCTTGACCGTGCACTAAGTTCAGCCGAAATCGCTTCAGACAAGAGGGCATCTCCGTCATGCTCCAAGCATCCAGAAAGAACATGCAAATATCATGCAAACCTTGACTGGAGCCTGGGCCATTGCTGCAAGCGCAGATTCGAGCTGACCCTCGAGGCCAAACTCAAATAAGCTCCAGTGACTCCAGTGGACGCATCCGCGCATGATTGGCTGAGCTGATGACATCACCTGGCGTTCCCATGCCGTTCCACTGCGCGCGCCTCGAGGAGGTTCAATGCGCTACGGCCGGTATGGCGCCGGCTTGCGATAATGAGATGGAATGAGAGCGGGGCCCAGATCCAGCTGCGGCCTCGCAAAAACCAGCTCCACTGTTCCATACTGTTCCCTTCAATGGAACCGTCATCCTCTCTTTGACACTCTGACGTCCTGAAAAAAGCTGCAGCTTCTGGCCTGGTCCATACCGGGTGGCGAGAAGCCTGACGTTCCAGTAAAGTGCAGCCACAAGCTCTGCCACAGATCTTGAGTCGTTTCGAAGATGTTCGAAGTAAAACGATGTCAATGCCAGCAAGGCGGCGCCCGCTTCACGCACCACGCGGCGCACGCAAACTTGCAGCGCGGCCGCAACCGCTTCAGTCGAACTGCGCGAACGTGCGCCTTCCAGCCGTCCAGCTTCTGCGTACAGAGCTGCCTGAGCTGCCTGAGCTGCCTCCACCGAAAGATCTCGGCATGACGAATCATGACGAAGCTCTTGGGGAGCAAACTACGAAGCAGGTCCGGGCAGCCTCAAAACTTGCGTGCTGAAGGGCTTGGTGGTACCTGGCCCGGCAGTCCAAGCACATACAAGGCCCAAGGCAAGCCACAACCAAGCTGAACACTACCATGGCACTAAAGTCATCAAGATTCACAAAGTGCTTTGCTGTTTGTCTAGTTGATTCGAATCAGACTATCAACCCCAGACAACACTGCAAAGCAGTTCCTGAACAGTAAAGCAAAGCGGACAGGCCTCTCAACAGAGTGTTTCCATGAGTTTCCGGAGCATGTGAGCACTTCAGGTGCGAACAAGGTGCATGGCAGCTTCATATCTTGCTCGAGCAGCCGCTTCATACCTGCAAAACACTTCTTCTGTTGCCACTCAGGTGTACCATCAAAATCTTCTTTTTGCTGGACATACTGCAAGCAGTGGGACTTCAGGACAAAAACGTCCAACTGAGAGCGCACGTTGCTCGGTCGCCTCGGGCAGCGGCAATGCCCATCGCCTCTGCAGTTGTCGCAGGCACACGGCACTTAGCAGGTGATCCCACAGCGACCCACAGCGAACCACAGCGAGTACTGAACATGCAGGTGGCCAAGCACACGCACAGCACACCTCGATTGGATGCAAGGATTTGCTCTGAATTGATTCTTGCGCGTGAATTCTCTTGCATTTTCATTTGGAGCACTTGGAGATGTGGGTTGACTTCTTCAGCGCCCACAAAGCTGCAAAAACGCCATGTCATCTCCTTATCTTCATCAGCTTGTTTGTTAGCCTAATTGTCCTCCGGCGTCGTCGTGAACAAATTATTCTTCATCTTCATCCTCATCATCATTCTCACCAACAACAAGAGCAAGATCACAAGTTTTATCAGGTTTATGGTACGGTGCTGGGGGGTTGGAAACGAAAGAGAAACAAGTCCCAAGTCTTCAAGCGAATTTCAGGAGCAGATGCAAGGCTCCAACGACAGCCTCCTGCCAGCGACTCACGTGCATAGCTGCAATTGCCGCTTGGCCCTGCAAGCAGAGCGAATACAGCAAATGGAGGGGGGCAAATGGGCAATGCAGCGCTGACTCAGAACTGCAGTTTTCCTGCAGAGCACTGAGGCCACCCAGGCCGTGGGGCCCCCGCTGAGCCTGCCGTGGCAAAACTTGTCTAAACAGAGACCATAAGATACCATCACGATACCTACTGTTGCACATGCAGGGGGCTGGTTGCGGAGTCACGACTCAGGTCCAACATCCAAGCATTTCAGTCCTCGAGCTCTGGGTGCCTGCTCGAATGGTTAAAGCCTTGTTTTGTTGCTGGCGCTCTATGAGAGAGCCCATTCTGCGAGCCCTGAGAGCCATCCTTCCCTGCCGCGCTCTCTCTCTCTCTCTCTCTCTCCTCCATGGCGCCGAAGGCATTGGCCGCATTGGCCTCAAACTCCGGCACCTCGGAGGCGCGAGAACACACAGAGCGTGTCTCGGAACTCTGGCTGACTGAGAGAGAGTGAGAGCGAGAGAAAGAGCGAGCGAGCACGAGCAGAGCGATCTCTCTCTCTCTCTCTGAGGGTGGCCGCCCCCCCAAAGTGGTGCCCCCAAAAGTCTCCGGCCTGCGCCACGTGGCCGCGCAGATGCGGCTCGACCTATCGTGAGACATGCGAGAATGCCAGGGGGGTTTTGCGCTTTCTCACATGCCCATCAAACTGACAAGGCTGCAGCGCTTCCAACTCCAAGCAGCTCGGCGACCTGTCGTAAGAAGCCCCGTCCCCATCGTGATAACCCTCCGTGCAAGCTTAGGCGGCAGCAGACAAAGCCGGTGCCGCTGCAGGTTGGCTGTGCGAGTACCTCCACGCAGCAAACAACCCTGACAACACTTGTAAGAGTGCACAGAAGGTCAAACTATGGATTCTGAGGCCTGCGACTCAGCAATTGTGTCCGCAGCTATTGAATGGTGCATTCTTGCGTTGAAAGCCCTTGATGTCACTCTGCAGCTGAAATTATTTGGGGATCACAGCACATGCTCAGCCTCATTATTTTCACAAGCCCACAGCTCCTCCCTGCCGTCGAAATCTGTCGAAAGATGACCAATGCTATCAGAATTAGGTCACCGGTGCGCTGGAGCAGCCACATGGGGAATGCTTGGTGAAGCTGCCTGTATACGTCATGCCTCGAGTTTCCAAGGCACCAAGCCGATCGGGATCCCGAACCGCCATCCTTTCAGATGCATTGTCGAAGAAACGAGGTGCCGCATGGTGCCGCATGGTGCCGCATGGTGCCGCCACCACAACACTTCTGCACCATGTTGCAGCATGTTGCCCTCCTATGCCCTCCTCACCATCTTGCGAGGCGAGGAAATAGGAGCTTTAGAACGAAGAACCGCCGGAGAGCCAGAGATCCCTTTCCTTGGTCCAAGAAAATAGTGACATCCGTATCAGATTGCTGAAAGAGACAAGAAATTTGCATCCCCGAGAGATCCTCGAAATCCTGAAAGACACAACGCTTCCGCATGTTCAATGCGTAAGACTGCTGGACAGCATCTGCCGCTTGCTCAGAGCTCGGAATACTTCAAGAAGAACCCACGCCATGGCGAATTAGCAAGTTCTCGTTCATCCGGCCAAAGAGATGTGCTAGCATACCAGCGTCCAAGCAATGTCACTTAGCTCGCATCTGCTCACCAATGTTGCTACAAGACAAACACGCCAAACACACACGAAGACTGCAACCCGGCGGCCCTGAGGGCCGGAACATGAGCATGCTGAGGCATGCTGAGATGTGCTGAGATATTATCTTCTCGCGCTGAATTTGCATTTCTTCGATCTCTTTCAAATGTCTGATACCATTCCTCCGGCCCACATGAGCTCACATGCTCATTTACACCTGGCTGTTCCATGCGCGCATGAGCATCATCAACACCAAATGCACGCACCAAGTGCCACTTGAGAGCATGTCAAACGAAAGCTCCCTCCCCCAACCCTGCGTCCACGCACCCCCTACATCCCTGAATGTCAGGGCAAAGGTCCCTCGCAAGCGTCCTGCTTGGTCCAAGACAATGAGGTTGCAAACAAAACTCCCGCAAGCTTCAAGGAGCTGGCGTTCGTGACATCTGCGCACATGCGGGTCTTCAAAGTAGGTGGCACGCTCCAGCTTGCGCACTTAAGGAGTTTGATGTTCAAACTTCAAACATCTTCAAACCATTGTCAGCTGGAGCTAGGCTGCAGACTTCACGTCGGCAAGAAGCCGCAATACTGATGCCCGTTGATGCCCATGAGTGGCCGCGGCGATAGTCGTGGAATAGGTGATGATGTTTGGCCTGATATCTGATCCGAAGCCTGCTCTGAACGATGAAAACACTCTATTCATTCCCAAATGGCTAAATGCTTCTTCGAACCAAAAGTTAAGCATGCGGCAGGATTCCAAACCTGGTCATCATCCTTATGGACAGGCAGCAGCAGTTGCAAGAACCCTGCATCCATGCTGTGAAAGAACTTTGAGAACGCGCTCCACCATCACCCTGTGAAGCTTGTGTTCTGATGGTTGTTGGGAGGGCATTACGTCTTCTTGAGACCTGTATCCGAAGCAAACAAGGCCTGTTCAACTGCATCGTGGGGCATAACTCCTCACGAGTAAGACACTTCAGCACACAACACTGAGACTACAAAGTGCCAGCATGCATATGATGTGGAGTTCAACAAGGAACGCTAGAAAATATGTAAAAGACACGAACCATTTGCGGCTTGGACTCTAGATAAACATATACACAGGCAAACAAACCACAACGTCCGCGCACATCTCTGTATGCTTCACAAGCAAAAAAAACAAAAGCTACACGCGCAGCCAAACAGAGATCATGATGCTCACCAAGATGCAAATCGAAGAGCGCCACGACTTGTCTCCAGCTGCTGTGCTCGGCATGGCAGGCATTGATGCATGATGTGCAGGCCGCAACGTCTGGCCGAATGGCGCAATCAACCCTTGGGACATCTTGAGACTCGTCACATCAAGTGGCCGAAAACGCCTGTGAACAAGCGCATGTATCCACACAATTCGGCTCTCTGCTTCGTGCTGCCAAGCAACATGGCTTCTACTACTGCTAGAGCCATGATCCATTCTGAGCTCGTTTCACAGGCTGCTACCACGGCATTCCACACATAGCTGTCCGGCTCCTGTCACTTCTGCTATGGAGTTGAGCATGCCACGTGAAATTCGTCCCTTGGCGGCACCTTCCCTAATGCGACCATTTCTTCCAGCAGGACGAGCGCCATCTTCCATTGGTGACCTTTTTGTCCGCAAGCACTGATGGCGGCCGAACAGCTGATGTCGTTCAACTTCACCTGCGGTGGCGGAGAACGAATGATGGCTTCAGAATGACATGCACAGCCTGTCATTTAAGATTATGTGTTGAGATGCATGAGAGACACTGATGCCTACATAAAGTAACAACTGGAGCAAAGCCAAGCCGATCTGCCTGAACTCGCATCATCAAGGCCAGCAGTTGCAGGACCATCTCCCATGCATTGCCTGCATGTGACAAAGGTGCAAAATCGACTTCGCACGTGGCCATGCAAGTCGGCAAGGCGGGCATGCAAAGCCCATTTTTTTCTGTCTCTAGAGCACCCGACCCCTCCCGAATCAAACAAGATTATGAATGCAAACATATGCGTACGTACATACATGTGTACTTCCAGTTTTCAGTTGTTGAAATAGACTTTGTACATATAGGTATACAGCTCCCTTGGTTGATATTTATGACTTCAAGGATGTACAGGTGAGATTCAGAGTGGCTTTGGCTTAATATTCCGGGGCTTTGGATTTTAGACTCGGTACGAAAGATGCATACTTTGAGGGTTGTACCGTTTGAGCTGTCTCGCCATGTAACCGGACCGAGTAAAGGGCAAGCACGTGGAAGCATGCTTTTTTGGGAGGTTTTTGTAAAGTTCGCTTATGACGTTGTATGGCCGCATCGCTAGCCGTGCCAAGGGGAGCCGGCATGCTTGTGAGGATCACAAAATGTCACGAGGCAGCTGTTTTGTGGGAGGCCTGATGCTGCGTGTTTGGAAGGTTTTGCTCTCCTGTGTCCAACCTTCCAGCCAGCCCCCGCCGCTGACCAGCTTCTTAGTGTTTCTGCTTCGTCGCTTCAAACTCACACATCCGCTCGGATACACAAATGGCATATCCATACCTTTCACTGTACACACTGTACAGCTCCATGTGTGCGTCCCAGTGAACACCAAGCCTCTTTCGCATGCGCTGATCGCCGACCCAAAGCTGACCGAATCTTGTGCCACGCGGTGCCTCAAACGTGAGTGGTGGCGACCAAACTTCAGTTGACTCCTACAACGCAGTCGGTGCCATGCATTTCAAGCCTGGGCATATCAAGAAGAACGTGCATCGCAAGCTCCCAATCGGCACCACGGCAGGCATCAATTGCAGCGTTGCAACCTCAAAGCCAGACTGAGTTACAAAACAAGTCCTACTTGATCTGTACGAGTACTTGTGCATCATGAAGTTACCTGACTCTCATTGAAGCAAGAAGCTCACTTGGTCGAGGAGCAATCCTTGTGACTGGCCAGGCTCCAGGCTTTTCGAATGCACAATTGCCAGCATTAGTTGGGACTGCCAACTGAAATCTCGAACTTGCGGAGCGTGACATGAACATACATGAACATGCTTGAATCCGCCTGAGGTCGTCGGCCAGGCATGCTGTGGAGGAGGAGTAGCGCGGCCGGCCAATTGCCCTTTGTACATGCGGTCGCTGCAGCGCTGTAGCTGATTTGATTGGGCAGGATCTCTAGGTCAGACATCTGCACCTCGCATTCACATCATTCACATCATTCACAATCGCCTCAACGACTGCCACCATGTCTCCATGTGTTTGGGAACTGCAGTGAACTGCAGGGTCGACAACTTGGTGCAGTTCCAAGAGAGCCAATGACAGACGCCAATGTCCACTCTTCTCACACGCACTGATCACGGCACTGCAGTGGAAGACATTCACCTCCAAAGACTCCTGAATATCATCAGCAGCAAAGGATTGTGACAGCTGCCACGGTGTGTAAGGCAGCTTGTAAGGCAGCTTCGGCACTTCAATCATCTTCCAAAGGACTTGGCCCGCAATGTTCCAGTAGCCTCTCCTGGCCAATGCGCTCAGCAGAGCAGTTGCCGGCTTTGGATTGCATCTCCAAGTGTCCTTGTCGCGGTACAGGGGACCACAGATTAGGTGAGAACATGGCAGCAAGTCCAAGCCAAGCAAAGCCAAGCAAAGCCAAGCAAAGCCAGGCATCCATGCAAGAGTCGAGCACATGCAGGACCTCACACGGTCAAACGGGATCAGACCATGCACAGCTCGTGCAAAAGCAGGCTCAATCCTGACACAGCCTCGTCAGTGGGATGAGGCCCCATCCGCAGCAACTTCGTCAGATTCTCCGGATCAGCTTCTCTAGGCATCCTAAACAGCTCCAGTCTTGATGTCCTGAAGAGGGATCCAGCATGCCCACGACACCCACCAGCCACCCATGGCAAATGCCAGGAGAATCCAGAACCCGATCAGTGCATGAACGGGAGCGACGAACTACACACACATCGTGGCCTTAACATCCTGTCGATGCATGAAACATGCTGTCATCCATCGCCCCCGGGGTTCTTGGAACCAAGATCTTGCAGATGCTTGCAGATGCTTGCAGAAGCACGCATGGCCACCAATTTCAAGCAATCGGGGCACGATACTTGCGGCGAGGAACCTTTGCCCACCTGCACAACGTGCGTCAACAATGCTCAACATGGAGGTGCGCTGGAGGACTCATGCCAGTTGACGCCAGTTGAGACTCTGACAAATGCCCCACAGGAATATGCTCGCTACGTGCCTGTGCTGTACTTTCGGCCAGGCCAGTCCCCGTGAACACTCCCTGACAATGCATCACATCGAACACGCTGATCATAAACACTCAGAATTCATCCAAATGTTCTGGGGCAGAAACGAGACCGGGGCCACGCTGCGACGCAGATGGTGGAACCGCTGGTTCAGGCAGGTCCGCCAAAACTGCACGAAACTTGAGCAACTCTTTGAACAGACTGCCAGAAACTGCCTAAAGCAGGGTCAACGAAAGCTAAGGCCCCAGGGCGGCACGCGGCCGGTGTTTTTCGGCAGGCGGCTACTCGTGAAACGCTCGCACGAAGGGCTAGGGTGTAGGGTTTAAGGGTTTGGGGTCCTGTGGTAGCCTTGCAGAATCTACGGATTGGGTTTACACTTCTTGCGGGAATTCGGTTGCAGTATGCTGACACAAGCTGCAGGCCCTTAGGGCCCCCTAGGGGCGGGGCGTAGGAGGCGGGAGGGCTCCAGGGGGCCCGAGTGACCTTAACTCCTTCAAGGTTGTAAACAAAACCGACCGCAAGCTCCGAGGAGCTTTGCTTTCGAGATACTCCTCTAGTCCAGCTTGAGAAAGCTGATTCACGTCCGGTCCTTTTTTTGCAGACCGCATCAGTTTGCTCTCAAGACGTCTTCCCACTCTTCGGCCCTACCGGTGCCGTATACACATGTTGGAATGAGCAAGAGTCATTTGCCCGCTTAGACGACGATGTCAATTCTAGCAGCTAGCAGCCGGTGATCACCATATGGAAGGAAGAGGGAGGCCCTCCAACCGCTTGCCAGTGTCAAGCTTCGGACGTGGGTGAATGCACAAGACGAGCTCAGGTCGATGCCACTACAATCACACAGAACAGTCATCCTGCCGAAAGCGCACGTCGTTCACAGTCATCCAAGCCATCCACAGGAGCTATGAATCCTCAGCATATCTCAGCATCCTTTGCATCTTACCTAGTCAGGCTCAAGCATGGTGGATAACTTGTTCTCACCGACTGAGGCCAGGACGGTCCAGGAGCAGGATGCAAGCCAACGACAGCACCGAGAGAGAAAGCAAAATTGCTCCTCTGCCGCCCCAACGTGACATGAAGGGCCCTCAACCGGTTTCCTATGTACTAGTTGACAATTCGGGCTCCTCGAACAGCAGGATAAGACTTGAGGGGCATGGCAATGAAGAACTGCGTCGCAAAACCAAGGCTTTGCCAGAGCTTGTAGTTGGCCATGGCCTTGGTGCCAACGCATCAAGGAAACGTGAACCTTCCCCTTGGCTTCGTTCCAACACTCAAAGAAACCGGCGCAGAGCGGCATAGAGCTCGCGCTGCTACCAAGGACAAATTCAGTCTGCAATGCGAAGTTTCTTGATGTTTCATGTTGCGCGAGGTGAGTGCGAGATCCAAGGCCAGTAGATCGCCGAGTCACCGAGCGAAAACACCTAGTGTCATGTTTCACACCACTGCGGGCGGCACCGCGAAATGCCATCCGGCCTTGTACTCCAGAGGACTATAAGTATGTCCACCCTCATCACTGCCAAGCAAGACCAGCAAACGAACATCTTTGCACCGGCGGACTAAGCTGCTGCATCCGGTGACAAGTGATGCTTGTGAAGCCAAACAGGTGGCTTGGGGATCGCACCGCTTTATCTCATCTCTTGGGAAGCATCGACCCCGTGCATCGCACAGTTTGCTCGGGTCCCCTTCTCACCAGCCCCTTCCAGACCACATCACTGCCTAGAGGCAAAGGCGAACGAGAAGACTGATTCTGTTTAAGATAGCCATTTTCAAAAGAACTGAAAAGCAAGATGTATGTATGAAAAACGTCATCAAAACATGCTACTTCATTGAAAACTGTTTGATGTTCAATAGTCAAAGAGCATTGTACACATGCAGCGACGATCTCAGTCGATGTTCGACGTAAATCAATTCTACATGACGGCCAGACCGTCCACCAAAGCGCTGCCATCGTTGGTTGCACTGGCATTGCTTATCTGCTGTGCTGAGCAAGTGAAAACGCTTGGTCACTCGGCGAAACATGGAACCAGCGCGGAAGCAAAAGTGCAAACACACACGAACAAGCTTGCTACGCTTGCCCCGCGTGTAGGGCTTCATGATTGGGCAGGCCGGCGCGGCCCATTGCAGTCTAAACAACCCTCACAGCCCCAAAAATATCCTTCACCAAGAGGACTTTGATCTTGGTCACTTGGCCAAAAGTGATTTTGGAAGCAATGACCAACCCTGGCCAAGTGTTTCTCTCTGCCGGACCTAGGCAAAGCCCATCAGGCACCGGCTCGAGAAACATAACTGGAGGGCCACCAGCTGCAGAAAACGACATGATGCCAGGCACTCTTCCTGAAAAGCTGTGGGAAAACAGCAAGAATTCCAAGAACAACTTCTCAGCTCATGTCAGCCAGCAAAGTCGTGGCTTGTCGCTCAAGCAGCATCTCTTCAAGAAAGATTCTGTGAACACGTTGTCAGACAGCAAGAGATCCACCAGAATCAGTACAGCTGAGGAATAAGAATGCACAAGCCTTGTGAAACCGACCGTCACACGTTGAACACAGCAGCCGAATGCCTGTAATACTCGGAAAATAGCAGCTAGCTCATAAGCATGGATAAGCTATCCCGCATTGCCCTAAGTTCGCTCGCTTCAAAGCAGGTTTGATGGCGTTTCATGACGAACCAGGGAGGCGACACTGGCCAAACTGATATGCATCGTGTTCAAGTTGAGGCCGTGACCGCGACAACCTTGTCTGAACTGACGTAGTAGGTCTGTAGAGTCATTGCAGGCCCTGCTTCGCAGAATGAGTCGCCACACGCGAATACACCAGCCATGGCAAAAACCATCAACACGGCTTTCCAATCTGGCGTGGCGTCTGCTTGCCAGGTCGTACTCCCTGCGTGCAAGTGAAAGTTCTGCGGCACTGTCCAGAGTTGCTTCATAAGCAAAAAACTGGCCACGAACAGAGTAGCGGCTATGTAGACGGTGCGGCGCGAGAGCCACTTGCTGGTCACAACGAAGCCCCAAAATGCGGAGGAAAGAGCATTTACACCAAAGAAGACAGCTATGACGAATCCAGTATAAGCAGGTCCAGCAACGGGACAAGTCACATCGGTCTGGAAGTCGCCAAGAAAAAATGCTAAAGACATTCCGTTCGTCATCATGAAAGGGATCATCAAGCCAACTTTGGCATCTGTGAATGCAAGTCGACTCGTATCAGCAATTCTGGGAAGCTTCTCCTCGTCGCCAATATTCTCTTCGTCATGACTCACCGTCGGCATTGTCAGAAAAACAGAAGCGCCCATCACGCAACAGAGAGCCAGAGCCAAAAACAGAATGTCCTTTGCCCAGTTGATGGTGCCCAGTGCCATCAAGATGAGAGAAGCCAGGATATTGCCGAACATGCCAGCAAACTGGTAAATTGAGAAGAAGAGGCTGTTGTAGCCTTCGATAGGACTCAACTAAGTGAACTCATAATGTTCCAAGCTCCGAGCAAGTGAACAGGCCAGGCTAGAAGCAAACATAAGCAAACCTTGCAACCCAAGCGCGAGTTGTCACCATGCCTGGTGCTTCTCCTGACAATGTTGCTGCCTGGAAGGCACAGCGGCTGATGTAGGTGTTTTGGCTCGTCCAGAGCAGCGGCGCGGCGACTCCGACCAAGACGTTGAAGCAGATCGGCACCTGCAAGATGGTCTCGCAAGCTTTCGCAAGAGGCTTTTACAAGTTTAAGGCAGCTTGCCCCTAACATGGACAGATTCGGCTATTTTCTGGCGAGGAACTGCCCAAAGAGGTGAAGGTTCTGCTGGCACCTCCAGGGGCCAAGTTTCGACGAGGTTTCAGAGATGGCTACAATATCAATCAAGGTGGGACAACTCGTTGCCCAATGCACTCTGCTTGAGTAGGATTTTCTATGAATTGGCTTTCTCCTCCGCAAGCCTTCATGGCATTGGAAAGTGCCTGACAACAAACCAAAATAGCGGACGGCAGACACTCTTTCCACAGTACGTCACATATCGTCACATGACTGAGGCACGGACCATTGCAGCATAGGCTGCAGAGCACAATGCCAGCAGCCACTGCATGCCTCCAAGCCATCTCTCCAAACGAGAAAGGACCGGTGGAACCACCAGACACAGGATCGTGAAAGTCCCGTACCTGCAGACTAAGCTGGAGTGGTGAACTGAGCATGGATCACATGAGCGATGAATGAGATGAGCATCAGCCCTGGTAACCATGGCATGAGCCAGGTGGCAAGCATGCCAAGTTCAACTCGCCCAGCTCCGCATTCAGAGAGGACTGCAAGCCCTGCGCCGCCTGGAAGCCGCCAAAGACCCCGAAGAATCCAAAGCTCAGGAGCCTTAGCAAGCCGGAGGGCGGACAGTGCCGGACAACGCCGGACAGTTCTGGGATGCCCTTGGGACTGAAAACACATAAACCACCATTGGATGCCAGTGGACACCATGTCAGTCCCATCAGCTACAAGTACCTGTACATTCTGTATCTAAGTCTATGAGTCTATTGAGTCCTTCTTGTCTGGAAGATGCGAAGGCACTTCACAGCCCGGCGGTAGAATGCCTCATCCCGAGCCGTCATGGCTGGGCAAGGTGCTCATGCAAGCTTCCAGAATCTGCAAGCTTCCCCCTTCAAATGGCCAATCGCCTTCAGAGCCAAACAGCTGCCGCCGTTTTCCTCTCTAGCTTGATTGTAGCTACCAAAGCAGCTACAAGGCACATCGGCTTCCCTGGCCTGATTCGAGGCTTTCCTCCTGCAAGCTTAAGGTGCTAAAAGGGCTTCCTCCTCGGAGACTCCAGACAACAGCTCGCTGCAGTCCTTCGCCGAGCACGGGCCTTCATGAGATGCAAAGATGGAGTTGAAGGTGCAACCGATTGCAACCGATTGCAACCGATACCCGCCCGCACTTCAATCCCTTCATGCCTGGAGCAGCAGGCCGGTCCTTCGAGGGCGGAGAGCAGCGGAGAGCAGCGGAGAGCATCAGAGGACCCTAAACACCCAGAACTGCAGAGGAATTGCTGAAAAGGAACACGACAACAACATACAACAACTGTAACAACAACCAACAACGACAGAGCTAGTCCATGAGAAGGAGTGCGCACTGCGCGCGCACCGTGCGGGGAAGAAGGCAAGTCCTGCCCGTTGGCATATGCGGCATACGCGGGCGGTAGATCGGGCCTTGGTTCAAGTCACAGATCGTCACCTCAGCCTTTCAAGACATCCTTCAGGTCCTTGAGAGCTTGAGAATCGAACGCTGCAGATTGCACAGTCGGGGGCAAACCTGCAGAAAGATGTGCTGCCGTTTGTGTACGCAGAGTTTTTGCACTGTCTCAGCGATCGTAGGCTTTGGAAACAAAACCACCAAAGGAGCGAGCTTGGAGGGGTCGGCGGAACGCTCGCGAAGTTGCCAGGCTGCGTCACACTGGCGAAATCTTCTTCAGCCTTTCAGAAAACTACACAGGCGACACGCGCACATGCCGTCCCGAATGAGCCTTTGCGACGAAACCGCTGCGTGCATCTGCGTGATGCCTCTGCAGGCTGCAAGGGATGTAGGATGCTTTACGGAGATGCAGACATCGATCTGCAAGGACACTGCGGCCTTGATCCGCTCGATCCTCGGAAGCTCCCATGAGTTCTCCCGCTGAGCAAGGAAAAAATGACAAAAAGCTTCGACGCCTTCTCGTGGTCCAGCCTCAGTTGCGCTTGCCAGCTCCCTGTACGTTTCAAGATGTCAGA
This sequence comes from Symbiodinium natans, assembly GCA_905221605.1. Taxonomy (NCBI): domain Eukaryota; class Dinophyceae; order Suessiales; family Symbiodiniaceae; genus Symbiodinium; species Symbiodinium natans. Next base: position 82,095 of record CAJNDS010000337.1, read on the forward strand.
AGTGAGGTGGGACGTTGCCTGTCCTGCAAAAAATCCGACGGAGGTCACCGTGGCTGTACTTTACAGTACAGTACAGCTTATCGTGGAACAGCCGTGACAGCATGAGGCCATGACGCCTGCAGTCGCCTCCTGAAAGCCAGGTTGACTGCACAGCAGACACACTAACAAATAGGCAGGCACACGACAATCAGCGCATTGTTGCGTGTCTGTCGTATCTGTATTTCACTGAAATGGAAGAGGAGTCGGAGACTCTCACGTGCGCTACAGACAACGGCCATGGCTCGCACTGGTGAAGCCTTCTGGAACGGTGGCTGTTCTGGTGCTGGAGTTGAAGGCTGCACTTTACCATCCTCGGCAAGCATGGCAAGCAGTCCATGGACAAATCAAGCGCTCAGGAAATACTCGGGGACAGGCTTCTTGCGCCGCTTGCGAAGCCACAAGCGGCGGCTGGAGAGGCGGTTGGGTGGGCCTGTTGGTACAACATGCATCTCATTGCAGCTCGGGGAAGCATGATGCAAAGCATGAGTGCAGCGAATGACGGCGGGGGCACGGTTGCACTGGCGGCTGCAACCTTTCGTGAAGTGATACCGGCGGTTTCGCGGTTGACCACTCCAGCGATTGTGCTGGTGGCTGGGCTAGTGGCTGTGCTGGTGGCTGTGCTGGTGGCTGTGCTGGTGACTGTGCTGGTGGCTGTGCTGGGGGCTGGAGTGCTGGTGCTTGCTGCGGTGCTGGCTGAGCTGGTGTCAGGGTGGGCGGTTGTGCAAGTGGTTGGGCAGGTGGCTGTGCAGGTGGTTGGGAAGGTGGTTGGGAAGGGGGTTGGGAAGGGGGCTGGGACGGGGGCTGGGAAGGAGGCTGTTGCGGTGGCTGTAGTGGTGGCAGAGTCGCTGGTGTCAGAACAGGCACTGGTGGCGGGGCTGTTGGCATGGTTGGAGCCGCTGACGCGGTGGTTGGTCCCATGGCTGTGGGTGGCATGGCTGGTGGCATTGCAGGGGGTACTGCGGGTGGCATTGCAGGGGGCTGCATGGGAGGGTTGGCAGGTGGGCGAAGGTGTGTTGCAAGCGGTTCTGGTGTGTTGCGTGCGGGTGCCTGGGCTGGTGGCTGTGTTGGTGGTTGCTCAGGCGGTATAGACCTCGCAATCACGTGAGTTTGAGGAAGTCCGTTTTGCTTCAGCCACGGACACGACACTGATGATGCCAAGTGCTGGATACTTTGCTTTGTTGACACAACCTTGAAGCAGGTCCATTCTTAGCTGGCAGCGGGGGTGATGGTAGTTCCACGACCGTTCTGGAAGCCTGCAGCCACATTGAGGCAATATAGCTGTTCAGTGTCCGCTCAAGATACTGGAAAGAATGCACAGATCAATCCGAGCACAACTCGCAAGCGCACTACTGTACTACTGACAGACTGATGTGGATACGTTCCAGCTACAACGAGATGTTGAAGGAAGTGATCACTCCAGTCACAGATGACAACCGAGCGTGCGTTTGGTGTGAATCAACACCTTTGTCTTGCTCTTTGCTCTCACTTCAAAGCACCAAGCCCGAAATGAGCAGCAAATACTTGGAAATCCCTCAAAAATCAGAAAAACCTTTTTCCCCTACAAGCAAAATTTCAAGAAGAGCAAAGTTCGACAGGTGGTTTTAAGATGATTTTCCAAAGAGCTTTTTGATTTTCAAATCTTTCAATTTTGGACATCAACGCACCTATAAGCCTCAGTTTCTGTACAGATTGATTTGCTTTGAAATGGCCACACTTCCAGAAAGCTTCAAGGAGGAGCGTGCTGACGACAAAACTTAATACTGAACACGCTTTACGCCTACAAGCAGAAGCTTCGCGCAGTTCGACACCAGAGTGGTCCGGGCAGGTTGGCATCAAGTCGGCCAGCTGCTTGTTTACTACACCAAAGGCAAGCTTTCATAGAAGCTAAGCAACGTTGTTTGATTGGCACCCCTGCGATACTTCAAGTGAGAACATTTTCAGTTCTACAACTTTTACCAATGATTTTTGTTAAACAAAGGTACTTAGCAACTCGAAGTTCAGGCCAGAAAGCTCTGCCTACTCATCACGGAGCGAACCATTCGGGCGCGGTCTTATACTTGATCATGTGCGTCGTCGTTTGTATTTCTTGTGGCCTTGTCAGATGAACGACCCTGAACCCTCAAGCTAGCTCCTTCGATGCTTTTGTGAGCCACTCTAAGCTACTGTGTCTGCGCATGCAGTGCACTAGATGAGATCGCCGCAGGCATTTTTGAGCTTGCATGAAAACATGGGCTGGCTCTGCCCAAGCCTTTGATAGAAAAACTCTTGAAGCTTGAAGCTCTGAGGCTTGGATTTTCTTCGCTTCAAGGTATTAATGTGTTCGTGATGATGCAGCGATGCTTGGCTGGAAACATGTTGCTCTCAATGCCAAGCTTGAAAAACTGATGGGAGACAAGGTGCACATGAAAGAGAACTCAGAAAGTGCACTGGACCACAGGAATCCAAAAATCTGCCCGTGAGCGTTGTCTCGAAAAAAACTGTATTGCATGTGAGTTTTTGTCGACAAAGAACTCACATGCAATACCGTTTTTTATCGACAGAAAACTCACATTCGATACCATTGGATGCTCGGAATGCTGGATGGTTTGGATGGTTTCAAGCAGTAGCCATCACGTCAAGCACGTCCATGCACATCACAGTCACAGGAATCAAAGCTAAGGGACAACAGAACATGCCAAAGCCTCCTGCTCGTCAACGGCTTCTGGCTCTGAAGGAACCGATGTGCCCTGCACCATGCACGGATTCAGAACTGTGCACATGCTCTGTACCGTGCCTGTAGCCCGGAACTTGCTTCTGGCTCCAAAGGCCTGCCCAAGACGCTCAAGCATCTCAAGCATCTCAAGCATCTTGTGGCAAGGACTGAAACAATCGGAAACATCACGAGCTGAGGTCTGGACAAAGGCTCCTCGGGTGCCGAGGCTCCCGTGCCTGAGCCAGTCTGCAGAGCTCCCTCACCAGCTTTAATCCACAATCCTCCTGCTTGTGCCATTGCGCCATTGCGCCATTGCGCCATTGCGCCATTGCGCCATTGCTCTTGCCAATACCCCGATCGAGAAGTGCGCGCCTTCACCTTCTGGTGCTGGGAGCACCTGGCAAAGCTGGCCCATGCTGGCCCTGTGTGCAATCCACCGCTGACAGCCGTAGCCGATTTTTAAAAATGTCGGAAATGGCTTTCACTGTTGCGACGACAGCGAAGGCAGCCTCGAGCTCGTCTGCATAATCGTCCGCGCCTCAGAATACCAGAATCCAGCACATCATTGGCGGCCGCGAACCATTTCCCAACACCAATGGAAAAACGTTGCACATGATCAAGTGCTGGGTTCATCACCTTCCTCCGGCTCATGGTACCGACCATTCCAAGATTCCTTTGACGCCTTGCCTTTGCCCTTAGCAGACCCAACGAAAAGCATAGAAAGGAACGGAGAAAAGAAAATAGAGAAAAGCGCAGAGAATCAACCTCAAGGCTTGAAATGGCTCTGAAGAAGAGACGAAGAAGAGTCCCCTGCCTTGAAGTCCTTGCCATCTTTGCCGTCCCTGCCCTCTTTGCCTTCCTTTCCCCAATCCTTCCACCTTCCCTTTCCTCCATCTTTCCGATAGCCCTGACAAGTAAAACAGCTGTTTCACACGTGCTGCACAAAACGTCAAGATCTGTCAAGTTTGCCTTGTCTTCCCTCCAATCCCTGTAGTAACCACCTGGCAGAATCATTGCACATGATTGCTCTTTGTTTTTCACTGTTTGCAACGCAAGCCATTGAAAGCTCCAACTGCAGCCAGCATCTTGGCTGACAGTACGACTTTAGACTTTGGAGGCTACTTCATGGGGGACTTTGCCGTCCTCTAGTACGCTTCTCTAGTGCTGCACTGCGCAAGTTTGACTGCAGCACTGCTGAACTTATTCACGAATGGTTTGATCTGCTGTCAAGCAGTGTAAGACATTGTGAAAGCATGAAACAGCAGACAATTTCAGACGGACATGTTTAAAAACACGCCTTACACCTGTTCTCATCCATTGCCGCCATCGTGCGGAAAACGGACCCGCGCGGAAAGACAGGCTGCATAAGACGATGTGAGAAAGATGTCCAACGAACGGTCGGACGGCCTCCCTGCTAAGTTTCCCCTAAACGGTGGGGAGTCGTGGAGCACGGGCGCGGGGGACCCTGAAGTGCCCCGAATGCCAAGACGAAGGCAAAGCCTGAAGGCTTTAGGATCGACAGCCACAACCAGAGAGTCGCAAGACGGGCATTGGTTGCAGAGAAAGATGAGAGGCTCCATAACTAAGGCCTCTCAGGCTCTTGAATGTTTCCATGAGACTTTGGAAAAGCGTTTGGGAATGAGGGCCCAACAGCAAGAGGCTCTGGCATGTGGACACAGGCCAGACTGGGGAGGTTTCGTGTTCGCAAGGCTGCAACACATGAAGAATGGAGAGCAGACCAACTGAATGGTCAGAAGCCAGGGCGAGAGACAGCTTTAACAACACCAGGGTGTCAGCGATTCGGAATCACGCAAAACATAGAGATAATAAGACTAGTGACTAGTGCTGCCTCTGGTGGGGAGAGTTCTCGGTGGACGCCGGAAGCTACTCCAAAAGCACACACACAAGCCTTTGTAGTCCTTTCCTTTGGACTTTCCGTCCTGTGAGGCGGACAAGATCCGATCCTTCTGACCAATAGCGTGTCCGAGGACAGTCCTCCACCCAATCCCCTTTATGGTAGCCATCCTTGCCGTGCCAGGAAGAATACCCTGCAGTGCAGACAACCCGAGCGGTTCTCCAGGACTACCGCACAAGGAAGGGTGTTTTCACTGAGGCTGTGGCACTTGCCGTCCTTGCCACCCTTCCCATCCTTGCCATCACTCTTGCCATCACTCTTGCCATCCTTCCCACCCTCAGAGGCACCACAAATACATGCCACACTTATCAGGGACACCACCGTCTGGCGGTAGCATACGCATGTAAGCCACGGACTTTCCAATATCCTTTCTCATTCGATTCATCTAGTTTGTGCAAAAAGTTGCAATCCTGGCGAGGCACCGGGCAAGCTGATGACGCCGAACCCAGCGCTAGTGAACACCTTGACCTGCATGCAGATGGTCCTTGCGCTCACACTTCTCACCTTCTAGAAACTTGCGGCAGTACCTCACAGTGCAAGGGCAGCCAGAGGCTTCGTATGATCGCGATTCCCTACTTCCAAGGTTGGGCACTTGGTGGTGCCAAAGTTTGCACGAAGTGTGTGTCCGTCAACAGCAAACCCATCTACGGCCTAGCAGCGTATGGCGGCATGACAAGGGAGCACCGACAGAAGCAGCTTCACTACCTTCACGACACTGCTGGGGAAAAATCTGCCAGCCTGGATAGCCACAGATGCATCTTCTGGTTTTTCGAACGTAAGGTACCTTCAACTGCGCTTCGGGAGATTGTTTGTGCTTGCCAACTACAACTCGTGGAGACAGCGCACGCGCTGTAGACTGGAATGCTCTTCTCACCATTGTGAGTCTTCGACTGCAGACAAGAGTGCGAGATCGGCAAGGAAAACCAAAAAGTGCCTCAAAGTCTCTGCTGTGCTCGGGACCTGGACGGGAAGCTTGCTGACCGTCACCCGGAGCAGCTTCCCGTACCTTTGCCAGCTCGCACTGCTGACAAAACATCGAAGGCGGATCCCCAAACTGAGAGCGTCAGAGCTGTGATGAGCTGCACGCTGGCCAAAGTACTCAGGACATCTCAGCACCTCTGCTTTCGCCTGGAGCGTGACAAAGGTCAAAACCCAGTCAGCACCTCGGTGACGAAAACGAGGTCATGGCCACATTGGTGGTGAGGCCAATGACGTGCACAACATTCCTCTCACAAGAACACATCCATTGACGTAATTACATGATGCATGCATAGACTCAGGCACGGCGTGGGGAGCTACAATTTCGTTTGCAATGCCTCTTTTGCACTTCTGGAGCATCCTAAAAAGCGCTGGAATTCAGCTGCTGCACTCCCACCCCTGCTGTCGCTTTTGCGATTCGAATGGGGCTGGCATCTGCTACTGCTATGTTGCACACTCTGCATGCAACTTCACGCTGGTTGCAAACCCCATGTTCCACGGACTCTTGCAACCAGTGTAGGTCTTTTTGGGATGTGTGTCATTGTATGTGTTAGTATCTTCTCTATTTGCTTCACCTTCGCACGCGTAAAAGTCGCGCTTCCGTCACCTAAACCTGGTGGCTGGCAAAGAGCTTGTCGAGCTTTGCCAGTGGAGACCTGTCGCTGATGAAGGGTTTGGGATGGCTTGGGTGAGGTGAAGCAGGTTGCGAATCAGCTTCTGCTGCCATGTGGCGGCTGCGGTGGGACGTCCGGCTCCTTCTCGCGCTCGACTGAGGCGCGGCGCCTAAATCTAAGGATGAGCTACCTATGTGTGATACAAATTCATCCCAGAATTGGCTGCGCTGCAAGCATCATACTTGCTCGGACAGCTGGTTAAGGCATAAAGTAGAATTCTGGAGGCAGACGAGCCGTGACGCAAGCGTTTGGGCTCGACGGTCTTGTGTTGTGACAGCGCCCACTTCGAATCTATGGCTCGGACTCAATTTTACGCACACTGCAAAGTCAGTAGCTTAAGGATCAAGAGGGCCCTCTGTGGGCCGAAAAGAAAGACCGCGGGTGATATGGCCAGGGAGGAAGCCTCCACTGATTTCAAGACCGCGGGTGATATGGCCAGGGAGGAAGCCTCCACTGATTTCACAGCTCCCAAAACTCTTTCTGGCCATTCACCGATGTTTCACGGTCCCGGCATCTCGGCGCTCAGCCCGCTCTTCAAGCCTTTCGGTTTCGGCAACTAACTGGTATGTCCCTTTTTCTAAGAGCTTCTTTAGGGCCTCAGCGTTGCCTTGAATCTTTGTGAGGGCATCTACAATCATGGCTTGATGCTCAACCCAGCGAACCTCGGCGCCTACGCCATCCATTCTCTCACGAGCTATCGCCAAGTCCAGCGCGGTGTACTTGTCTTGGGCCAGCGAACCCTCCTTTCGGAGGTTGTCGTAGAGCGACTTCGCATCCACAACTGTCAGCGAATCTTTGAGCGTGTGATCTGCCTTGGCACTCTGCAGCACCAAATCGGCCTGGGCTCTGGCGTTCTCTTTGAAAACTTCGAGGCTAAACTTCTCCTGGATCAAGTCATTCCAGATTGCTTTCGCCCACAGAAGATCTCCTAGACCTTTGTTGAGCGATTGAGTCTCGGCGGCCAAGGTTGAGTTCACTTTTCTTCTCAGCTTTCCGCTCTTCCACCAGACCAGCGAGCAGGTAGCTTCGTGCCCCTGCAACATGTCCTTGTGGAATGCTATGACTCCCAAGGCCCCCTGGGTGGAGCCGTCGCTGTAGTTGGTGAAGCTTGCATCCGTGACCACGCCCCATCTCAGGTCCTCGCACTCTATTGGGAAGTAGCGCAAGGTGAGGTCTGGCCAAGCGCGCACCTTATTGATGCACTGGTTCAGCTCGAGAATGTCCTTGATCTTGAGCGTGCTCAACTTGGATGCCATTATGCTGGCTCCAGCGGCGGCATCTGGACGACACTCCTTGGCGGCCCACGCTAAAGATCCTACGGCACCTCTGAACTTGTTCTTCTCTTCCTCTGTCGCGTCCGCCTCGGGGTGAGCTCTGCGTCCCTTTTCCAGACTCACTGGCGCCATTCTTTCGGACACGAACTTGCCCATGTCTATGCAGACGGTGTAGTCGCTCAGTTGTCTGATGCGTCGCCCGTTGAATGTCGTGCCATCCAAGAGCTGCATCAACTGCTTGAATTTTCCGAATTTAAAGCGCTCGCGCAGTTTTGCCAGCTGAACTTCATGATCTCGGTTGCCAAAGCACAGCATGTCATCGATCTCTATCACTATGATCCCTTCAACGGTGCCCTCTAAGTATCTAACGAAGATGGTTGGGTCTAGCCTGCTTTGCTTGTAATTCAAGTCCTTCACGATGTAGCTCTTCAGCGTCTGGCGCCAATGTATGGGACCATCCATGAGCCCGTAAACGCCGGCCACCACTTCGATGATCTGTTCTGGGTCCATGTTCGGTAGACCCCCTTTTGGCTGCCTCACGTAGAGCTTGCCGCCTGGTCTCACGAGAGGATCTGACTGGGTGAAGGCTGCTTTCAGGTCCCCGCAGGACCCCTTCAGCTTCATACTTGCGGCCAGCTGCAAAACCACTTGCAAGTTCTGTGTCGTGACCGTCGGGCTGTATCTTTCCAAGTCCAGAGCATCGGGATCCATGTCACCTCGCACGCAAAAGCGAGACTTCTTTGACGGTGTCTCGCCAATCTGTTCCCCGGGCTTCAGCCTTCGGACCATTCTTGACCCGATCACCCGGTTCAGCTTGCCCTGCGACTCCAGCTCCTTGAGGACTCTTCTCGACTCCTCCACCGACAGCACCTTCATCGCGCCGGAACTTTCTATTTTGCTCCACTCTTCAGCGTCTTGTAGTCGCCAGGCTGGCCACTCCTCTTCGGGAATGTCGGCCTCGCTTACCTCATCCGTCGCCACCTTTTTCATGACGAAGGTCTCGGCATTGAGGACCATGAACGTATACGCTGCGGTCGTCTCCACGTCAAAGTTGGGGACCTCTTTCGACGTTACATGCTTCAGGTTCCTTAAGGCCTTCTTGGTGACATAGAAGTCGGTGAAGCCTTTCCATTTGGCCTTCAGATCTCGCTGGGGTTTCAAACTCTTCCAATCGTCCTCCATTTCTTGCACGCTTCCATCTTTCATCTTCGCCGTCGTCTTCCTCTCTCCTGTGAGATCTTCCAGCTTGACTGGCAGCCTCGTCGTCTCCCAGGGTGTGCACATCGCGCTGCGCCAGCGAACGTGATGCCTTCTCAGGACGCCCAGGGCCGGCTTTAGCTCCCAGGTGTCACGCTGCACTTCGCTTTGTCGCCGAGGTGGAACTGGCGTCGGTCCTTCCTCAAACTCATCCTGGCCAAAGAACGAGTATGGGTTGCCCGGCTCCTGCTGCCTTCTTAGGGAAGATCGCACCGGCTCATACCCGGCGCTGCTCTCCGCATCTGCTAGCCTGCTTGGCGCTCTTGGGGGAACACCGTCCAATCTCTGGCTCTGCACCGCGGAGTCCACAGCTGCGCGTAGTCGTTCTTCTCGACCGGGAGCTTCAGGAACGGGGAGTTCGGGAACCTCTATCTCTGCCTCGGGCTCCGGCGCCGACGCTTGCCTTGCTGGCTCTGCTGAGACTTCTGGCACTGGAGTTTCTGGCAGTTGCGCTGGATCGGGAAGTTCTTCTGGCGGAATTGGTTTTCGGCACCACGGGCGTCTCCGGCTCGTCAATCCTCACTCGGGGTAGCCCTCGATGTAGGCCTTCTGCGCTCACTTCATCTTCGCCAGCTTCGCGAACTATGGCTCCTCGGGAAACTCCTGGTGGAAGTGGGTCGCCCGTGTGGTCCTCGATTAAACGACTGCTCGACTTCTTGAAGCGCTCCTTTAGGTCTTGGAACACTTCATGCACAGCTTCCACTCCGCGAACCTCCTCCGACGTGGCCTCCCGCACGTGCTCGTTGCAGACCTTCCAAAGTCTGCCCAACACATTGACGTAGCAGTTCGCTCCCTCAGGCATCAAAACGACGCCTGGCCCGACCCAGTTAGGCTTAAGCACACCTTTATCCTTCCACGACCGCCAAATGTAGACGATCTCTCCCGGCTGAAAGGTTCGGTGCACGCGATTCCTGGCTCGGAGAGCGTGCTTAGCCGCCTCGGACAGGTTGGTCTCCACGAACGCCTTCTGGGCAGCCCTGCGCGCTGCCAACACTCTTTCCACCTCCTCACCGTGGTTCACCAGCGCGGGGTCAATGGCATCGTCCGACATGAGCTCCCCATTGGTCCGCGCTGTCTGCCCCAGCATCCTCTGAGCTGGAGAAAAGCCGGAGCGATTGAAGAGGCGATTTTTGGCTGCTTCCACCTCACGTGTCAGCAACCTGAGGTCATCCTCTGAGCACGGAGGATTCTGCCACTTCGCCTTTTCCATCATCTGCTTGAAGAGGCCGCCATGCCTTTCACAGCGCCCGTTCTGGTGCGGCGCCCTGGCCCCAATAACGTGCAGAAGCACGCCTAGTTCCGCGCATCGGTCTCGAAATTCGCCCAAGAACTCTCGCCCTTGGTCCAGAAGGAGGATCTGTGGCATTCCTAAGAAGCGCCCCCACGTTCTGGTAAAGGCCGCCCACACACTCACGGGCTCTTTGCTTCGTAGCTTTTCCACCATCTGGAAGGAGGTGCCCAGGCAAATCATGTTCAAGTACCAGTTCTGTCCGGAAGCATCCCAATTCGGCATCTGCAAGAGGTCGATCGCGACCACGGTGTTGGGCGCGTACGACCTGGGCACCATCGCCGGCCTATGCGCCTTCGGAGTTCTACTGGCAGCGCAGGTAGGACATCTGAAGCTGTCCTTCGCCCAACGCCATATCCTGTCTGGTGTTCGGCTCACCTTCAGAGTTCGCACCAGATCCGCCAAGCTGGGGTGTCCCAAGTTTCGATGCAGCTTCATCACTGCCTCCTTTTCTTGTCTTGTAGGCTCACCCACCGGAACGACCGAGTCTTCCGGACGTTCGTCCACTGTGTCCATCGGGCGAAGATCGAGCTCGTCGAAGATGTCCTGCTCTGCGACCTCTCCGGGGAAGCACTCGAGGTTATAGTCCATGATTGCCCCCTCCGCTCGGGGCGGCTTGCCCTTCGCCATGGCATACTTGACTGCGTCCTTGAAGTTTGTGATCTGGTACTTCTTGCGGTATAGCAGGTAGGACGCGGTGCCTTCTGAAGTGGCCTCCTTCAGGTTCTTCAAGCCTGATGACAGCGGCCCCAAGGCACTGATTACGAAGCCACGGCCCTTCCTCCACTGATGTCTCGCGATGCGACAAGCCAGCGACGACTGCTCCGACGCCACCTTGTTCAGGTATATTACTTTGGGACCTTGGCTCTCGATGTCCTTCCACACCGCATTCTGGTTGACGCCCTTTAGGTCTATGGTCATGGCGTCAACCCCGGCACTAGCCCCCACGAGGTATTCCAGGATCTGATCAGACTTCGCCTTGTCGATCTTGGTCTCGTCGCTCTGGTGCTCCAAGTACAGCTCGGGCTCTTTGACCACCACATAGACCTCCTCGTCTTCCAGGCTGCGCAGGCCCTCCACGTCCTGCCGGTCCATTCGCTGCAGGACACCATTCTTGGAGACCACCACAAAGTCGTCCAAGAAGGGAAGAGGCTTGGCCATCCAACGACGCACCATGTTAGGCGCAGCACTTTGCAACACTCGCGTTCCATCCCACGATCTGATGTTCTGGCCTACGTTCACATTCCTGCCAGTTGCTGCGCCACTTGGGTTCGTTGGGTCATCATGCGCGCGTAGAACTGGTTCACCATGTCCACTGCTTGCTTCATCGTGGCCACGGCTTGCTCCCAGTCGCTCTTGGTTTCTCGCAAGGGCAGCGTGTTCGCTCGATGTCGGGTCTCCTGCTCGTAGCGCTGAACTCTCTTGAACTCGGAGACCATTGCCTGCACCTGGTTCGCGGTAGTCGGGTCCATCTCGGACAGGTGAGCCTCCATTGCGGTCACGTTCTCCACCGCCCTCTCGAACTCCAGGTACTCGCCCTCGCGCAAGTCCAGCGTAGTCTGCAGCTCGTCGCTCCTGGCGCGCTCGTCCGCCAGCTGCTGCATCAGGTTTCCCATCTCCACCTGGTGCTTCTGGGCCATTCGCTTCTCTTGTTGTTTCAGAGCGTTCTCCGCCAGGTTGAGGGTCTTCTCCTTCGACTGGTTCACGGTCTCCACCGGTCGGCCGGTCAAAGCTCCGGCTGTTCTCGGGCTGAGCTTCCATCGAGCCTTGCACAGGTTGCAGTGGAACCAGTTCATGTGTCCATTGCCTCCTCCTTTGAGCTGCTGAGCTGGGTGAGCACAGCGGCCAATCTCTTGAGTCGGCACGCCTTTCACCGAAGCCAACTGTTCGGGCCTCTCGCCTTCCAGGTAGTTCTTGTAGATCTGGCCCCTGCTGGTAGCCGAACTCGTAGTCAAGGTCGCTGGCGAAGTGGTATCCGTCGGGCTGGGCTGCTGCTGCGACTCTGGCCCGGGAAGAGAGAGCCACGGTGACACCACGGTTTGCCAGTATCCCCAGGCCAGCAGCGAGCAGAGTTTGTCCAACAAAACCCGCCAGTTTCGGACGGCGAGCCTTGGCCGGCTGACGGGATTCCGCACTAGCTGCCATGGATTCCGCTGCCGCCCCTGCTGCTGCTGCTGCAGGGCACGCGAAGCTAGCATAGGCCTCGGACTTGAGAGTCTTGGGCGATCTTGTAGTCTTTGGTCTCGAGCCAAAAACCTGCCCAGTGCGAAAGTCGGACTCCATACGACGCCCTGCACACGCGGAAGGCATCACCCAACCTTCAGGACCGAAGTCAAGCACATCCACAGCTGCGTGCCCTGAGGGAAGAGTCGTCATGTTGCACTCTCCATTCACTTTGCTGAAGGTGATCTTGTCTTTGCTTAGGTCAATGACTGAACCCAAGGCCCTCAAGAGACTAACCGGCAACAGCAATGGCACGTCTTCGGCTACGACTGTCAGCTCAAGCACTCCTGGAACTCCACCGAGGCCGATGGGAACTTCGCACACGCCGACTGTTTTTGCTGCGCCTCCAACGCCGCGTGCCTGGGTGGCCTTGTCCGTCCAGCAGCCTTTTAGGCCTAGGGGCCTCAAAAGGTCCAGCAAACGAAGAAGGGCCGGACGACCCACCAGGCCTTCCTGAGCCGCAGTGTCCACCAGGCCGTGGCATCCCTGCGTAGTCACTCCCACGAAGAGCTCGCCCGCCATCGACTCGCCCGGCCTGTCGTTGAGGAACTGGCCGAAGGACAAGAAGGTGTTCGCTCCACCAGACCCGCCGTCCGTTCGGCCGGCCCAGTAGAAGGACCCTCGGCTTGCTCCCGGGCCCGACGATGACGAAGAGGTAGTCAGCGATGGCCCCGCTCGGTGCCTACACTCCTTGCTCCAATGCCCGACTTCTCCGCAAGCCCGGCATCGAGTCCTAAGCTTGAGCTGCTCTATGTGCACTCTTCGTGACGTAGGCGACCCCTTCCATGCCGAGCCGCCTTTGCCGAAGGACTTGCTGCTCTGCTTGCCGGTGTTCTTGCCGTCCTTGTTGAAGAGCTTCTTGCCCCCTTTCTTGCCAAGGTTCGGCTGGTAGTACTGCCGGCCCTTTTGCTGTTCTTTGAGCTGCTGCCGAACATGTTGGTACGACGCCAAGGCTTCCATGACATCGCCTTCCTCGTACACCGCGTCCAGCTCGCCGTCTTCCAGGTACACGTAGTTCTCGTCTTCTTCGTCTTCCGCCTCCAGGTAGAACTCGGGCTCGCCATAGTGCTCGCGGTTCTCGTAGTACACCTCCTGGCCTTCGCCCTCTTCAGTCTCCGTCCAGAGCATCGCCTTGGACCCGGAGCTGCTCGAGTTGATGCGGTCAAGTCGCCTTAGGTTGGCGATCACCACATCCTTGGTGTAGTCGCCAGCCAACCACGTGACCACACGGGACTCCAGCTCTTTGTCCAAGTTCGCCTGCCGGAACAGCAAGTATCCGGCAGCCTTCGCCGGAAGGTCCACGCCCTCGGCTTTGAGCTCCGCCAAGGCATGCGACGCGCGCACCAGGTAATCCGGGATGGACTCCTTGGCACCTCTAGCCTGGCCATAGAACACGCCCTCCATGGCCCTCGGCAACGCTGTCTCCACATACGGCTTAAAGTTGTCGTTGAGCACTTTCATCACCGTCTTGTAGCCGTCCGCATGCTGGAGCTCGGCCAGCGTCAAAGACGACACCGCCTCCCTTGCTGGCCCTGTGAGAGCTTGAACCAGCTTGATCGCCCTCTTCTCCTTGGGAATATCCGTCGTGGCCTCCCACAGCTCAAGATCTCGAAGCCAGGTCTTGAAAGAGACCTCTGGAGTGGAACCGTTCCAAGAAGGTGGGGGATCTCTATCTCGGTAGACATATCCTCCAGGATCGCCTGAGGACTGTCCTTCCGAAGTAGATGGCATCTTCACTCACTCGCTCTTGTAGATGTCGACGTGGCTGGGCTCGATCAGATACGTCACCACCTTCCCGCGGCTGATCGGTTAGAAGGCGAGGAGGGAAACAGCAGGCCCCTGGGACCGCCGGCTGCGACGCCACACACGCCGCCAAGAGCCACGCAGGCTCCGCTGCCAACTGACAGCGCCCACTTCGAATCTATGGCTCGGACTCAATTTTACGCACACTGCAAAGTCAGTAGCTTAAGGATCAAGAGGGCCCTCTGTGGGCCGAAAAGAAAGACCGCGGGTGATATGGCCAGGGAGGAAGCCTCCACTGATTTCAAGACCGCGGGTGATATGGCCAGGGAGGAAGCCTCCACTGATTTCACAGTTGTGAAAGGACCCATGAGGACCTTTTTTCCCCCCCCCGGAAGTGTCAAAATAGCAATGCTGCCTCCAACCGGCCTCGGTTCGTTGCTGGTATTCGCTTTGCCTCTTGGCGAGTTGGTGCAGTAGCTGTGTGAGGCGGCGCACCACCGTGTACCACGGAGTCTCTCGCGTCACACGCCCTCAGCAGCAGAAAGCAAGGGTCGCACCGAGTGTCGGTTCGTTGTTGCGTCTACTGTGCGCCTTGTAGATTTTCTGATACGTGTGAGTGGCTGCCAGCAGAAGTTGCTGGCTAGGGCAAAACGTAGACTTCTGCAGGCAAACGAGCCGTGACTCATCGTGAGACTGTCAAGAAAAGATGTATCCAAGCAGAAGGTATGCCCTGTCTCGCAGACATACGACGTCGCCTGTTCTGGTTCTGCCAGTTGGCCTTCTTGAACGACAAACGCACACTGCAATGACAAAAACGATTCAGGAGCCCTCATCTTGTGTGAGTAGCTCTCCGCAAACACTTCTGGAGCTCACGGCGTGGTGACCAGGATTTGAGGCAGCGACCCATTTCCAATCAACACCGCACTCAGGCGCCGCACTGTTGACCTTCACACTCACTTTGCAGCTCTCCTTCCATAAACGCATCAGCTTGTGTAGTTGCTGCGCACATTTCAATTTGACGACGCTCCAAGCCGTTGGCGCCCACTTCGCATGCGCATCGGTCTGCCTCAATTCTTGAAGAAAGTAACAGCATGCAGCATACTGTATACAAGTCACGCTTCACCAAAAAAGTAGGTGCAGCGCATGCTCATGTGCGGTGCTCCAGGAAGCGTCGCGACCTCGATACAAGCTTCGTTGCTGAGATATTCTGCTTGTCACGGGTTTATATGCCGTTCGGACGGTACTTTTTGTGGATTACTGGGCGCTTGAAACTGATGAGTGTACAAGTCTTAACACACGGCAACTTCGAGTGTTGGCGTGGCGTGGACTAACGCTGCAATCTTGAGCTCTGTCCACTTGGGGATGCTTCCCCAATGTCAGCCTCTGACATACTAAGGCTTACTAAGGGCTGGAAGTGCAGTGTGAGACCCGACCGAGCTCCTTCCGTGCGTTCAGGTCGGCTGGACTGAAAAGACAAAAGTACATACTCCCTTTCACAAGTGCAATGCTCGAGTTCTCGGAAACTTTATACAATCTTGTTCCAGCAGCTGCTTCATTGTGCTTCTTCTTTAGGATTCACAAGTCACGCGAAGACTGCGCGAAGATACGCAGTGGAACGAAGTGAAAACGCAAGGTCGGCCATGTCCCATTGGCCTGTTTGATGTGGTCATCTGCTCTCCCGTTTGTTTCGGGCTTAAATGGCCTCAAGCTTCCTGAGAGACACCTTGCGGATCGTCCACGTATTGTGATATCGCTGTACTGCATCATCGTATGTGATTGTGCGCAAAGACATAGAAACAACACGACAGCATGGCCGCACCGACTTGCTGCAGACTGGCACTTGCTGGCTCCTGCAGACCCGTGCGGACTGCCCACAGACTGCGAAGGATGTTCAGCAAAGACAGTTTCATGTTTTGGTCAGCGTTTGCATTCGAAGCTGACACAGCACAAACCCAATGTCCATCCCTTGTAGAATATAACCTCATCAGTAGGGATAAACCGTATATCATCTAGGATTGCTGGGTGGAACACCTTCCCGTCAGCGCGCCTGAAGCCATTGAATCTCACACACATCGAGATTTCAGCTGATCCCACCGAAGCAGATGAGCTGTCCACTCTAAGTCACCAGAGCTTCCGATCATTCCACTGCCACTGGCACTGCCTGACAGACTCTGCACCAGGAGAAACCGCAGCAAAAACTGCAGAGAAGTTTGTCTTCGCCTCTTTTTGCAAATGGTAGCCCCCGGGAAATGTCTCTCTTGGCATCTTGTAATCTGGAAGTCAGGATCGGACTTTGATTTACCTGCCATTCTCAGAACTTGAAGCAGAAACTGGCCATACAACAATTCAGGCCAGGGAGGCACGAATACAAACCAAAATAAAGATCTCAAGGAATCGAAGCCTTTCAGGAGAGCAACAACAATTCTTCATGGTCGGCTCATCCTTTGGACGCTTACCGGCCTGTTGCAAAGCTCACCCTTCTCCGTTGGAGTGGTGCTAGCCTCCACCTGCAAATGAGATCTGAGCACACTCTTCCGAACACGATGTATATAATACCTGACAAAGTTGACATGATTGATTGATTGATTGACTGCCTGTGGGCGCGAACGCCCTTGCGTTTGCAAGGCAACAGAGGCTGCCCCAAGCTGTACAAAGTTGACAAAACGGCTTTTGTTTTGTTCTACTTACAACTCGCTGCGCCTCGAGTGCGAGGCCTGGTCCAAGCGGTGCTCCAGCACGACTGAACAAGGCCTCGCAGCCCATGTAGCACTGCGTGTGGCACGAGAAGCCATTATCGGCAAACATCAGCTGTCCAGGGCAAGGGGACAGCTGCTGCAAGTGAGCAAGTGCCCCTAGGCGCCCACTCAAAGGTCGCCCAATATGCAAGTTGTAGCAGCGCAGACTTTTCCATGTTTTCCGGGTTGCGCAAGAGCCGAGAGACACCAGACTCTTGGCTTCTAATTCTTCAGCTGTCAGCGGCTTTGGCCTCCAAAGTGTTCTGTCAAGGTAACACACATAGAAGGCAACCGAAGGCACTGCTCCGGCTTTGCTCGGGTCTGCACCAAAAAGCGGACTCCAATGCAAACTGCAGACTGCCCCACCTCGTCCTTGCGTGAAGTCTAGAAGCGAATGTGGCTGCACAGCACATGCCCGCATTATGGCTTTGTAGGCTTTGAAAGATTCTACTCTAGCCATTTGAGCGGACACAACGTCCAGTCCTCACTGAGATTTGCAGATAAGCTGCAAAAGTCATCAGTGCCTGGCACGAGACAAGAGGACTGATCGAACTGCCGGAGCATCTTCAACGAGGGTTCAGTGTGGAGAAAGTCGCCATGTCTTATCAACAAACGCTATATTGTGCGCTCGTGACTGTTTTGTGCAGCATCTTGCAGCATCTGCATGGGCCTCCAAAAATGGGGTCAAAAGGGCCCTGGATGGTGCGGCCCACTGCGAGCTCGTACTTGGACTGAGCAAAAGACGGCTTTTTCTCGAAACGCTTCACATCCCATCCAATCAGGCTTCCTTCCTACAAGTAGAATCTTTCGCCTGTCCCACATCTGTCCCAAATTCCTCTTCTTTTGCCATGTGTGGCTTGTCCAATCTCATGGTTTCGACGCATGGCCATCCGACGCCCTCCAGCACCCTCCAACAACTTCCACCAGGCGACTGCCACGGTGTGCGCCCTCGATGCAGCCTCGACCGAAAAACTCGCACGCACGCCGCTGCACCATCGGCTTGGCGCGTCTTTCGAGTCGTTCGAAAGCAAACCGGCAAACCGACAAAGATCGCCCCTCACACCCCTGGCGCCCTCTAATTATTCCCATTGGCCACGGCATTGATCCTAAACACTGGAACACTGGAACACGGCAGGCCGCAGCGAAGCACTCTGCTTCGCCTTGCGCTTCCCAAAGCCCCAAGCCCTACACTTATATCGCAAGCCAAGACAGGGAGGGTGGAGGACCCAATCCTTGCAGAATGCTTGCAGAATGCCTGAGGCAAAGTGAATGTGCCATACTGACTGGGGTGTCCTGAGAAGTGCACATTGGTGCCTTGACATGGAATGACTCAACATGCTTTGCGAGCAGTCGAGCCAGTTTTACTCACGTTTTTCTCAACAGCACAGGCCCGAACCCAGGGCATGTCCAGCGGGTGTGCCA
The DNA here is from genome assembly GCA_905221605.1 of Symbiodinium natans. NCBI lineage: Eukaryota > Dinophyceae > Suessiales > Symbiodiniaceae > Symbiodinium > Symbiodinium natans. Next base: position 100,335 of record CAJNDS010000337.1, read on the forward strand.
AGTAGAGCGAACAACTATCCTGCGTGCGCGAGAGATCACAAGCAAAATGCGGCGCGTTCGGCGTTCACCCCATTCCAGCCTCAGCCTGAGCATGGATTGCACCTAGGCGTAGGCCAAAAAGGCACTGTTCAAAACTTCTAAACATCTGTCAGCAGAGCGACCATTTGGGAAGAAGCGGAAGCACAGGTCGTGCAGATGACCAACACCGGGCACTTCAAGATTGAAGCGTGGCGACTCTATGGCTTCTCCTTCACAGCATCATACGGCTGCTACGCGCCATTGAAAAAGGAGCAGCGACTATAGAACCAACAAGCATAAGTTGGCCAAGGCTCCCTTTGGAAAAGACGCTTTCAACGCAAAGGCATCTCTAATGAGCCTTGGAGCATGGGAAGGGTCATGCCAACGAACGGGTTATGGATGCCTGGGCCTGGAACCTCCAAGGTTCCTTGCTAAAGCTTGGTGAGGCATCGATAGGCCCCAGGAGTCTCAGGCGTCTGAGGCATTTTCATCCGACCTGCCGTATCCAATTTCTTGCCTGAATGAACTTCCAACCTCAGCACTCCCCCCTAAACATATCTTGGGAACGTTGCCTGTCTAGCTGGAGGTTTCAGGCCGACAAAGAATAGCGGGCGCTTCGAGCTCTTCGACCTGTGATGTCACATTCTCCGATGTCTGTCGCTGCGCCGAGAGGCAAAGAAAGCCACCGCCGACCTTCCCCCAAGCCCAAACTAGAAAGCAGAGACAGCAGGGCAGCATGGTGTCTGATCTCCATACCTTGAGGTTTGGGCCATATAGAGGGATCCTGGCGAAATCGGTGTGCGCCCCCAGATGCTCTCCAAAAGCGATACAGTGTGGCAGACGTTCCACTAAGTTGCACGCAATTACAGCACACCCGTCCCTCAATGCAATACGCCGCAAGATGCAAGAAAAACAACATCGGCACGAGCCACACATGGATAAATTTTACAAAGCAACGGAAACGTCGGTCACTCAAACTGAAGGAGACTCGACTTGACGGTTGGCTCTGACCAACATGCACGGCAAAACGTACGGCTCACAAGGCTTGCACCTTGAGCGATCACTTCGAAGTTTGTGTCGTTCTCCTCACCTACTTGAATAGCTTTCTGTTCGTGGTAACAATAACCAAGACCCCGGGAAGGAAGGAGGCTCTTTTGTGACATCTGCACTTGTGACGTCCTGAGAGAAATGAAGCTTCGGAGATCTCCAAAGTGTCCCAACGCGTCTCTTCTATCGTTCAAGGGTTTATGCAGCGTTCAAGGATCTAGCGCCTCAAGGTTTCGGAGCCCACGAAAGATCTTCTTTTGGGGCTTACGGTCCCACGCCACATGTCCATTTGCAGATAAGGGCTTCCATCTCCTTCTGAAAACCCCCCGATGCCGGAGGGGTCGGCATCAGTGAAATCCCGACGAGCTTTCCTACAGCATGCCCAACCCACCCTTACCCCATCTCGAATGTGAGATGTCACTCAGTAGTGACACGATGCAGATTTCGCAAGTAACCCCTCTGCCCCCGAAAATAGTTGCTGTGTTGTGCTGCTCTTCGTCTGGTGGTTGCATGAGCACGGATGCACGGTGATCCTCCTCTGCAAGAGTAGTATCAGCACTCTAGGCTAAGGGCCACTCCGCTCTGTCCGAATACACCTGCCGAATGCGTGTGCAAGACAACACCCAGACTGAAAACACAAAGAAAAACAACCAAGTCTAGCCTGCAGATCACTGCGTTCCTCTCAAGAAGACACCAGTTGAACTGCACCACAACCGCATGACTGCCCGAGTACTGCACGCAATCTGAATCAAACTGACAGCAAGGCAATCCTGTGGTCGCCCACTCTGGAACCTTGGAGGGCACATGAGGAAGTGAGCAGCCAAAAGCAGCCTCCCGTGCAACGAATGACTGATAATGACTGAGCCTTTCGATCCAGGAAGCCTTTTCTCTGACTCTGCGGCTGGCGAAGTCGATGAGAAACAGCCCGTTGCCTACGCATCAGACCCACGACTACCGACAGAGCCTGACGCTACCTACAAGCATACTGCTAGGAAGCTGAATGCATCGCTGTTCCTAGGCCTTTTGCCGTCAGTCGAAGTCGAAGGGAAGGGGGGAAAGCGGGCTTAAGGCCAGCTTTGTGAACTAGAGAGGACGAGTTCTGAGTACAAAAGCACCGTCACAGAGCTCAGTCATGAGACCATGACCCAGGTCTCTCGACATGCCTTCACACCATCGTTTGTTGCCCATCTTTTTTGTGGTTCTTAGTGATTCTTCCACACAATTCCCCGAAGCCGACTTCGCGTGCTCTGTTCGCCCGCCCTGCGGCGAGACCCTTGACATGTGTCCGTGCGTGCAACCGACGCGTCTAGATGTTCACGAACAGCCTGGAAAGTCCAGCCGCGATGGTCTTGATAATGTTCGTTGATGCTCTCTGAAGCTATGTGCCCAACATTGACCACGGTTGCCCCCTGCCTCTTTGAGTGGCCTTGTCCCCCGCATCTCGCTGATTTCCGAATCATGTTTCGCCAGCATCTCGGCCTTCTCCAATCACAATGTAATCACTAAAAAGAAACGGAAGGCCTTTGTATAGGCTCTTCATGCATGCACAGCAGATGGCACAGCGGAGGGCACAGCCGCGAACCTGACGTTCCAAGGCTTCTTTGACAAGCTGAGCCTCAGAACTTATCAGAACTTCCAATAAGGGACAGCGCAAGTCATGCCATGTCACGATATGTCACGCGCCTCCCCATCTCCAAGAGTCTCAGTCATGTGGGCCCGTCGATGTGCCTGCTACCACAATTTGCATCAGACACACACATCTCCCTTTTCCACAACTTGCGCTACAAATTTACACAGAACTCCGCCTCTGGATCCTGCTCATGTTTGACAGTCCAGTCACACAGCTCTTCCACTTTCTGTCGAGCTTCCTGATCCGCCCACACGTCTGACGCAGTCACCAGTGGCAGCATGATGCAGCATGGCGCATGGCACCAGTGGCCGTGCTCCTCCAAGCCTCTGTGTGCGGCTGCGGTTTGCTCCTTGAATCGCGCAAATCGCAGGATCTGCAGACATCTCAAAGTATCTCAAACTCTTGGCAGATGGGGCTCAGCATGGCTCAGCATGGCTCAGCATGGCTCAGGAAGCCTGGAAGTTCTGGACAGCATCTGCCAATGGCTCCGTCCTCCGGGAATGCTCAGCGCGTAGCTCTATGCACGGTAATTCCACAGCTCAGCTCTGTTGACTCAACTGTGTGTGCACCAGCGCACCCAAGCGGGCGTAGCCCAAACGTGGTCCTGGAAACAACGTCCAGAAGCTCAGACTTTCGCAACTCCGACATAGCCTTCCATTCGGTCACTGTCATTGCCCGACCAGAGCCATTTGAAAGAAGCATCATTTGGAGTCAGTTTGGAAAACTGCCTCGAGGAGCACTGAATGAATTGCCCTCACGTTGAGCTCGCCTTCAGATCCTTCACCTCATCTCTGAGGTTGCTGACTTGAGCTTCCAAGTCCTGCGGGCACGCGCTGGAACATGAAAACTATGTATAAAAATGAAAGCTTACTCTGTATGTCTCTGCATGTCTCTGTATGTGTAGCTTCGGCGAGATCTAAGTCGTTCAGATCCCAGTGGCTAGCAGTGGCTGCACCACGGATCTCTCATGCCACCTGACATTTCTCAAGTAGCATTGGTGTCGACACGTACGCTCTCTCGCTGCTCAGAAGTGAATTCATCACCATTAAGCAAACGCGATGCAATCGAATCACCTGACAAAGTGGCGTTGCTTCTCTTAAGACTCTTGCCCAGCCAAGAGAATACAGTGGCCAAAGCAGCTTAACATGGTGGAACCTAGCTTGGCGAATGGATGTTTCGGTACAGTTTCATACAGTTTCTGTGTTGAAGGTTAACGGCAGCATTGTGGCGAGGCACGCGGTTCGAATAACAAAACCCCAACACTCAGGTCCTGGAGAGGTCCAAGCGCCCTCGCCAGTCGCAAGGCCAAGTCCTAAGAGCTCAAGATGGCTCAAGTGCCCATGTCTACCCCAAAATCGACTCAGCCTCCTCTTGCCCTCCATCTACTCGCAGTTTGTGTTCTTGAAACGCCACTGCCCACACATCCTGACGCGCAGTGCATCTTACGATTTTAAGTGTGGCAAGGCTGCTGATGCTTCTTTCGGAACGAAAAGTGCACAGCTCGCCTCCAATGCCTTCACACGATCCTCCAGCTTCATTTCGGCACGGCGAGGTACGGCAACTCAGCACACATGACTGAGAAATACACGTCACACAGAGCTTCACACAGAGCCTCACACAGAGCTTCACACAGAGCTTCACAAGTACAAAGATGCCCGGGACGGTAAGATGCGCGCATTTCAGTTACAGCACCGCGCGACCATGGCAAGGCGGTAGCCATTTACAGCATCCCTAACAGCACCTACTTGTGCTCAAAGCTATTCAGGCTAATGCTAATGCGAGCAATGTTCTACTCGGCATGTAGCATATGAAATGAGAGAATGGGATCCTGATATATCCTGATCGCATGAAGAAGCAGCAGCGGAGCAGGACCTTGTGAACATGCTGCAAAATCTGCAAAGCTGAAGGTGCAACATGCTGCAGCCCAATCGGCCTTAAGCTGGTTGTAGGTGATTCGATTGTCAAAGTCTGTGTCCGAATCATTGAACAACCATGTTAGAACGCGGTTCACCTACCAGACTGGCACCCCGACACGACAAAAGACAGCAGTCTGCTGCGTTCTGGCCAGGCCTCCTTGATGAGGTCCAAGAGGTCCTTGTCCACCTCTCCGTGCACTTCACTGACAAAAGCTGGTTGGCCAATGTTTGCCAATATGCAACTGAGTGCCAAGACATCAGTACTTCGGAAACCATGCCTCCCCCAACAACGACTTGATCTCCGCTTCCTCCCAAAACATGGGCAATGACATACGCAAGCAAACAGTCACACGACAAGACAATACAAGACGCCGCTCCGTTCGTTCCACAAATCGAAACAGCTTGCCATCACAACCCAACAGCACCACAACAATTCGTCCATCCATCTCGTAAGACATAGCTTTTCCAAGACAGCAGTGTAACAGTTATTCTATGAAAGACGTGAGACAGCATGGACAGTGGGGATCGTGGACGGGCCCGCGGGATGCAGGACGGTCGAGAAAGCCCAAAACTCCTAAAGGCCGAAAGGCCCTATAAGCCCCAAAATCACCAAACCCTATGAACCAACAAGATCTAACCTTAGCCAAAAAATCCTGAACCCTATAAGGTCGAAAAGCCAGCTCTGAACTCTAGAATATATGAACAACAGCCCTCAAGCTCACAAACCCCAAACCCAGAAAGAATAAGAACAAAGACAAGCTCGAAGTCCCAAAATGCCACGAGCCCTATCAACCCCAAAAGCCTTCAACCTCACCCATGATGCCCAAGAGCCCGTAACGGCAAAATCGAAGTTCTCTGAGCCTCTGAGCTCTGTAAACCCAAAAGCCCTGAACCCGATGAACCCAAAAGCCCAAAAACCTGAATACCCGAAAAACCCCAAAAAGTCCTAAACGCCGTTCACGTTCGGGAAACTCAAAACCCTTGATTCGGGAAACTGGAATCTGCGGATTCGGGAAACGGTAAAGCGCCTCGTCATCCCCCCAAAAAACCTCACCCCCACCATCCCCCACCCCCCACCCCCGGCCCACTTGTCAATTTTACAAGGGCGGTGGGGAGTGGTGAGGGCGAATCACGCACGAAGAGCAGCTGGAATGTTCCGGTCTTCGGCCTCTTCTCCGGACACTCCCGTGGAAAACTTTGGAAGCGTGGTCCTCCGAGGCAAAAGAGGATTTGTCAAAACGACTCGGGAGTGTACTGACACCAAAACTCTGAGATGCACTGCGCAAACTCTGTGCCTTGCAGACACCAGGGCCGCCATCGAACTCGCAGCTTGGTTTTGGCTCGAGGTGGCCATCGATTCCATCGATACTTCAGGCTTCTCCGCTGACGTTGCCTGGGATGCGCGGGCGGTTCAGAATATTTCACACTTTTCACTTCTCTCTCACCCGAGCTCTGTGTGTCAGAGCCTGGCCTTTCAGCCTCGGCAACTTTGACTTGAACATCTGCCTCAACTAACACCTGGTTTTCCCTCAGATTCAATGAGGCAGAACAACATGAGACCAGAACACCGATCGAATTGTCGGCACATGTCAGGGGCTTCAACAGCTTGCTTGTCCTTGCCACTGAAAGTTCGGAGCCTTTCGGGGCCTCTCTTCAAAGTTGCAGCGCCGAAGGCGCCGAACATACAACCAGAAGCTGCAACTTTCGAGTCTGTTCTTTGGCCTTTCTGCCATAATGTTTCTGTCTTGGACTCCTTCCCATTGGGAACAATTCTACTTCGCTTGTCTCATAACTTTTCGGTGCAACACAAAACTACTCTGCCAAAGATGCGCACGGGAAGTTCGCAGGGTCTAGCAAGTAACAGGAAGCTGTTCCCTTGTACAGAGTTCCTCCAGGCTCGAGTCACGAGCCGCTTCCCTGCTTCGACCATGTTGCATGTCATATGCATTGTGGAATCTGTGGAACAATGCACTTAGTCCTAGCAAGGTTCTCAAGCTATGCTACGCAGAGAGGCGTATCATAGTTGCAAAAGCTCGAACTTCCGTGGCTGATGCCACGAAGACAGAGACCCCACACAGAAACCAGCAGCTCATCAGCCCAGTGACATTAGTGACAGACAGATTCGCAGGGCCAATGCTTGGAAGTAGTGGTTGCTTCTTCGTCTTTGCCTCCTCGAAAGATGCAAGCACAACCCTTCTCTGCAAGGCATTTTGCTCAGTGCGCGACAGCTCAATGCCTGATGCAGTGCTTGCAGCCGATGCTTCACCTGACAGGTACGAGCGAGCATCGCTCTCTGGCGAGTGCTGACGCTGCTTCTGCCTTGAGGGCAGCTAAGCCACCGAAAGCAGGTGCTGCGTGAGCCTCAAGAGCTTTGGGTTGCTGATAGAATGGAATCTTCGAGCAAGAGCTGCTGGCCTCCAAATTTCTAAATCAATGTCCACTTCGCGAGAAGTCTCGGAAGGATTCTGCTAGCCGCTTAGCGGCACACTTTGTCTGACAAACTCAGACAAAGACATATTCAGGTCAAGATCAATGTGGAGGATTGCGGAGGCTCTTTCCCTCCATAACACTCATCCAGCAGAGTCCAATCTAATCCTCTGGAAGATCTTGAAGCTTTGTGACCATGGCATTGGAGAGGGGCACCGCGATGCATCGCACAAATCCTTGGCAAGGAATGCAAGGACACCGAAGCCAAAAGGACACAGCTTGGATTGGCCTTGTAAACAGCTTCTGGATGGGCAGCTGGAGCACGTGCGCACAATGTCGGACGAGATTCCCTGATCCCCTGCCCGCTGCAGGACATGCCACCACACTTCGTCACATCAACCTGCAGCCTTGGAAGTGACGGTGCGCGAAGATGCGCAGCGATGCGCAGCGATGCGCAGCGATGTGATGTGATGTCCAGGTCTTGAAAGGCACCAAAAAGAAGCAGCAGAAAGTTGCTATCAGAACACTCTCGCCAAGATGCCCAGGTGCTTGAGACCCGCAGAGCAACACCCTTCTCGCTCGGCATGGGCCAAGGCATCTTCATGGCCTGCGTAAGCCAAAGGTCACACACACATACACAGCAACGCATATTCTCTTGCAACAGATGCGTTGTGCGGCGGCTTGAGTTGGGCACTGCCTGAGTCTTTGTGATGCGCATGGAAAAGGATGAGCGTGACATCATCCTGCACAGAAAATACAACTAATACAAATACAAAATTTCTGCAAATCGACTCTACCATTGCAGTTGACAAACGATTGGGTCTGGAGTGCCATGCGAGCTAAGACAGCATATCACAGCATGCTACCAGGTAACTGCAGAGGCTCCGAAGTTTAGGGTGGATATTGCAGAATGCTAAGCTGCCCCAGAAAATACTTCTCTAGCCCAAACTTCAGATAGCCAGAACCCTGGTCGCGTGCGGAGGTGACTGGGATTTTCACAGCAGGTGGACGAGCGTCCATCAACGCAAATTGAACACGCAGCCCAAATCCCCGACTTTGCCGAATAGGTGGATTCGAGCGTACACTGTTGTTCGTGGACCCTATAGGGAGGAATGGGTGATCTACGGTGCACGTGTAGATCAAGGAATTCGAGAGCGTGATCAAGCGTGACTCATAGCTCTGTTCCGCTCCTCAATCGCAACATGCTTCACTTGAGCCGAGCCACGCAATAGTGCTCCTCATAATCTCTCCATCTTTGTCTGGCGCATTCCAACACTTTATTCGTGACAACCTTGAGAGAATCACCTGCAGCAATGGCATCCAGAACCTGACCGAGGACTTCACAGGACTCACGAGTGCCGGAAGACTTGACGCCGTATCAACTGCGCCAAGCGTCAAAAAAACAACTCTTGCAGGAAACAATGTGGACCAAGGTGAACCAGTGGACCAATTCACTCCCAAACAATGATGAGCGAAACCCCCTAGTTTGCAGACTGGTCTCAAATTCGCTCATTTCATCGGACGTGAAGCAGTCCCAAATACCATCACTTGCGATCAACACATAGCTATCAGGGTAGTCACTGGTATTCCAGGAAAGCACCTCTGGTTCTGCAGTAACTCCGTGGTCTTTGACACAGAGGTCGCCCAAGGATCTCGTCATGCAGAGACCTGGAAAATCTTCCCCTTGAATGAAGAGTCGCTCCTCAACAAAGCCGTCTTCGTGAACTTTCCGTTGGATATCCACACCAAGACCCTCCAGCCTAGCGCGTTCAGACTCGACTGAAGGCTTGTGATCCATTGTTTGGGCAACTGCTCCCTTCCCAGGTACTATCAGCACAGCCCTCGAGTCTCCAAGATACGCAGCCCAAACCTTGTGATGTCGCGGGTGTTGCAGCACGCAGACGGCTGTACTTCCACACACTTGCAACTCGAAATCTTGCTCCACTGACTGTCTGACCAAGTCCATCTGAACTTTCTCGAACGCATGGTAAAGGGCAGCTTCCACACTGTCTTGCTTGAGCATGGTGCTACAAGCCTGCGTGGCCTCCAACAGATAAGGGAGAGTACGCGATGCCCTCTGGGCAGGCCAATGGCCCCCATCGCCATGACCATCGAAGAGGCAATAAACGTGCCAACCAGATGGCAACACCGAAATACTGCAACAGTCCTGACCAACCGACTTGTCTCCGAAACCCTTGACGCCCTTCATGTTCACCGCTCCCACGCCAAAGCTCTTCAGCAAGGACTCCCCGGTAACACTGCCCGGCCGCACTTGCCAAGCCCGGCAGCTGTAAGGTGCCTCTTTACCTTCGTAGCCCTCGCGCACAGGCAGTTCGGAGAAGACGTGCCAGCAACTCCTCCCGCTCCACATCCGGTCCTCAGACACGTCTAGGTTTCGCAATTAGTGCAGAACATTGCAGAACACATATTGTTTCGCATAATTACGTGCAATTGCATATATAATTGCACATCGCACAAACACAGCCTCGAAGGTGACTCACTGGGACGCAGCTCAGTGTCCATGGTCGACTCAGTGGTGTCCTCATGTTTGGATTTGGCCTCACCTTGCTGGGCCTTGGAAAGAGGAAGCAGCACGAAAGCAGCGCCAGTGCTACACCGTGGTGAGAAACAAACGGAACAGCTCGTCAACGTCAACGTCATCGACTCATTTTCATTGTCTCAAGCCGTGCCTTCAGAAGTTCATGCATCTTGTGCATTCTTGACAGCGCGTCCGGCGGAACAGATAGCCTGCCAGAAGTCAGGGTTGGCGAAGGCTTTATACGTACAAGGGTTGGCATCCTGTTGCGAACTCAAGGACGTCGTCCCAACCTGCAGAGCCGCTCAACCTGCCCACATTGCAACCCAGCACTTGGTGCTGTGTGCTGCTTGGATATCCTGAGCGATGACACTGCGTTGAAAAGATCTCTCCTTGAAACCCGCTGCTGGGCCAGAGCGGGCGACTGCCGCTCCTCAATTCTTGGCGCCCCTCTAAGCCAACAGTTCACCCCCGAAGCCCGCACCAGCTTTTAACGAGCAAAGAGACAACCATCTCTCAAAGACACCACGGCACGATTTTCGCTGACTGACTGGTGCTTCCAACAAGTCTGGGACCATCATGTCAGTGGTCGTCACGCGCCTTGAAGCCGCACTGCCGATGACTCGCACTCGCACCAAAATGCACAAGACGATGTGATTTGAAGCCCGCCTCTTCTGCAGCGGGGGCTCTGCCATGCTCGCTGAATTCAGAAACCGCAGTTTCGAGAGCGGTCACTCAATCTTCCGGGTCCTTGAAAATACGATCGACTTTCGGCTTAATTAGCACGAGCTTTGGAGCAAGAAGTAGTAAAACCCCACCGTCTTGTCCATGCCTAAGGCAGCAGGTCATGAGGGTAGTTATCGCTGGATGTTTGGCCGGTGAACTGTGAAGGAGGCTGTGCAACATGAGCTTAAGCCTGTGTACGCCTGCGTTTCGCGAAAAGCAAATCGCACACCAACAGTGACTAACACATGCTAACACATGCAACTTATGCTAACACATTCTAACACAGGCTCTGACTGGCTCGTGGATGCTTCAATTCACCTGCGCAGAAGTGCAATCGCGCATCCAGGAGCCGCACTTCCTGCGACTTGCTCTTCTGCGCTGCCTGGTCCAGGTCTTCTAGACCTGGAGAATCTTTTCAAGTCCGAGCATTGCAGAGCATTGCAGAGCATTGCCCCCAAGGCGGACTTGTGATTCCAAGACACCTACTCGATGCTCAGCTGGCAGAATTTTCACGTCTTTCGGGATCATGAACGATTGCCCTATGTTCTGTTCGCTTACGTTCTTTGGCAACAAGTGAGCCGCGGTACAGCTCCGGAAGCCCAGAGAGTGCTCAGAGACTGCTGGGTTCCGAACGAAGATGACTTCCAGTCTCTGGAGCCCCTCGGCCTGCGTAAAGGCACCAAGAACTTGCAAGTTCTTTCAACGGGCACATGAACGACACCACTCTCACAACCGGGCCTGCATTGGATGGGGCGACGGACGGGGAAGGGATGGAAGGGCCTGCATCCACGGGCTCAGCTGGCTCAGCCTCGTCCTTAGAGTCACTTCGAGAGCTACCTACCTCTTGGTCACTTGAACTTTCAAAAATGCAAGCGAAGACTTGGCACAAACTTACGGAAGCCCCAACATCCGGCACAAACCGAGGATCTGATTCGAAACTTCGGGATTTCGACAGAGAAAGCCCACCTGGCAACAAGCAATCTTCACACGGAATAGCACACATAGCAAAGCAAAAATTAAGTCAACAAGACCATCTCTCCGCCTGAGTTGCTTCGTCGACGTGACAACTGCCTCCTGAACCGAGCTTTGGAGGCGATGGCTCCTCCTCGGAATCCTTCTGTTTGGACCGTGGCTGCACCGGACGCGGCAGGCACAGCGCTGGAGTCACTTTCGGGGCCAAGTGCCTCTGCATCTGTCTTGTCCGTTTTCTTTAAGAGTCGAGCTGCCAGCACCGCTCGCTTAATGCTTGCTCGACTGGCCATTGGGCTCCTTCCTCCCGTCACCTTCAAGGGAAAGCTTGAACACTCTGAGCTAGCTGTCTGAGAACTCGATAAGGTCGTCACTCCAGGAACACTCCCGCAGTCCCTCTAAGCAAGCACGAAATTGCAATACACGACTCATAATGTCAAAACCTTTCCTTCATTCATACATACAAACACACATACATACATACATACATACATACATACATACATACATACATACATACATACAGACATACGATCAGGCGCTCTGCGGCCCTCCCACTCATGGTATGGTACCCCTTCCAGTCGAACTATTTTTCGGCTCATGCTATAACACACACAAGAGGGGGTACGTGAAGCGAGTGCGCTAGCCTCGGTCATTGATTAAAGATGCATGTGCTTATCACGATCTTCAACCCTACATTCATGCTGAGAATGACGAGACACTGACATTGCCATTGCCAACTGACTTAAACTGCATCAAGGCTGAACTGAAATCACGTACACTGAGTTGATTGCTCTCGCGTGATTACTCACACGATGCTGCGTGTTGACATGGCGGTAGCGGGACACTTCGTGGCTAAAGCCAGTTCGGCCAGTTCATGTTGCTGGGGGTTCAGGCTGTTTGGGCGGGAGGCAGTGCCTGGAGGCAGCTTCCTCAAGCGACTGGGCACCTACCGGCCAAGCAGGGTGAGATACACCGACTCTGAGGCATCCATGCACAGGGTCTGCAAACTGAAAGACGAGTTTCGTTTTTTCGGCAGCACACATCTGCCTGGTGCTGGAACTGCCAAACACAGCCCCATGGCACTGCCGGCGCGATTCATGCGGACTTCAAGCTGGGTTGCTACTTTCCTCGCATCTTCTTCAAGAAAATTGAACCTGGGCTAAGCAAAGCAATTCTGGAATCGGCATGGCATGAGGATACATGTATCTTGATTCAAGCAGGCCGTCACAGGTTCACAGCTTCACAGCTTCCACAAATAAATTCGCACGTCTTCTGAACACAAAGAGGGCAGCATTCTCCTCTGTACAACACGAACCTCCGCCAAATCACGGCGTCCACCTCTGCCCTGCACGGACGAATCGAATGCCCACAAAAGCAAGCTGTGGTACCAAGCACCTGTGACTTCATCAAGGCCCATGAAGAAGCTGAAGCTGCCTTCAGTTTTTCTGCATGGCGTGCTCGCGCGTCTTTTTCCTGTTCCTGCAACACGTCACTAAAGCTTGTGGGAGGTCGCAGACCCGAGGTTTAGGGTTTAGGGTTTAGGGTTTAGGGTTTAGGGTTTAGGGTTTAGGGTTTAGGGTTTAGGGTTTAGGGTTTAGGGTTTAGGGTTTAGGGTTTAGGGTTTAGGGTTTAGGGTTTAGGGTTTAGGCATCCGTTTCCTACCACACTTGCGTATAGGAATGCTACTTGCAAATTACACGTCGAACTGCAAGTCTGTTGATGTCATGCCTGTTCAACGGCTGCAGAGCTCCCCCTCTGTCAGGCGCAAAACAAATTCTTCTGGACCAGATGTGCGCAGTAAAAACCGCAACCAGTGCAACGCTGATGCTCGCAGTCTTGACAAGATCTTCTGGCATTCGTTCAAGAACAACTTGCTCTGTACTGCATGTCAACAGCCTCGCGAGGAGCCTCCTCCTTCTTGTTACCACCCTGTTGGAAAGGAGGGCACAAATGAACATGTGACTGGCAGCTGGCAGGCTGTGCAATGTATAGCAGCCTTTTTCTTCTCTGCTTGTTTTTCTCGGAAAATCTGAGCGCGACCTTGCAAGCACAAATTATTGTTTCACAAATGCTAGAAACATGAGCACCACGAGTCATTTCATGCAAAGCCTACTATCACGAGCAGTCGCTTGGCAAACCGACTCGCATCATGCCTGAACTGGGACTCCACATAGTCCTGGCCATGCAGGATCCACCGACATGTAAGCCAAATATGTGGTGAACTCATCCCTCGGCAAAATAACAGTCTCCTGTCTGCAAGCCGGACATTTGCCGTTCATCTGCTCCATGATGTAATGAACGCAGAACAGGCAAACCTCGCAGACAGTGGAGAAACACTCTTGCTTCAACCTACGAGCGACGAAACCACCGGCAAATGAGCACTAAAATTGCATGCACCGAACCCTGACTGACAGGAAGCCGGACCTGGTAATTGCAAGAACAAGGAAAAAAGGATATGTCCGTCTCGTCCATCGGCTGCATGCAAAGGGGGCATGAGTCATCCTCCGGGCAAACTCTCGAAATATTGTCTGCGACAAGCCTATGGACAATACGCCTCCTCATCATCATCGCCCATCACCAAGCAACACTGCAACTGCAAGTGCTTGGTGATTGGGCACCTCCAATTCTCACAAAGCATACCATCAAACAACCGTGCGCGGTCGGCTATGTGCAGTGAGCACCAAATCTGACCTACCACCAGTTGGGAAGTGATGCTATGGCGAAATCCATCTTGGATTCGGGCCTTTGCAACAGCGGTCGATGGCAAGACCCCGCATTCGTTCGCCCGCTAAGCCAAATGCAAGACCTGTAAATACCAAGAATAGCGACAGCGAATGAAGTGATGTATTTGATATACTCGACGCAAGTCCGCCACATTTACACGCACATGCACACACACACACACACCCGCGCGCGCGCGCACACACGGGCCGCGCGGCCACACACACACACACAACACACACAAGCAAGCAAGCAAGCAAGCAAGCAAGCAAGCAAGCAAGCAAGCAAGCAAGCAAGCAAGCAAGCAAGCGCGTGCGTACGCCGCAAACACAAATGCAACCTTGAAAAACTGAATGAATCACAAAACAGAAGCGCTTGTGTCAACCTTTTGATACTTGCACCTGTTCTCATACCTGTTCTCTGCTGTAACCTCGAACGGGCACACATATGCAACAAGTGTCACACGTGTCATATGCTCGACCGACGAAGGCACCTGCTCAGATTCGATGTGAAATGACTGGTCAGGAAGCTGGGCGAAGCTTGAGTTCGCTATGTAGGCCACCAAAGAAACTGATGACTAGCAGAAGCTGGCCCAAACCCTAAACCCTAAACCCTAAACTATGAATTTGTCTTGTTCAACGCGAGAAACGAAAGCTCGAAGGCTTTGGCCGACTGGACGTCATGCCGTTCCTAGATCCCATGCTGCCGGAACAGCAGCTCATGGGAACTGTGGAAGAAATTTTGCAATGTCAACTAATTCAAGGATGATGGCCCATCCGTGAACAATCCAATCCACATGCCATGATCCGCGTATTAATCGTATGTGCTAACACTCAGCGATCTGGTTCGATAAAACATCACAAGCACATAGCTAATTCAAAGCCGTCTGCAAACCAATTGTTCGCACCAATAGTACCCGCAAAACTCTGGAAGCTATTGTTTCTTGCTTTGATACTTCCTATTGTTCATACCACGTCTGGGGCGCCCCTTCCCACCCCCAACTTTGACGTGACGTCGTCCCTAAATTCCCTCAACCAAAGTCTCATTCCCATAAATAAAAATGTAGCTCACATGCTCGACGACGAAGAAATCAAGGACCACGGGCCATGGTACCCGACATGCATCTTCCTGCATGAAGCTGCTAGAAGGTGTCCCCCAAACCAACTAACACCGCAACAAACCTCTCACCTTAATCGGAGCCTTCACAGCGGGGTGTCCTTGGGCACGTTTTGTCACGCAAAGCCGACGCAAACCCACGCATGGACACCAGACAACGTGACACATGACACCTTGACAGGAAGTATGCAGGTATGCAGCTGGGCTAAGCGGCAAGAGGGCCAGTTGATATCCACAATGTGTTTCATGGAAAACCGTGGTAATGCCAGCAGCGGCGTTGAGGAGAGAAACACCACAGTCGAGCATCACGGTAGCATGGTAACTGTCCAGAATCAGCTCATAGACACCCCGTTATTTTGCACTGCAACTGCTAGCGATTGTAGATCGAGCACTGCCTAGGTGCCTCAAGAGAGAAACCCACAATCGAATCTGGCAATACAATACCAGGGTCCACGACAAGTGCCCGTGTCCACTGTGAGAGACATGTTGCCTGGATCCAAAGGGGGCGTCCGTCATTTTCGGGGCCTTCAAGGGGTGGCACACACACACACAAGAATGCGCCGGCATACCCATGACACTCATGACAGTTGGATTTGCATGGAACTTACGTCCCTTGCGGAAAGTTGGAACACGCCCGCCCTAATTTCGCGCACTCCCACAGACAGTGCAAATGAGTTCCAACTGTACGCGTTGTGTTTCTCATGTTCCAACTTTGGGTGTTACATTCAGGCACTAATGTGAACGTCGCTTTAATAAACCCCCCCCAATCTTGTTTTGGTCCCCGGGATTTGGAGGGGTGTAAAAAAAGAGGGCGTGTCAATAATCCCGTCCCCCCCCCACCCCCCCTAGCCGAAATGATTATTGCCACCCCTTAATATTATTGTCATTTTGGAGGCCCGTAAGGGGGTACCCTTTCCGGACTTGTTTTCGAGCTCCGGCGGATAAGGATTTTAGTAACGAAACCTTGCTTTCAGACCTTTGGCGGCTTCCTGAATTCCAGGACCCGAAGGCTGAAGTCTTAAGTTTAAGGGATTCTTATCTGAAGCCTTAGAGGAACACCTGCTTCTTTGAAGAAACAGGCCTGAAGCAGCAGCTTCTCGCAGCTCTGGAGCTGCAGCAATTTCAAAAGACACAGGCCTGAAGCAGCAGCTTCTCGCTCTGGAGCTGCAGCAATCTCAAAAGGCACCTGCTTCGCTGAAGAAACAAGCCTGAAGCAGCAGTTTCTCGCAGCTCTGGAGCTGCTTCTCTAAAGACTGAGCCTCGGAGCTCTTCCAAGCCAGCTCAGTTGGAAAGTCTTCTCTGCAATGGAACTCTTAAGCCATTTTCAGAAAAATTTTCGATTCCTGGCCAAATTTTACCTTTGTCACCCATTATTATTTTCACCGGACCCCCCTATATGGACTTGTTTGCACACATCAGCCCGAAAACCCCGTAGTGGAAAGTAGTCTTGGGCTGGGGCCCTCTGGCCGGCGAATATTACTATTACCACCCCATTTATAAATGTGATGTTTACATTATTCAGGCGCATGAAAAACAAATCGTCCTGAGGGACATGAGCAAGCATGTAAGGCACATGGAAGCCGACAAAACACACAAAAGACGGGACTTGTTCAAAGGACTGCTTGCGTTTTGGAAAGTTCTTTCAAAGGGGAGACAGGGAGAGGGAGGGGAGAGGGGGAGGGGAGAGGGAGAGGGGGGAGAGGGAGAGGGGAGGGAAGGGGAGGGGAGGGGACGTGGAACCTACTTCTCTACAAAAAGCCAAAAGTCATGCACATGATGTGGGCTGCCCTCAACATCCAAACGTTAAAGTTGGAACGTGGCCATCCAAACCTTAAAGTTGGAACGCGGCCAAAAAGTGGAACATGCTCCTGTGCGTGCGTTCCAACTTTCTGGCTTTCACTGTAGAGCTTTGCCCATAGTGAAGATTACCAAGCACTCTCGCGCCATACCAGACTTTTTTTACCATGCTTTGTCAACAGTGTCTGCGGGTTCTATCAGCAGTTGAGACGCCAATCCGTTTGGAGCATTGGCATCTTTGCACCCACAAGGAATATACAGCAACAAACAGAAAGTTCCTGACCTGTACTACACGCTTGCCGTCGCAGTCGCTCCTCCGGTTTGAGCACCCAGGAAGCAGGTCAGGCACTTGTAGAAAGAGATCCCTGATCCGCCGCAACGAGCGTACCAGAAACCAAATACCACCATTACCATGAAAGCGGCCACAGCGCCCGCTATGCCGGCCACGGCTTCGATGCTTATCTGAGCTGAGGGATGACTAGACAGTGGAGGTTGGTGTGCACAGACATGCTGTATATAGGGGCCAAGAAACTTAACCCACACTTGCCAGTGCATGCCGAATTGCTTCGGTTCCATCGTCGTCTTCTGTGATATCCACGTGGGCGCCGACGAGGTCCGGGAAGGTGCTCACGGTGCTGGTAGAGGTGCTGGTCACAGAGGAGCTCGTGCCCGATGTGGTCCAGGTGCTGCTGCTGGTAGTGGTTCTTGTGCTAGCCGTGCTGCTGGTTGCTGTGCTCGCGGTCTTCGTGGATGTGGTCCCTGTGGATGTGGTCCTCGTGCTACTTGACATTGTCAAACTCGTCGTGGTGACCGTGAAGCATGGATCCTCCGGCACTCCAGACGAGATGCGATGTGCCACGGCACTCGAGTTGCCACCTAAGCTCTTAACGTTTTCGAACTGACTTATCTGAAAGTTTGATCAGCTTGCGCCTGTAAGATCTGTAAGCTTTCAAGTGTGAGCTACACTGCTACGCCGCCACAGGTCGGTGCCTTGGCTTCACACGCAGCTTCTTCACACACACTCCCACTGCTGCCCTACACCCTGCAAACCCTAAACCCCAAACCCAACACCCAAAGCTGCGTATGTATATTTAAACCTTGCCTTAATGTCATCTGTCGGCAATGCCACTCGCAAGGTCCAACATGTCGTCGGCAGGGCAGAGTGCCGGTTATCCGGTGCTTTAATTTCTGTCCCAGCTATATAACCGACCCGAATCTCCGCTACGGGTGGGGGGCGGGTGGGGGAGGGGGTTGGGGGGTTGGGGGGGGGGAGGAGGGTGGGGTGTGGGGCCTGTCGCCCGGGACAGCGTGGGGTGGGTGTACGAGTCGCCTCAGTCGGGCCATTTCTGGATTCTTGCAAAGCACCGGCGGGGAGGGCGGGGAGGGCTGAGTTGCGCAACTTTCACTGCTGCGGTGCAAACCCGAAACGAGTGCTGTGCGCGGTCGACTCCGTATAGTATGTGCCCAACGACTGCATTCATGAAATCTGTCGCATGGACCTGGTGGCATTGCCTATCAAATGAGGTCTCCACCCCTGTCAGACCTTCCCCACGTGACCACGCTACTGTCCACCTTTCGAGCTGCAAAGGCATGTGCCGTGACAGCCATAAAGTCCACGCCTGAGGCTAGATCTGCTGCTACCTCGCTCGAATCACCGCCATCTTGGCTGTCTCCCCAAGTAACGACGCTTCCATCGTCCTTGAGAGCAGCGAAGGCTTCGCCGGCAGCCCTGATCCGTATCACACCGGACGAAAGCTGACTGGCAACTGCACTGGAGTCGCCGCCGTGAGTAGTCTTGCCCCATGTTCTGACTGAACCATCTGCTTTGAGTGCTGCGAAAGCACCAGCGGACGCGTAGACTGCCACAACTCCTGAGGACAGGTCGCCTGACACAGCGCTGGAATCTGCCTCACTG
Organism: Symbiodinium natans; assembly: GCA_905221605.1. Lineage (NCBI taxonomy): Eukaryota > Dinophyceae > Suessiales > Symbiodiniaceae > Symbiodinium > Symbiodinium natans. Next base: position 119,156 of record CAJNDS010000337.1, read on the forward strand.
TTCCTTCCCCAGGTTATTACACTACCATTCAGCATTCTCGCTGCAAACCCCGTCAGGCTAGCAACCACGTAGTCTACTCCAGCTGCAAGGTCTGCGGTCGGGGATGGTATGTCTTGCTCTATCCCAAAACTCACGACACTCCCGTCCTGCTTCTTGCAGGCGCATAGACTGACAGTCAGCATGTGACAAGCCTCCGTTCCGGACAGATCCACCACATAATTTTGGGAAACGCAACCTTGCCCCCATGTGAACACACTGCCGTCATCCTTCACGGCCCACCACGCGTTGCGTAAGTTGTGTAAGTTGTGGAAGGCATGAACGCTGACCACCCCGGACGTGACCGCACTGAGTGGTGCATGGGGTCGAAGACCCCATGTAACCACGCTCCCGTCGGCCTTCAGTGCTGCGAATCCATTGCCGGAGGGGATGAGGGAGACGACTCCGGACGTCAGGTTGCTTCTCACATCCTCTTACTGGCTGAGTTGGGCTTATGGCGATTTTCGAGTTCCCGAAAAGGTTAAGACTGGTAATTAAAGCGGTTACCTACTCGGCTTCCCAGATCCTCGTAGTCTTGGAAGATGCCCCAGCCGACAACACTGCCATCGATCTTGAGCGCTGCCATAGACCACCTCTCGGAATTGGGGGGGGGGTTGGTGCCAGGCGGGGGGGCGGGGGGGAGGGGGGTTAAGGTTTAGGGCTTAGGGCTTCGGGTTTAGGGTTTAGGGCTTCAGGCTTAGGATTTAGGGGCCGGCAATCCTATCACGTATACCTCGGTTTGCTTTCTTTGAATCCCTACCCCCCCCCCCCCCCCCCCGCACCCGATTCGTGCAATCCACCTGATATTCGCCCTGCCTTTTGACGCCCATTTCGAATTAGGAGGGGATCTGGGCCGGGGCTCAAACCGATGTTTGTGGAAACCTGTTGGCGGATATAATTCTCAGTGTGCCTCTTGTTCTTCTCTATTCTGGGAAGCCACTGGGGCTGCAAGTTCTTGGTGTGGATTAAGGGTAATCCCTGGGCACATGTTACTTATACTTGGGCCCGTGGTGTATATTCCCCAAATAAAGCCTCAAGCACAAGCCCTTAATCAGCCTTCAAGGGAATATGGGCCCCTTACACCCCCCCCCCCCCCCACCCCACCCGCATATGCTATGGCCTTTGTCTACATTCCAGGCTGCTAGCCTTATCCGGTGCACCCAAGAAAGATCGCCCGGTACATACGGGTTTCCGGTTACTCTGGGGGTTTAGGTGAGTTCAAGTTTCAACACCTACAGGGACTTCCTGCCTTATCGTCAGTTGGAGAATCATGCAGTGAACCATGCAGTCGACATACATTCCGCGCCGCCCTAAGAGTTTCGCGTTTGGGGTTTAGGGTGTAGGGTCCTTTCATCAAACTGAATAAGCATGTTTTTGCAAACCTGCCTGGTTCCAAAGACTTTGTCAACTCCGGATGACAGGAAGCTTGCAACCGCACTGGAGTCACCGCCCCTACCACTGTTCCCCCAGGTGATCACACTGCCATCCATCATCTTCGCCGCAAAGGCCTCGGCGCCTGCAGCGATGTGCACAACTCCACGCGAAAGATTTGAAGCAACTCCGCTTGAGTCGCCGCCATAGGTGCTGTGTCCCCATGTGATCACTTCACCATCTTCCTTCTGCGCCGCAAAGGCGCCCATGTACGTAGAGGCAATGACGGATACCGTGCATGAACCGACGGCACCCACGTAGAGAGCCAGCCAAACACTGGCAAGAACCGGGAAGCGCGTGGCGGAAGCCATGGCAGGGTCCAGTTAAAACCACTGAGAAGATCTTTTCAGCCAGCTGATCTGAGGGGTACAAGGACGTAGCAAATCTTCGAATCATCCCGCGCTGGAAAAGTTGGAAAGCCAAAAGCAAAGGCAGCGCCAGAGTTCCTGAAGAGAAAAGCTGCAGAAATGGAGAAGACCAAAGGAGGAGAAAAAAACAAGCCAAAAGGAGGAGGAAAGAACAAGGAGATCAAGTGGTCGTTTAGCGAAAAGCGCCGCGAACTTGAGGATTCTGGAGTTGAGAAGGGTTATTTGTGGAAGAAAGGTGGAAAGGGAAATGACCCTTACCGGTACTCGAAAGGTACCGAGGAAGAGTACGAGAAGCAGTGGAGAATGGATTTGGAAAAGATGATGAAAAAGGAAGCCAGGTTGAGTATAACCTGAGTGTTTGTGACTATTGTTCCCAACGTGGTCACAAGTGAAGGCGGCGGTGAAGAACAAGTCAGGGTTTGGGCGCTCGATAAAGTGGAGTAAGTTTCTTAGGTAAAAGTCAGAGTGTTTTTTTTTTTGCTGTGCCGGCTTTTCTGCTCTGGGGGCCTTGTGCCTTTTTTTTGCTGTGGGGGCCTTCTGCGTTTTTTCTGCTGTGGAGGCCTTGTGCGTTTTCTTTTTGCTGTGGAAGCCTTGCGCGTGTTTTTTTTTTTGCTGTGGAGGCCTTGCGCGGTTTGTTTTTTGCTGTGGAGGCCTTGTGCCTTTTTTTTGCTGTGGAGGCCTTGAGCGTGTTTTTTTGTTGCTGTGGAGGCCTTGAGCGTGTTTTTTTTGCTGTGGAGGCCTTGCGGGTTTCTTTTTTGCTGTGGAGGCCTTGTGCGTTTTTTTTGTTTTGCTGTGGAGGCCTTGCGCGTTTTTTTGCTGTGGAGGCCTTGCGCGGTTTTTTTTGCTGTGGAGGCCTTGCGCGTTTTTTTTTGGCTGTGGAGGCCTTGCGCGGTTTCTTTTTTGCTGTGGAGGCCTTGTGCGTTTTTTTTTGGCTGTGGAGGCCTTGCGCGTTTTTGTTTTTGCAGGCCTTGTGTGTTTTTTGTTGCTGTGGAGGCCTTGCGCTTTTTTTTGCTGTAGGCTTGTGGGTTTTTTTTGCTGTAGGGGCGTTGTGTTTTTTTTTGCTGTGGAGGCCTTGCGCGTTTTTTTTGTTTTGCTGTGGAGGCCTTGCGCGCTTTTTTGCTGTGGAGGTCTGCGCTTTTTTTCTGTGCTGTGGAGGCCTTGCACATTTTTTTGCTGTGGAGGCCTTGCGCGTTTTTTTTTGTGCTGTGGAGGCCTTGCTCGTTTTTTCGCTTGAAGCACGCTTTTTAGGGCTCGTTTCGGGCTTAGGGTTTAGGGTTTAGGGTTCAGGGTTCAGGGCTCAGGGTTTAATGGTTTAGGGTTTAGGGTGTAGGGTTTAGGGTTCAAGGGTTTAAGGGTTTAAGGGCTTTGGGTTCTAGGGTTCAGGGTTCAGGGTTTAGGTTTTTTTTTCTGTGGAGGCCTTGCGCCTTCTTTTTTTGTTGCGCAGCCCCCCCATTTTGCAAACAACCATGCTCGTACGATGGGTTTCAACAATAGGCAGCGTGGGTGGTGGGGGGGGTTGGGGGGGGTGGGTGGGGGGGTGGGTGGGGGGGGGTGGTGTTGTGTGGGGGGGGGGGGTGGGGGGGGTGTGGGGGGGGGGGGGGTGGGTGGGTGGGGTTGGGGGTGGGGGGTGGGGGGGGGTGGGGTGGTGGGGCGCAGCCCCCCCCCATTTGCAAACACCCTGCTCACATGATGGGTGTCACTCGAACTCGAACTCGATTCCGCAGCGGTCTGGTCTGACCTACTAGCTAGCTGTAGCTCATGACATATGTCACGGCCGCTCTGTGGCGGCGGTTAACAGCTTCGGGTATGGACATGCAAGGCAACTGCACAGGAACCGAAGTTCAACAAACTGTGCAGTACAGGGTCTCCAGCGCTCACAGTCGCTCAACCTAGCGTTCTCGCACTTACTAACTAGGGAGTAGACTGTGACAGCTCAGCTGAATAGTGAATGAATTGTCAAAACGAAGAAATGAAAAAACACATCACGCCACTCTGCCTTGGGCAGGGGGCCGGAAACGGCAACCCCGAGACAAGTGCTGCGCAAGCCCTGTACACTGTACAACGTCAGGACTGAGCTACAAAATGGTCAGCTCAATGATGGATCTCACTCATGAAAAGCAGTCAGTTGAGGACCTCCATGGAGGGACGGACTCAGAGTCCACTAGAGCATCGAAATGCACTCCACAGGCCAATTTCAAGCGAAACGGAGTCCACAACAAGCCTCCATGCATACCGCCAACAATTCTGGAATCACTGCTTTTGGACAGCGTAGCCACCGCTGACAGACACATTGGCACATCGTTCTGTCGTCCTGCCCAAAGGGCAAGCTTTGCCAAAGCGGCAGCCTCCATGAGAGAAAGCTGGCAGAAGCACCCCACGAGGAAAGAGAACCATCAGAGCAATCCCAAGAATACCTCAGCGGCAGGTACACAGCGTAGGGGACCATCACGTTGAGGAAGCCCAATGCACCCACCAGAAAAGAAAATAAAATAGCAGCAGCATATTGAATAGAAGGGCCGATAACACGGCGCCCCCGCCCACAGGCCAGGTTGCCGTGAAGCCTGGCAATCGCAAGTGGCCAAGAAAAATCAAGCAATTATGGGGTGAGTGTGTGGCACTGCTCCATCACATGCATTGTACAAGCAAAGAACTGAGTCAAATATGGTCAGCTCAACGATGATCCAAACTCATAGGGCAGACAGTTGAGGACCTCCATGGAGAGTCTGGTACTACAGTGACTCGTCGCATCGCGCAAGTTGCCTCATTGCCCGAAGACTCGCCATGGGCCGACCCACGAACTCCCAGAAGGGCTAGGTGGGAAACAGGAACGAACTGTCCACAACGAATGTCGTCACATATCCTTCCAGCTGTTGCAACCGAAAGTGAAAGCACCATGAGGTGGGCCATCAGAGCATTCCCAGACGTCGCCTCAGCAAAAACGAATTCATCTGCATAGAGACAAACTGTAGCAGCACACTGTAGGGGCCGAAGACGGCGTCCTGCCCATAGGCCTGGTTGCCGTAAAGCCTGACAACCGCAAGTGGCCATACATTCATCCCAAAATGCCTGATTGCCGCAAAGCCTGGCAACCGTAAGTGGCAATGAATAGTCATACAACATGAAGAACCAAAGCAAATACGAAATAAATAAACCAAGCACTGAGCATAGGCGCGAGCTCGCTGGCAGTGAAAACACTGTACCTTGCAGTCCGCCCCGAAGCGTAGGTGCGTACATAATGCCTGGCCAGTATCTTCGCCCACACATGAAGCCCAGGTGATCACGAACCTGATTGGCTCCCGCTCAGCACTGGAATCTGCAGCAACCCTCACTTCTACCAGCAATACTTTTGGCCTGTCTTCAGTGGCCCATCCAATGCTGGTTGCCGGACTTGGGACCGGCACGGCTCGTAAAATAAAGAAGAGCGGACCTGCAGTGAGGATGCTTGAAGGTGTCACTCGTGTATCTCCCAACCGTGGGGCTAACTGCGTTTGCGCAACCAGCTCATCAAGTGGCAAAGGCGTCTCCAAAAACATCCAGTAGCAGAATGCCATGCAAATACCATACCAGATCCATGAAGGCCAGTGAGTGCACCGAGGACAACCTGAACGCACGGGTCTCTGACATATCGCCATCGTCATTGCATCTGTGAATGGGTGCCGAAGCGCGGCTTCCCCAGGCTCAGTATTGAGAAACCATGTGCAAAAGCAAGAACTACAGCGTCCGGAGGGGGTCCAGTTGAACAGAGAACCTGTTTGGCCTCGAACCCGGTTGACCCCCAACCAAAGAAACATGTGATCCGAGCCGAGAAGCTTACAACGGGTTTCAACAAGATTCTTATGTTTTGCAGCACGCTTGCACGGCTAAAAATAAACAGCGGGGGGTTGGGGGGGGCGCAGCCCTCCCCCCCATTTGCAAACACAATGCTCGTACGATATGTTTTGCAGCACGCTTGCGTGGCTAAAAATAAACAGCGGGGGGGTTGGGGGGGGCGCAGCCCCCCCCATTTGCAAACACAATGCTCGTACGATGGGTTTCAACAAGATGCATCTCATTTGCAAACACATGGCTCGCACGACGGGTTTCAACAAGATTCATATGTTTTGCAGCACGCTTGCACGGCTAAAAATACACAGCGGGGGGGTTGGGGGGGGCGCAGCCCCCCCCATTTGCAAGCACAATGCTCGTACGATGGGCTTCAACAAGACGCCTCTGCTTTGAAGCACGCTTTTGCGGGGCTTTAAAACCAAAAAAAGCAGGGCGCTCGCACGATGGGTTTCACGCTTGCACGGCTCAGGCTCAAAAAAGACAGCGGGGGGGTTGGGGGGGGCGCAGCCCCCCAAACACAATGCTCGTACGATGGGTTTCAACAAGATTCATATACTTTGAAGCACGCTTTGCACGGTTTAGGGCTGGTTTCGGGCTTAGGGTGTAGGGTTTAGGGTTCAGGGTTCAAGGCTCAGGGTTTAGGGGTTTAGGGGTTTAGGGGTTTAGGGGTTTAGGGGTTTAGGGTTTAGGGTTTTTAGGGTTCAGGGTTCAAGGGTTTAAGGGTTTAAGGGTTTAAGGGTTTAGGGTTCAGGGTTTAGGGTTTTCGGTTTAGGGGTTCAGGGGTTTAGGGTTTAGGGTGTTGCAAACACAATGCTCGATGAAGCACGCTTGCACAGCATATTTTACTTTGAAGCACGCTTCTGCACGGCTTTGAAGAGAAAAAAATGCAGCGGGGAGGTTCGCAGCCCCCCCCCATTTGCAAACACAGGGTTTCACTCGACTCGATTCCGCAGCGGTCTGGTCTGACCTACTAGCTAGCTGTAGCTCACGACTTGTTGTCGCGGCCGCTCTGTGGCGGCGGTTAACAGCTTCGGGTATGGACATGCAAGGCAACTGCACAGGAACCGAAGTTCAACAAACTGTGCAGTACAGGGTCTCCAGCGCTCACAGTCGCTCAACCTAGCGTTCTCGCGCTTACTAACTAGGGAGTAGACTGTGACACCTCAGCTGAACAGTGAATGAATTGCCAAAACGAAGAAAGCAAAAACACATCACGCCACTCTGCCTTGGGCAGGGGGCCGGAAACGGCAACCCCGAGACAAGTGCTGCGCAAGCCCTGTACACTGTACAACTTCAGCACTGAGCTACAAAATGGTCAGCTCAATGATGGATCTCACTCATGAAAAGCAGTCAGTTGAGGACCTCCATGGAGGGACGGACTCAGAGTCCACTAGAGCATCGAAATGCACTCCACAGGCCAATTTCAAGTGAAACGGAGTCCACAACAAGCCCACGAGGAAAGAGAACCATCAGAGCAATCCCAAGAACACCTCAGCGGCAGGTACACAGCGTAGGGGACCATCACGTTGAGGAAGCCCAATGCACCCACCAGATAAGAAAATAAAATAGCAGCAGCATATTGAATAGAAGGGCCGATAATACGGCACCCCCGCCCACAGGCCAGGTTGCCGTGAAGCCTGGCAATCGCAAGTGGCCAAGAAAAACCAAGCAAGTATGGGGTGAGTGTGTGGTACTGCTCCAGCACATGCATTGTACAAGCAAAGACCTGAGTCAAATATGGTCAGCTCAACGATGATCCAAACTCATAGGGCAGACAGTTGAGGACCTCCATGGAGAGTCTGGTACTACAGTGACTCGTCGCATCACGCAAGTTGCCACATTGCCCGAAAACTCGCCATGGGCCGACCCACGAACTCACAGAAGGGCTAGGTGGGAAACAGGAACGAACTGTCCACAACGAATGTCGTCACATATCCTTCCAGCTGTTGCAACCGAAAGTGAAAGCACCATGAGGTGGGCCATCAGAGCAGTCCCAGACGTCGCCTCAGCAAAAACGAATTCATCTGCATAGAGACAAACTGTAGCAGCACAATGTAGGGGCCGAAGACGGCGCCCTGCCCATAGGCCTGGTTGCCGTAAAGCCTGACAACCGCAAGTGGCCATACATTCATCCCAAAATGCCTGATTGCCGCAAAGCCTGGCAACCGTAAGTGGCAATGAATAGTCATACAACATGAAGAACAAAAGCAAATACGAAATAAATAGACCAAGCACTGAGCATAGGCGCGAGCTCGCTGGCAGTGAAAACACTGTACCTTGCAGTCCGCCCCGAAGCGTTGGTGCGTACATAATGCCTGGCCAGTATCTTCGCCCACACATGAAGCCCAGGTGATCACGAACCTGATTGGCTCCCGCTGCAGCACTGGAATCTGCAGCAACCCTCACTTCTACCAGCAATACTTTTGGCCTGTCTTCAGTGGCCCATCCAGGAATGCTGGTTGCCGGACTTGGGACCGGCACGGCTCGTAAAATAAAGAAGAGCGGACCTGCAGTGAGGATGCTTGAAGGTGTCACTCGTGTATCTCCCAACCGTGGGGCTAACTGCGTTTGCGCAACCAGCTCATCAAGTGGCAAAGGCGTCTCCAAAAACATCCAGTAGCAGAATGCCACGCAAATACCATACCAGATCCATGAAGGCCAGTGAGTGCACCAAGGACAACCTGAATGCACGGGTCTCTGACATATCGCCATCGTCATTGCATCTGTGAATGGGTGCCGAAGCGCGGCTTCCCCAGGCTCAGTATTGAGACACCATGTGCAAAAGCAAGAACTACAGCGTCCGGAGGGGGTCCAGTTGAACAGAGAACCTGTTTGGCCTCGAACCCGGTTGACCCCCTACCAAAGGAAACATGTGATCCGAGCCGAGAAGCTTACACAGGGTTTCAACAAGATTCATATGTTTTGCAGCACGCTTGCACGGCTAAAAAGAAAAAACGGGGGGCTGGGGGGGCACAGCCCCCCCCCATTTGCAAACACAATGCTCGTACGATGGGTTTCATGTACTTTGAAGCACGCTTTGCGCGGCTTTAAAACCAAAAAAAAAAAAAAAGCAGGGCGCTCGCACGAAGGGTTTCAACAAGATTCATATGCTTTGCCGCACGCTTGCACGGCTCAGGCTCAAAAAAGACAGCGGCAGGGTTGGGGGGGGCGCAGCCCCCCCCTTTTGCATACACAATGCTCGCACGATGGGCTTCAACAAGATTCACATACTCTGAAGCACGCTTTAAAACCTAAAAAAGCAGGGGGGTTGGGGGGGGGTGCATGTACGATGGGTTTCAACAAGGTTCATATGGGTCATGCGCTTTGATGCATGCTTGCGCGGCCAAAAAAAAACAGCGGGGGACAGCGGGGGGGTTGGGGGGGGCGCAGCCCCCCCCCCATTTGCAAACACAATGCTCTTACGATGGGTTTCAACAAGATGCATCCGCTTTGAAGCACGCTTTGCGCGGCTTTACAACCAAAAAAGCAGGGCTTTGTGGTTTTGCTTCCTGGGGGGGGGGGTTAGGGCGTCAGGTTGACGGGGCCTACAGACGTTCCGCAACCATCGCAACGCCATATATCGCGGTGTTTCTACTGCTACGACGAATACTACTACTACTACTACTACTACTACTACTACTACTACTACTACTACTACTACTACTACTACTACTACTACTACTACTACTACTACTACTACTACTACTACTACTACTACTACTACTACTACTACGACGACGACGACATTGCTACGACGACTACTACTACTACGACGACGACGACGACTACTACTACCAATCCTACGACTACTACGACTACGACTACGACGACTACGACGACTACGACAACTACGACGAAGTTGCTACGACGACGACGACGACGACAACGAAACCCAAAAAACCCTGAGCAGCAGCATGGACTCTGGGCCTTTGCTTCCCGGCTTAAACATAAGAAATCCTGAGCAGCAGTAGGGACTCTGGGCCTTTGCTGCCCGGCCTAAACCCAAAAAATCCTGAGCAGCAGGACGGACTCTGGGCCTTTGCTGCCCGGCCTAAACCCAAAAAATCCTGAGCAGCAGTACGGACACTGGGCCTTTGCTTCCCGTCTCCTCGCCAGGGCGCTTTTTTTGCTGTGGAGGCCGGGCGCGCTGTTTTTTCGCTGTGGAGGCCGGGCGCGTTTTTTTTGTTTTTTTTTTTGCTCCGGAGGCGAGGCCTCACTCGCCCCTCCCTCGCCAGGGCGCTTTTTTTTTTGCTGTGGAGGCCGGGCGCGCTTCTTTTTGCTGTGGAGGCCGGCCGCGTTTTTTTTTGCTGTGGAGGCCGGGCGCGTTTTTTTTTTTTGCTGTGGAGGGCGGGCTCACTCACACACTTGTTGGTCTGCCCTGGCTGCGTACTCCTCCCTCGCCAGGGCGCCTTTTTTTTTTGCTGTGGAGGCCGGGCGCGTTTTTTTTTGCTGTGGAGGCCGGGCGCGTTTTTTTTTTTTGCTCCGGAGGCCGGGCGCGTCTTTTTTTTTGCTCCGGAGGCGCGGGCTCACTCACTCACTTGTTGGTCTGCGCTGGCTCTGGAGGCCGGGCGCGCTTTTTTGCTCCGGAGGCGCGGGCTCACTCACTCACTTGTTGGTTGCCCTGGCTGCGTTCTCCTCTCTCGCCAGGGCACGTATTTTCTTTGCGGTGGAGGCCGGGCGTGTTTTTTTTTTGCTCCGGAGGCCGGGCACGTTCTTTTTTGCTCCGGAGGCGCGGGCTCACTCACTCACTTGTTGGTCTGCGCTGGCTGCGTACTCCTCCCTCGCCAGGGCGCATTTTTTTTTTGCTGTGGAGGCCGGGCGCTGTTTTTTTTTTGCTCTGGAGGCCGGGCGCGCTTTTTTGCTCCGGAGGCGCGGGCTCACTCACTCACTTGTTGGTTGCCCTGGCTGCGTTCTCCTCTCTCGCCAGGGCACGTATTTTCTTTGCGGTGGAGGCCGGGCGTGTTTTTTTTTTGCTCCGGAGGCCGGGCACGTTCTTTTTTGCTCCGGAGGCGCGGGCTCACTCACTCACTTGTTGGTCTGCCCTGGCTGCGTACTCCTCCCTCGCCAGGGCGCGTATTTTTTTGCTGTGGAGGCCGGGCGCGTTTTTTTTTTTTTTTTTGCTCCGGGGGCCGGGCGCGTTTTTTTTTTTGCTCCGGAGGCGCGGGCTCACTCACACACTTGTTGGTCTGCCCTGGCTACGCACTCCTCCCTCGCCAGGGGCGTTTTTTTTGCTGTGGAGGCCGGGCGCGTTTTTTTTTTGCTCCGGAGGCCGGGCGCATGTTATTTTTTGCTGTGGAGGCCGGGCGCGTTGTTTTTTGTTGCTGTGGAGGCCGGCTTTGGGTCGCCTTAACAAAAAAACCGCAACAAAAAAAAACACGGGTTCCAAGTTTCTTATTTCTATTGCTGTTTATTGATTGCATTTGCTTATTCAGTAGAGACCAAATGTGAATCTTCATCAACGGAAAATCAATCTCAATTCATCACTCACAAACCCGGGTAGGCTGGGCGGGAGTCAAAAATTTTCTGTGCACCTTGCTCGCACCAAGGTGCTGCAGATCTCATATGTTGTTTCACAAACATGACATCCGCATCGTAAACCATGTCAGGTTTGATCTTCAAGGAGTGTGCGATTGCATCCCTTTTTCGAAATTATTTCACAGAGCCATAAATCTGGGCGGGGCAAACCCACCCAAAAAGCCCAGAATCGGGTAGTTTGCCCCACCCAGATTTCCTGGGAAGGTTTGCGACATAAACATACAGCACGCTTAAAACCAAACAGAATAAAGCAAATGCACCACAAAATTTCCCATGAAAATTTTGCGACAACAGCTTACAGAAACAATGCCCCGTCCATCGCGATGGAAGGTCGTCTTATTTCTGTTGCTGTTTATTGCATTTGCTTGTTCAGTAAAGATCAAATGTGAATCTTCCTTCATCAACGGAAATCAATCTCAATTCATCAATAGTGAAAGGAATCTATTCCCAGACATAAAATTCCAATCAATCAGACACTCTCATATTCACACCTTTCCATGCCAGCGGCAAGCGATCTTGGGGAAAGTTCGAGCAGAGCTCCCACGCACCATGCCTACGGCGTGCTGCATCCAAATGGTTTAGTTTTGGATACGGGACATGATATCAAGAGATGATCATGCCTCTCACAATCCCCAAGATTCAAAGGCGTGATCAACGAGTGCATCAAGATCGACTGTGAATTCTTTGCCCAGCTCTGCATCTTTAGCTCCGCGTGAGCTGGCGTCCGCCACGTTTGAGCAGGTGTTCACGCGTTCAAACCAGATGTTAAGCCCCAGCTCATCGCACAGTACATGAACATGCTAAGAAATCTCTTCCCCATACTTGTTGCTGGAGATTCCAGCAACCATGCAAGCCAGGGCACCTTCGTTGTCGGTAAACACAACAAGGTTGGTACTGTGTATGAGTGGAGCCCACAGTCTGAGACAGGAGGTTTGTAGCTTTCGAACCTCCACAAGCCCAAAACAGAACAAATGAAGTCAGCTATGAGCTTTCGCAATGTGAGACCAACAAACTACCCTGAGCTCTTCTTGTAAGCTACGCGGGCACTTGAGCCAAATCAGTTGTTTGGCGAAGTCACGCTTTATGCTTTACAGAGTCTGAGGCCTACAAAGAAAGAGTGCTTTGCACTATACTTCAAAAGCAAGTAGGCTACAGAGCAACAGAAGACTGCAGCAACGTCACGCCTTCTAGAAGATCCACCCCCATCCCTCTCCTGTCCCTTTGCCCTCGTCCCGGAGCGTCGCCGCTTCACGGGAAGTAGGTTACCTGGGATCAGGGAAAAATGTGTCTTTTATAAGGGATTCTTCTCCCCCTTCAGACACTGGATGTGCGTTGGTTGCAGCTTCCTTTGTGAAACGATGTGAGAGACAGGAGCACATCAAAACGACTGCATCTTGAGCTCCAACGCTGCAGGAAATTTCACAGGCTGAAGAGCTTTCGTGAAGATATCTGCGCACTGCTTGTCAGTGGCAATGTAGCCGAGGTGAGTGCGCGGATCTTCAAACGCTTCATAGAGCGATGAAAGATTTATCCGGTGTGTCTTACTTACATGCCTCAGCTTGGCACTATAGCCTCTCTGCACAATTTGAATGACGGCACTATTGTCCTGGTAACAGTGAAGTTCAACCTCGTGCCCAAAAACAAGCTCTGCGAGTTCTTGCATCGGTAACGCGTCGCTAAAGACACCAGTAGCAAAAGAAATTATTTCAGCCTCTGTTGTGCTTCGGGACGTTGCCGTTTGCTTCTTGCTTGCCCGGGAAAGGGGCCACCATGAATTGGGGCCTTCAAGCACAAGCAATGAACCTGATGTGCTTTTGACATGCTCCATCTCTGATGAATGATCTGCATGCGTGTAGAGTGAGACTGAGCTTTGGAGTGGTGCTCAAATAAGACATAAGCTTAAAAGCCTTTTGTCGTCTGCCAAACTCCAGCAGGTCACCTTTCGGGTTAAATCCGATATAGGCTTCATTAAATCTGGTCGTGATAACCGGGCGGACCACAGCACTTTCATCAAAATTCGACTGGCCGATTCTGCTAAACACCCTTTTTCTTCGAAGTCGGAGACCTGGATGCTCAAATCGAAGGGCGTGGACGCCTCTTTCAACTTTCTTCCAGACAACTGTTCGTAGAGTTCGCAGCAATTCTGGACAAAAAATCACTCATATCGTGTTGGAGCGTAGTCGAATCGGCATCATGGGAGAGTAGGTGCTTTCTTCCCAGGACCCTGTCAACTGGAGATGGTTCTTCTATCTCCAGGTGTTTTTGCAGTAGGTCCCAAAACTGAGCGTGCTTGTCAGAAGGGCCGCTGAGCAAAATGTCGTCAACCTATAGGCTGAGAAGCAAACGTTGATCTTCAAACCAATATGTGGACTGCTGATTGTCAACATGCCTGCCTCCTAACAATTGCATGATTTGTTTGAACCTGTAGTCCAGGGTGGCCACACAACGCTTTCTGAATACGAACGCATGGCCATTTCACCCCCTTGAACTCTGGTGGAGTCAATTTTGGAGGGAGTTCAACCCAGGCGGGCACTTTAGTCTGAAGGTACGATCGTGTACGCCCTTACCATGTCGGATTGAGTCGTCTTATGTCCGTTTATGGCTCCGTATGCTAAGTTGAAGTTTATCTACAGGCCTTGCGGCACGGGCCGGCCTGGCCGTCTGAAAGCTGAAACTCAGGTTTGGGTTTAGGGGGTTTAGGGGGCGCAGGGAGTCGGGACGTAATCAAAAAGAAAGGGGAAAAAATAAAAAGAACAAGAAGAGAAAGAAGAAGAATAAAATAAGAAGAAAAAGAAGAAGAAAAGAAATAATTAGAAAATAAGAAGAAGAGAAAGAAGAAGAAACAGAAGAAAAAGAAGAAGAAGAAAAGAGAAGAAGAAGAAACAGAAGAAGAAGAAGAAAAAAAAGACAGAAGAAAAACAGAAGAAGAAACAGAAGAAAAGAAAAGACAGAAGAATAACAAGAATAAAGGGTACAAGAAGGAAAAGAAGAGGAGAAATAAGAATAATCAGAAAAAAATAAGAAACAGAAGAAGAAAATAAAGAAGAATGAAAGAAGAAGAAGAAAAGAAAGAAGCAAAGGAAGAATAAGAAAAGAAAGAAGAAGAAGCAGAAGAACAAAAAGAAGAAGAACAAAAAGAATGAAAAAAGAAGAAGACAAGGAATAAAAGAAAAAGAAGAAGAAAAAACAATGAACAGGAAGCAGAAGAAAAGAAAGAACAGGAAGCGACAGCCGAAACCCCGTACATATCATCGAAAGTCGCGAAACACGCCCAAACAACACGATGAAACCTGGTTTTCGCGAGAAAAACGCTTTCTCAGAGGTTTGGCTGCGTACATGCGCCACGGATGCTTTTTTTTTGGACTGACGCCTCTTTACTACATCAGTAGCACAGTAGGCCGGTCTTGTTGGGCTCGACGTAAAGGGTGAAACAAAGTCAGCGCACACAATCCGCCAGACACACCAAGCAACCACCAAGCAAACAAACACCAAAGAAACAAAGCGAGCAATCGCGCTGAACTACTAGATACCCCACGGACTCAGTACTCGAAGTCGTCAATGAAGTCCCGGTTCACAAGGAAGCACAGAGCTTGTGGGGGAATCGCAAATTGCGACATTGCCAGATTCTCAAAACCACCATCATGTAGCCACTGGTGCGACAGCGGTTATTCAAACCGAGGTCATCAGAAGAGGTTCGGATCACGTACTCGTTGTCAAGGACAGACAACCGACACTCAATGGCGAAAGGATGTTGCAAGTCAGACTCCCTAGGGGGGATGAAAGATGTGCATATGCCCCATGGTGGTCAGCCAGTGGGGACTTAACAGCAAGAACAATCAAGGCAAGACCGGCCCAGGGCACTCCATGGTGGTCAGCCAGTGGAGTAGCTCCGAGCTCTGGGTGCTCCATTCACCTTGGCGTACAAGTGCCCACCCAGAGAGGTGTCCGCGCCCGGCACAGGGGGCATATGCCCCATGGAGGTCAGCCAGTGGGGACTTAACAGCAAGAACAATCAAAGCAGGACCGGCCCAGGGCACTCCATGGTGGTCAGCCAGTGGAGTAGCTCCGAGCACAGGGTTCTCCAGTCAACCTGGCGTACAAGTGCCCACCCAGAGAGGTGCCCGCGCACGGCCAGAGGGGGGGCGAGAGTAGCTGCAGCTACCGATTCCACGGGGAGAGTCCACAGCGAGTTACCAAACCCTTAACGCCACAGGGTTTATAATGACAACGAGGAAACTCCCAGTCCAGGCATCTCACACAAGGCCACGCAACCTTGGCGCTGGCCTGCGCATCGGCACGCATCAGGTCCCTCCAAACCCAAACCCGCGAGGTACGTCGGTAAGGAGATGGGAGGGCTCACATCACATTGGTGCCGAAGCGCAAGGATCTCCATGGTATTGCTACTTTGATCCAATCAGAGCCTTCAGGTAACATCCACGCGGGCGGGGAGCCCACTTGCCCTGCCGCAGGCCAAGCTCAGACGAGGGTGACCCTCTAGAGTCTCAAGAGGGCCAGGTTGTTCTACAAGTGGGGAATGGCTCCCTGCCAAGTCAGCGGGTGCATAATCTCCACGCATAAGTGTCCACAGCCAGCGCGCCGAACTGCTAGGTCACCCTGTGCACTCAGTATGTTGAAAAACGTGGTAAACATCATGGCTTACTTTTCCTACCACGCTCTAAAGGCAAAACAACTTTTCTCGCTTTCGACTCTTGAGCCTAAGCCAACGGTGTCAAACTCGTTCTGCTCAGACTCAACATGCCTTAGGGCATTTGGTGTCTTTCCTACTGCACCCATTCACTGTACCTGGATACATGCTGTACACTTAACACCCCGCCTCGGAACAGATCGAAGGCTTTAGGGCGTTCTCTTTCCTGCAGTGATTCTCACTGCTGTGCCAAAAGACGAAGAGCTGTTTCGGACTTCAAGTGTACTGAACTGGGGACATTCGTCTCCTCTAGTCCAAGGTCTTTTACCCAGTTCTTTCTGCTTTGTTTCTTGAAACATGCATAAACTCCTAACCTTGAATTTCTAGTTACACGGGCTTGTCTTAGAGTCCTCATCTTGTGAGTCTCAGCCCTGTGGCCAGCCTATGGCTCTTGTGTGGTCTTCTCTTTTACCTAACCATCTTCTTTCTTCAACTGTTCTTGCCTCTACCTGGCTGCACCTTACACTCCTAGTCCTGCTTCGTGAAACTCTTCGTGAAACTACTTTCTTCTTGGTGAAACTCGTGTGAATATCACAAGGCGTATTGGGGTCCTTGCTTATTCAAAAACATTCGTTGTACCTACTTTGTACTTCGTGCAATGTTCGGGGTGCTCGAACTTCTATGTACACAGCTTCAGAAAATCTATACATGCTTCACGCTGCGTTCAGTCGTCACCCTTCTCGGTGCTTCTTGCTGGCTTCTTCTTCTTACCAGCCTTTCTTGCCACCACCACCATACTTCCATTTCCCTTTTCCTTGGTACTTCCCTTTCGGGGCGTAGTGGTAGTAGGCGTAGTCTGCGTCCCAGTAGTTCTGGCTCCAACCGTCGTCGGCGTACCAGTCCTGCTGCTGGTGCCAACTTTCTTGCTGCCAGTCTTCTTGCTCTCGACTTCTTCTTCCTCGCTTTCCTTCTTGCTGCACCTCAGGCTCATCTCTCTCTCTTCTTATTTCTGTGGGGCTCTCCCACCTTCCTGTCTTCTTGAAGTGCTTGGTCACGAGGTTCCAGTCTTCGGCACCTTTGATCTGCGCTCCTTTCACCTGCGCTGATCCTTTCTGATCGAGCCGAACTGCTCGATACTCATTCGTGTCTTTGCAATACTCCCAGATCCAACCACAATCTGTGAACGTGACCACATTCCATCTGCCCTTTGTGTTCTTGCTACCTTTCTCTCCTCTCTGCGGTGGTTCTCGGGGCTGCTCTTCTTCTTGCTCTCTTCTTTCTTCTGTTCCTGCTGCTCCTCCTTCTTCTTTTCCTTCTTCTTTTCCTTCTTCGCTCGACTCTGCAAAGTCGGGCGGTGGCTTGTATCCTTTCTTTGTCCACCAGTTTGGATCATACCACTGGCCTTTGATCCTGACCCACAATGCTCCTTTGTGGATCTGCCACACATTGCCTTCTGCATCCTTCTTTCCTTCTGCTCCTAGTGTGGGCTTTCCATCTTCAGATCCTGAATCTTCAACTTCAACGACTTCAATCTCCTTCATTCCTTCTCGTTCCTTCTCTGCCTGAATTTCCGCCTGGGTCTTTCGCTCCTGTGCTTCCTTCAACTCCTTCTTTGCCTTCTCCTTCTCTTCCTTCGTCGCTTCTTGGGCTTCCTGCTCCTTTCTTCTCATCTCCTCATAGGCCTCTAACTTTGCTCTTTGCTTCTTCGCCTTCTCCTTCGCGATTGCCTCGTTCCTTTCATCTTCCTTCTCCTGTGCTTCCTTCTCCTCTGTGCTTTCCTTTCCTGTGCTTCCTTCTCCTCTTGTGCTTTCCTCTCTTGTGCTTCCTTCTCCTCTTGGGCCTTCCTTTCTTGTGCTTCTTTCTCCTCTTGTGCCTTCTTCTCCTTTGCCTTCTTCTTCTCCTCTTGTGCTTTCCTTTCCTGTGCTTCCTTCTCCTCCTGTGCTTTCCTTTCCTGTGCTTCCTTCTCCTCCTGTGCTTTCCTTTCCTGTGCTGCCTTCTCCTGGGCATCTTTCTCCTCCTGGGCCTTCTTTGCCTGCTCCTTTTGTCTCATTGCTTCGGCTTTCTTGTCTGTCTCCTCTTTCCTCTTTTGTCGTTCTGCTGCTTCAATCTTCTCCTCGTTGGCTTTCCTGATCTCTGCATTGATCTTGTCTTCCTCCTCTCTTCTTTGTTCTGCTGCTTCTAGCTCTTCTGCTTCTCTCTTTCTCTCCTCTGCTTCTTTCTTCATGTGCTTCGTGATCATGTCGTAGTCCTTCTTCAACTGCTCTCTCACCTCTTTGGCGTCTTGCTTGTAAACTTCTTTCTGCGTCTCTAGATCTTCTTTCTCTTTCTCCAGGCAGAGCTTTCCTCTCTGCTTCGGCTTCACTGTACTTCGCAACCACCTTCGCCTTCAAAGCAAATGCTTGGTCACGATCTTCTTCTGCTTCCTTCGCCTTTTCTTCTGCTTCTTCTCTCTTCAACTTTTCTTTCTCCAAGGCACGTTCTTGCTTCTCCATCTTCGCGATCAGCTCGTCGAACTTCTTCTTCACGGTCTCGTCGTCTTCGAGGACACCTTGCGAGCTCTTCTCTTTGTCTTCTTCTTCTTTCTTCTTTGTGACTTCACCTTCAGGCTTCTCTTCTTTGGGCTTCTCTTCTTTCTCACCCTTCTTCTCTTTCTTCTGGTTCACTGCCAAGTAGACAATGATCGTCACCAGGACAACAATCACAGCCATGCACACGGGCATCAACATCTCAAGCTCAGGCATGCTCGTGAAAACATGTGAAAACTTCATGCTGCTGTTGCTGCTGTGACCATGTAAAACTTCTTGTTCACCTTCTTGAAGTTCTTGAGGTGGCTCTTGAGCTGTAGAAAACGGACCAAACACAAAACTCATCAACTGCATGCAAAAATATCTTCGTGCTACAAAATCTCCTTCTTGCTGACCTGCAGATTCAACTGCAAAACCAAAAGCTGACAATAACGTCAAACCAAGTCTGCTTCCGGATACCTTTGTCAATCTTCTGACTGTAGCTGTGCTCTCTGCGGCCATTCGTTCTTCACGACCGATTGCTTCTCGATCATCATGAACTTGAAGGATGTTCAAAAGTAGCTTCATTCTCGATGCGTTGAGGGGCTTGGTCCCTAAGTCGGCAGGGTTGAAAACAGTGCTCACTGCCTTCACGCTGCATAGGCCGTTTCTGGTAACTTCTTGCAACCAGAGCATTCTCGTTGCTAAGTGCTTGATACGACCAACACCTTGCCGGTGCACAATGCCACGCGCTGCACTGCTGTCTGTGTACGCCTTCATTCGCGCTGCTTTGCCAGAAAGGAACTCTACGGCTTCTCGAATGCCAATTCCTTCTGCGACAGCACCAGTGAGTGCGTAGTACTCGGACTCGCCACTGGAAAGTGCCACAGTTTTCTGCGTTCTTGAGTAAGAAAACGCATACTGGCCGTCCAGGAAGATGACTCCTCCTGATACAGATTTCCGGCTGCTCTTGTTGCCGGCCCAGTCGGCGTCAGAAAATACTTCGACCAGGTGACTGCCACTCTCGATGCTCTTCTCGTTCTCATTCTCGGAATCTTGCTCCAAATTCTTGCTTCTTTGCAAGGTTGCCGTTCCAGGTCTCCCTGCTGTGTAGCAAACCGCATAGCCTGCAGTCTTCTTCAGATACAACGCGCAATGCTCGAGCTCTTTCTGCTTCTTCTGCGTAGGAGCCTTCATTCCAGTTGCCAAATTTCGGACTGCATACTGGATGTCAGGACGATCTTGGGCAAGATATAGCAGTATACCGACACAACTTCGGTACACATTCTTCTTGTTCTCGTCCAGCTCTTTTGTCTCATCGGTGTTCTGCACATTTCCTGCTGCAGGGGTAGCTTTCTCTCTTCTCGATCCAAGGCGTAGCTTTTCAAGGAGCTTGGTGACATACTTGGTGTCAGGGCGGACAAACAACTTTCCGTCTTCATAGCTATACCTTCTCTTGAGAAAACGCACAGACTGCTTGGAAAATCCATTGCGATAATCTTCTTCTGTCAGAAAAGGTCCTTCTACTTGTAGCTTCACCTTCTTCGCTAAAGCTTCGAGGACGGGCTTCACCACTGCTGCTTTTCCTGCTACTTGAAGGTCATCGACATGTACGATGCAAACGGATACGACCTTGCCGTTCTTGATCAAGCGAAACAACGCTGGATTTGCGACGCTTTTCTCATAGCCTTCTTGCTGCAAAAGTTCTGCGCAAAATTCGCTCCACAGAAGACTAGCATCTCTTTGTCCAGGAAGGACACGACCAAGACGCCAGCATTTGGCTTCCATTCCGTGTACTGCTTGACTTCCTTTTCCTCGTGGAATCTTGCAGTGTACAGGTCTCTTCTGGGGAACCTGCAAAAATGCATCTTTGATGTCAAGCGACCAAATACTCCATCGATTTGCCAATGCCAAAATTGGAATCAGCTTCGTCAACGACGGAGAGGTAGCTGGGCTGAAAACATCTTCTCGCTTCGAGTTGTTATACTCTCTTGCTACCAGCCTTGCTCTTCTCTGCCAGCATCTTCGTGGCTTCAGGGCTTCATGAGGAACTTCTTGTTGCCCTTCAGGGATCTCATTCTCGCAGATGACGTTTTCTGACTCCCGAAATCTCCAGTCGAAAACCAGCTTTGTTGTCAACCAAACAACTTCTTTGTTCTCTTCTTGCTCCATGGGCACCTCTTCTATGACACCCATCTTTGTCAATCTGGAAACTTCTTTTCCTGCTGCGGCATCGTCAAAGATCTCGAGGTCTTCTTCTGCGAGTTGAGGAGGTCCTGCTTCCTCTGAGAAGAAACTTTCTGGAAGGACTTGAACTTCTTCTTGTTGCTCTTCATCGCTCCATTCATCCTCTGTCTCAAAGTCACCAGCTTCACTGCCTGCAAAGCAATCTTCTTCTTCGTCCGACCTCTCATCATTGTCGGGCATTCTTTCTGCTCTCATCACCGAAGACGATGCTCCAGGTCCAAACCTGGGAAGCTCAACTCTTGTTCTTGGGATCTTGCTTGGTGAACCAACACATTCGAAGTCTGGTCTGCTTTCTCGATCCATCTTTGCTTCTTCAGGAACTTCTTCTCTTTCATCTTCATGCTCGGAAACCATATCTGCAAGAGGATCATGCTCATCATGGACAAGTTCAAATTCTTGAAGCAGTTCTTCTGCATCTCTTCTTGCTTTCTCTTCATCACTTGTTGGAGGATCAGAGGCGGCTTCGTCTGCAACTTCATCTTCAAGGCTTTTTTCGTTCTTCACCTGCTGCAACTGCTGGAAGAACAATCTGCGGAGAAACCAATCTTTTCTGAGGTAGTACTCGGCTGCCAAGTGTGTTGTTCTTGATCGACCAAGTGAAAACGTTCACGCTGCTGATGGCCTTCGCGTCGTAAGCTTCACCAACTGGTCTCGCACTTCTTGATGCGTGAATGCCATCGCTCTGGAAAGTAAGCCACATTCCAGATTCAGTCTTGCCGAGGAACACTCCGAACGTCCACAAACGGTCACCTTTGCGCTTCGGTCTCAAGCGTTTCACCATAATCGTGCTTGCAAATGGTACGAGTTCTTCTCGATACGGTTGGCCTGTCATGAATTCATACGGTGTCTTTCCTGTGGCTGAGGACCGATGAAAACGGTTGAGTAGCCACGCAGAGTGTCGCATTGCCCACGACATCAGTGGGTGTTCATGGCTAAGAGGAAGTTCTGTCTTCACTCTGACCTCATCCAGGATACAATTCGCATGCCTTCTGACTGTTTGGACTGCACGCTCGGCCAAACCATTGCTTTCGTGATCATGGGGTACACTTGAAAGAAGTGTAGTGCTCAGGCCATGCGCTCCACGCATTTTCTGGAGTGCAATCTTCAAGCTTCTGCAAACACCTTCATTGTCTGCCTTCACATTGATTTCTGAGTACCCAAGCTGCAGTGTAGCTGTAGTCAACGCTTCGGTCATGTGCCTCAGCGCATCTGCGCCTCCTCTTCTTGCTACGGGCACGGCGACAAACCACTTGGACCATGCATCATTCGCTATTAGCGTGACCATGGGCTGCGCCTCAGAGCTGCTCGTTGAGGTGTACGCAAAGTCGAAACAGAGTGTTGACTTGCTGCTCTCTTCAGCGGGGGAGCGAGTCAATTCGCTCTTCCGATGCTGATTTTCTTTCGCCCGTGTGGCGACGCAATGCTCACACCAGCCAGCAAATGGCAGGTGCGTCAGGTTGTGTAGCATCACTTCCTGCTCATTGGGGCGTTCTTCGCGCTTCCTCATCAGCGGCGCGACCTGCGCTTCATACTGCCTGCGCCCGAGGGCTAGGCTGTCTGTCGCTTCGCGCTCCTGAGCTGCGCGAGACAAGCGCTTCAGCATCTGTTCTTTGCTGCCACTGCTTGGTACTTCAAATTCACGACAAAGTTGACGTAAAATCTGCACGCTGCTATTCTTGCTGTACTCATAGCCATCGTAGGTGAACACAAGAGAATCTCGTTCAACTTCACCTCGAGGGGCTTCTTCCATATGCACATCTTCTGGGAGGAAACTTTTCTTTTCTTCTTCAAGCTTCTGTCTCTTTGCCTCCTGCTCTTGTGCACTGCTTCTTCTATCTTCACGAACAGGCTCTTTGAGACGAAATCTGGTCTGACCATACCACGGCAAAGCGAATGCTTCTTCAGGAGGTTCTGTGTCTCTGCTCCAATCATCTTCGTAACCATACAAATTCGTGGCATAGACACACTCGCCAATAGTGTATCTCCAGGACGTCAAATTCTCAATGTCCGTGGGCATTCCAGCTACGTTCTCAGGGTTGAACTTGTGGGTGCGCGGCGTGTTGTGGTACCGCACAAGTTCCGTACCAGCCTTCTCGATGCTCCAAGTGTCGCTGGTTCTTGCTTCTTGTTCTTGGCGTTCATCTTTCTTCAAGGGGATACCCAAGACATTCAGCGGGATAACTCGTGACGACAATGCTGTCACCACTTCAAATTCCCCGCCTGCGCTGATATCCTCAAACGGGTCCATCTTCTGCGCATACTTCTTGCACACTTCAACGGCTTTCCATGTACCATCTTCTGTCTTGATCATCGTGCTTCTGTACGGAAAATCCTCCGTACGGTACATGTCCGTGGGATCTTTGTACTTCGACTGCGCCGGGGAGTAGTGCACAACCACAATGCTGTCTGTATCATGCCAGCCAGGTTCTTGCTTTCTTGCTGCATCAGCTATGTGGGAGTTCAGCTGAATGACGGTGCGAACGTGTTCCTGCTCCAGGTTCACATAGGCTTCGCTCTCATACCTCTTTCCTGCTTGCAAATAAGCATAAGTAGCCAGCGAGTTCTTGTGGTAGTGAACAGGGATGTCTGACATTCCGTCTGACAACATCAAGCCATCATCCTTCTTGACAATCTCCCAGCCATTCTTGAGTAGCTTTCCGACTGCCAACAAAGGATTGACCACATTCGCAACGATGAAGCATTCTTGCATCTTGACTGCTTCTTGCTTCGAGCTGAACATAGTCAAGTTGATTGCTCTCTTTCCTTTTACAGGAATCTTTCTTCCTTGTGCGTCTCTGATGCCTGAATCGTTCTTCTTCTTCACAGGCACTCCCTCTTTGCCAAGCCACAGAGGAATGAGGCTGACATCGGCGCCACTGTCCAAGATCACTTCTATCTTCTCATAGACAGGACTGCTCTCATAAAATGATTCTTGGACTGCACGGACACAAAGGTTGCAATCTTCTTCGTGCTCACAACCATCTTTCCACCACAACATCAAAGGATCATCTTCTTCTTGGTGCTCGTGTTCTTCTTCTTCTTGCTCTGCATCGCTAAGCTGAAATTCTTCAACACGTAGCACACGACCAAAATAGTCAATCTCAAGTTCTTCTTCTGCCTCCGTGTCGACTTCGAAAACTTCTGGATACTGTTGTGGAGGATCTCCAATGTGGATCATGGAGATTTGACGCACGGTCTTTGCTTGGTTCCTGCTGACGCTCGTCACGTTCGTGGTGCTTGACGTGCTTGGTGCTGCAGTAGAACTGGCTGCTGTGGTACTTTGCTGGTCGTCGTTCACGTTTCGAACATCACCAAAATCTCTCTGCTTCTGTCTGCATTGGGCTTCAAAGTGACCAGGCTTTCCACAGTAATGACAACACTGAGGACCAAAGCTTGCTTTTCCGCGTCCTTTTCCAAATCCACGACCAAATCCTTTTCCACGACCAAAACGACCGCGACCTCGACCACGACCTTTTCCTCTTCCTCGTCCTTTGGAGTTGTAGCCGTAGTCGTTGCCATACTTGCCTTTTCCTTTGGACTTTCCTTTCCTCCATTTTCCTTTGCCCTTTCCTTTGCCTTTGCTGAACTTTCCTTTTCCTTTTCCTTTGGATCTCCAGGGCCTTTTTCTATCATCTTTGTTCACGTTGCTGACATCCATGTCTGCTTGTCCACCGTGGTCGTTGCCGGCGTTGATCAAGTCAGTTGTGGTCCAGCGCGTGTTTTGCTCATAGGACAGGAGAAACTGACGAAGACTTGAATACTTTGTATCATCTCTCAAGTTGAGCAACATGTGTTGTCGAAGTTGACCATCTTGCTGATTGAGGATAATTGAAATCTTCAAATCATCTTGCACCACATCTCCTGATGCCTTTTCATACTGCTCGATTGCTTCTTCGAATGCAAGGATGTTCTCCATGGTGGTCTTCTTGTTTTCAAACTTGTACTTCGTGAGGGTAGTCAGCAAACGAAGACTTCTACCACGAGTGTAGGGTTCGTGTTCTTCGAGCAAAATTCTCCATGCTTCTAAACCATTCTCCTCTGTAATCTGCTTGATCGTTCTCAATGGGCGACCTTTCGTGTACGAAGTGAGGATCGTGTAGAGCTTCTTGCTAACGGCTTTGTGTTCGTCACTCAAGGTGGAAAACTCAACAGCTTCACTTCTCTTTGCTTCAACGGCTTCAATTCTTGCTAACATCTCTGGGTCCAACGCTCCAATCCAGGTTCGCATCTTGTGTCTGAATTCACTCCAGCCTTCATGCTCTTCTTTGAAACTGCTTGGGTTGAACACGTCGGGGGTCTTGATCATCTTGTGCAACTCGACATCTCCCTTCTCTCTTCTCTTTTCTCTTTCTGCTTGCGCTTGTTCTCGTGCTTCTTGATGCTCACGAAAATCTCGATGAGTTTGACCCATATTGTTGATCATGCTTGCTGCCTCGTGGACCGCTGTGCTCGTTCTCGTAGCCACTTGTAGCATGTTGCGAAACATTTCTCTCATCTCACCTTCACTGGCTGCTGCTGCGCTTTGAGCTGCTGTGCTTGCTTGCTGCTGCTGGGATGCTTGCTGCTGAACTGCGCTAACCAGGTCGTTTATCTGTTGGGTGTTCGTTTCTGTCTGCTGGGCCAAAGATTGCATTGCTTGCTCCATCTGAGCATTCATGGCTTCAGCTGCTTGCGTGTTTGTATACAGCAACACAATGAACATGAGCGTCTTCTTCTGAACACCACATGCACGAACTTCTTGATACCTGGCTCTCCTTGAAACTCTTCTCTTCAAACACTCTTTTCTTTTGCTTTGGATGGCACACATGTTGTACAGGCTGATCCAAGTAACCAAACCAATCGGGGTGCACATCACGATCATCAACACGAAAATGATTTCCTTCTGCTTGTGAAACATGACTGAGATCTCAGGGGCGTAGCTCGACTCAAGGCTTCGAAGGAATCTTCTTGTACCTTCATACCATCTTTTCACCTCAATCTTCAAATTCGTGATGTCGAAGTTTCTTGATGCTTCAAATCCTGCGATCATGTACTTCACAATCTCGAGGTTGTAGTTTTCTTCGTTGTCTTGATCTTCATAGCGTATTGGGGCTTCTTTGGTTTGACGACGCTGCAAACTGAAGGACATGAGCTCCACATGTTCTGTCTCTTCTCTCTCTCTTTTCACATGCACATTCTTGCTGCTTCCACCAAGTGCATGAGTCGCATGCTGCACCTCGGCATGCTCATCCTCCAAGGCAATAGTCTTCAGGTCATCCTGGAGGGAAATCGAATTCCTGGGCAGCGGCTTTGACATAACGAGCTCTGCTTCATCTAGCAATATCTCTGTACTGCTTCTTGCTGCCTTTGCTTTCACATTCTTGATCATCAACAACCAACCTTCTGCTGTAACGAGCCCTGCACAAGGTAGAAGAACTGCACTGCAAAGGACTCTCATCCAGAAACCACATCCAGTCATCTGGGTAAACCTCCTTCTCTTTACTTCTGTCTGCCCTTGAATGTAAACATAGCCATCTGGAAAGCAAACTCTACATCCAGGTGCACGTACGACTTGCGCCTGATCCGCACTGTCCAGGCCACGGCATTCTCGATGCTTGTGCACTGCTGTTCTTGACTTTGCAATGTAAACATCAGGCATGAACTCTTCATGGGCGACAGTCTCGATCTCTCACTCTTCAGTTGCAATCTCTCGCAAGAACGACCACGCCATTCCTGCTAAAATGCTGCTCATGAAAACCAGCACTGCAAACAGGAACAATTCCTGCTGCCATCTTCCTGAACTCAAAGCGTCCAGGGCACCACTGCTTGCTGCAACTGTCTGCTCTGCCATATGCTGAAGGTTCTGGAGGTTGCTGGCACACACTTCTCGCACAGACATGAAAACCATCATGCTCCATGGAAAAATCTTCGTCCATCCAGCTTGCTGTAGCATCATCGCACCCTGACTCAGGTGCTCCGCTACCATGTTGAAAAACGTGGTAAACATCATGGCTCACTTTTCCTACCACGCTCTAAAGGCAAAACAACTTTTCTCGCTTTCGACTCTTGAGCCTAAGCCTCCGGTGTCAAACTCGTTCTGCTCAGACTCAACATGCCTTAGGGCATTTGGTGTCTTTCCTACTGCACCCATTCACTGTACCTGGATACATGCTGTACACTTAACACAGTACTCGAAATCGTCGAAGAGGCCGGGAGCACACATGTAGCACCGAGTGCGCAGGTGCGTCGCAAAAGGCGACGTTGCCAGATTCACAAAACCACCATCATGCAGCCACCGATGCGAATACATTCAGCACCAGCCAAGGCCGTTCACGAGAAGGTTCACAAGTCCGCCATCACAGGTGGGGCATAGTCGTGCCTTGGCACGGGACGTTGCAGGTGTCAACCTTCTTGATCCGAAGTATAAAGTTGCCCCATGGTGGTCAGCCAGTGGGGACTTAACGGCAAGAACAAAGGGTAGGACCAGCCCAGAGCACTCCATGGTGGTCAGCCAGTGGAGCCTCTCCGAGCACAAGGCGCAACGTTCTTTTGACTCACAAGAGTCTCGTCCGACGGCCAAAGCAGGCTTGACTGCTTCGTTCCAATCAGAGCCATCAGGTAAACCCAAGCAGGCGGGGACCCCACCTGCCCGCAGGAAGCGGGAGAGTCCCCCAGTCGAAACTTCGCACTCAAGGCCAAGCAACTATCTCCTTGGCCGGTGAGGGTTGAGGGTTCAATAACCAGAATCAGACCCTCCATGCCCAAACCGACAGACGTCCGCGAGGAGATGTGAGGGCTCACATCACGCTTGGCCACCTACCGATGGGGAGGTAGTCATGTATGGCTGCTTTGACGCAAGCAGAGATATACACCCAAGCAGGCAGGGAACCCCGCAGCAACCCAAGCACAGGCGAGAATGGCTCTCGTGAAGGCCAGGTTGTCCACAGGTGCTCGATGGCACATTGCCAGGGAAGTGGAAACCTGATCTCCGCGTAGAAGTGTCCACAGCCCAGAAGCAGCATCCCCTAGCTGGTCTCTCCCAATTGGCATGACGCCGTTGTACGACAAGGGGGTGTCACCGTCCAGACGAGAGATGGTCAACACTCAAGTCCGAGGGGTTCACACACGGTCGTAGCACATAGAAGCGGGCAACCTGCCCACCTAGAGGGGGCAGAGGAAAGGAAGATTGGCCGTTTTACCGATGACAAAGCTGGAACATCCAGGCAGGACCGGTCCAGGGTAGTCCGTGGCAGATGGCCAGTGGAGCAACCACGAAAGAAAGGCCCCCCGTTCCCACAGGCACACCGCGGGGCCGACCCAGAAGGGTGTTCACAGCTGCAAGCTGTAAGCACACAAAAGACAAGCACGATCCAATCCGTGGCATAGACCACGAGAGGGTTGCCAAACCAAGAGTATCCCGAGGTAGTCTTGCGGCATGTATCGGCGAGGAGATGTGAGGGCTCACATCACGCTAGGCAGCATGCCATGAAAGGACTCAATGGTGCGTTCGCATGGCGTCAGTAGGAGCCCTCAGATGACAGTTTGCTGTCTATTGCCAGGAGCCATCCCAGTCCGGACGCCGGGAGCGATGGCCAGCTGAGGTGGTATGGGAACGCTTCCCTGTCTTTGCGGTACGGCTGGGCATGACCTGCATTGGAGGCAGCTCTTGCTCATCAACCCCCCACTCAGGGATGCCGTCCGGAATGGGGATACGCATGTATCTTGTCATTGAGGTTTGGGCCGCGAGCCACATCACCCGGACAGCTTCCTGGATTTGCCTGTACTGCACAACACCTTCGTCCTTATACTGAAGGGGGAAGGAGTAACTGCAGCACGCAGGGCCGAAGGATCAGGGTCCTTGGGGGTGCCATGACAGTACATCCTAAACCAGAAGCTGTTGAGTCGCTGCTTGGTTGGATGTTTGGCTCGCATGAGCCCCTTAATGGCAGCCCAATGAGCAGTGGCTGCGTCATACCACGCATTTTGGGGACGTTGGGGCCCATGCTTGGTGGGTGTGGTGCTGATCCCTTTCCAATGCGCATCAAAGATGACTGGCAGCCGGAAAGGGGCGGAGACATCCACTTCTCGCAAAGCTGCAAGGTCAGTGGTTCGCAGCTCCGAGAAGCGCCAATCATTCACCTGTGCCTCGGGTTCGTCCTCCGCGTCCGACATGTCATCCATCGGGCAGGGAGAGCCTTCGTTAGTTTCGGAAGAGATGCTGACGACCTCCGGCGAGGTTGCTGCAGTGTTCGCTTCCACAGGCGCAGCACAGGGCGAGGAGAGCAAGCACTCTAGGGGCAACACTCGCCGTAGAAAAACAGCCATTCTGTGAGAAGTGTCAGGCCATTCCAAGTTAAAAACTGACCAAAAATGTTCAATGTTTTGGTTGGCCACCGAGGCCGCAAGAGCAAGCCGGATGGCGTCAAGGAAATGGGCAGGGGGGAGGTCCGGCCTAAATTCTTGATAGTGCCTTTGCCCAAGTGTCTGTGTGCCCTGCAGCGTGATGCCTAGGAACGTATTCAGGCTGGGCTGGGCAAGCCTGGCCGTTTCCACGTCCGTGTGCTTAGCAGCTGCGGCCCATGCCTGCAAGGCTTCTTGGGAGGCTTGGCCAGTGACTTGTGGCAGTCCACTGTGCGCGTCCATCACATATTTGGTAGTAGGGCACGTGGGACACCGATAAGCGCGGCCAGCCAAGAAGGCCACCATGGCTGCAGGCGGCACATTGATCTGCAGGTCAGTAATTTTATTGTCAGATTCAGGAAAACCAATAACAATGGGCAGCCCTGCCGTACGGTCCAGGGGACCTTTTTGGTGGGACTCGAATGCGAGCAGAAGTGCACCCAGCCAATAATCTGGGTCAGCGTAGCTGAGCATTGCAGGAAAACTGGCATTGATGACACTCGGCAAGTCCGACACCGCAAAGAAAAGATCCGCGATGTACTGCGCTGTGGTAAGAAAGCCATACCCCACCAGGGACTCCGAAAGCCTCGCTTTGTCCAGCTGCGGGACCGGGCAATCCAACATTTCAGCAAGGTCGAAATGCTGCAATGCCCCCGACAATCTAAGGCACTGCGTGATGATAGGGTCATAAACCTTCAAATACGCTGCCGGAAACGTTTCAGGCAGATGCAGTAGCGTGTCAGCGATTCCGATCAGCATATCCGAGTCTTGCAGCTGGTTCGGTATGCCGTTCAAAAAACACCTCATAGGCCCTATATGCCCGTGAGGTGTTGCGAGTCACGCAGGTTCATGTAGGGCCGAGGTTTGACATTCTTACCAAAGTGATGTCCCGCTGCAAGTGCGCGCCACATGAGATCACAGACCGAGACTGTGTTGCTCTGCATGATGGGTGCGCAGGCTGGGGCGCTGGGATCGCGGGTGCCGCTGGGCTCGCTAGGCCCTCGAGGCTTGGCTTTTGGTGGTTCCAGCTGCTGAGAGCCGTCTTTGTCCAAAGCGAGAGGCCGACTTTCCTTGCGAGCTTGGACAGCGGGCACAGGCCTGGCGGGGATGGGCGTCAGGCCATGGGGAGGCATAGGGAGATCCGATTTTGCTTCCGTCAGGCCAAGTGAGTCCGTGGGAGACTTAGCGCAAGGGGGCTGTGACGCCTCAACCGTCCTAATCCCATCCGGAGATGCTGTGTGCGTGGGCCGTGTCCGGGGGCTGGGTGGACGTCGTACGCCAGGCGGCGGGTCCCGAATGTTGCCGCCACTACGGGGTGGACACGAGGCGGCGCTACCCCCTCCGATCCTGTGATCAACTTCACTAGAGGGAGTCGTCACACAAGCATCCAGAGCAATAGGACTCGCGGCCGGCACAACCGCAGGCTCTTTCGTTGCAGGCTCCTTCGTCAGTGGTCCTCTCTCCCGCGTTGGGGTGCTGCAAGGGGTGCGGGAAACGTCCCGTCTAGCTGGCGGAGGCGGGCTGACAGCTGCCGCAATGGAGCCCCTCGCGGCCCGAGGCTGGAGCCATGGTGTACCCCACCGCTCGCCATGGCGCGCGTTTGTGGTAGCCTCGCCTTGGGCTGGCGACTGCTGCGGCGTAGGAACCTCGACTGCAGTAGCAACTACCACGTCGGGACTGTTCGTTGAGCCGATCCCCGCTTGGGCGGCATCCTAATGCTGGTGTCCCCTAGCAAGCAGGTGAGGTACTGGGCGACCCCATCTCCTTCCCTCACCGGCTGGAAGGGGACACAATACACAGCATTGGGCAGGGGCTCCAGGACGAAGCCGCGCGTTTGCAGACTAACAATGGTGCCCGAATAGGAGTTGGAGGTGAAAGAGGGACTCCCCCATCCTTCTTGCTGAAGTGTGCGGTAAAAAACCTCCCGCTTATCTCCCCAGGTGGCCTTCAAAGCCCACGCTTGATGCAGGGGTGGTGTTCCAAAGAGGTCCAGCCCAACTTTGCGTTCCGCAGGCAGCACGATGCTGGCTACTGTCCGTTCTCGGAAGGCTTGCTTGTGTAATCCCGTTGCAATGCCAGGGCCATCCATGCTCCACAAGCTGGCTTGTGCGCGCACATATTCAGCGCAGTCAATTAGGCCCCCGGTTGCGCAGGCCGCCATTTGGAAGCATGCACCTATACCATCAGAGTAGTGCGGTGCCACGAAAACCAACCCAAGCCCTCTCGTAAAGGAGGAGGTGGCTCGGGCAAACCCTGCCTCGCTACTAAACAGGAATCCAGAAGCCCGACATGTCACAAAGACACATATCCCAAATGTGGGGCCAGTGGAGCAGGCCGTGGTGATAGCGCCGAAGAAGCGTTTAAGGGACCCTATGCGATTCATGAGGAAGGTCCGAAACGTCACAAGGCTCCAAGTGTTGGGCGCGCCAGTCAGCGGGAAGTCTTCTGCGGTTTGGCAGGCTTCAAGTAGGCTCATATCGTCATGGAGTCAGGATAGACCTGGTGCCCAAAAGTGAGCACAATGTCCGCCAGGACCATGCTGAGGTCGTAGCTTCTGCCTATTTTGGTTTGGGTCTCATCCTGATCTTGCACCCGTACCCATCGACACGTTTCCATCCACCTGCCTGCAAGGCTACGCAGTGGCCGCCCGAGCAGGTGCTGCATCGTGGGACCTGGTGGCATACGTAGCCGAAGGACCCTGCCTATCAGCTCGAAGCGGCACGCCTCCGAGTACCGACATGCGTATAGAATGGCAGCAATCTCAGGAGGGAGGCGCATGGATGAACAGAGCGAGAGGTTGACAGCCGGTCCGACAATGGCCTTCAGCCCGGCAGCCTGCATGACTGTCTCGGCTTGCTTCGGTTTGACGATGCTTATACAGAGAATCGATTCCAGCATCGAGACCGCTGAGAACAATACCTCAGACGCTCCAGAGAAACGGTGGGGCTAGCCCCAAGAGGGCATCTCGCCTTGTCCCTTTTTCCACGGGAACTTTGGCCCGTTTGCCGCAAAAGGGCCGCAGGCAAGGTGGCTGGCGTGTGGAGGTCGGCAGGGACCGCATTGAGGCCACAAATCTTTTGCTCCAACAACTCCGTGACGAAGTGGTAATTGGGTCGCGATCCTCCAGCGGGCTGTCTGTGGTCGCCAATCATGACATCAAGTGCATGCTTGATGTGCGCCAGAATGGTGTTGGAACCAGGCGTGCCCAATTGCTGGGCTTCATCTCGGAGGAGCAACTCAACATCCTTTAGACGGTTAATGAGCTGCGAGTAGGGAAAGCTAAGCCTTGCCACAATCGTACCATGTGTCGTGGCTACAAGTAGCCCCCGGTACAAATCGTGCACATCAAAAGGGAGCTTATGTGTGTCCTTCTCCTTGTTACCCGGTATGCGAACGATGCGGCTGCGAACAAATTCATTGCTAGCAGTCGTGAGCCTATCAACCGCTTCGACATAGGCCCGAACCGATTCATTGCCATGAGCGGTGTACAGGGTGAGCCGGCTCGTCAGGCACGCAAGGAGTACTCCTAGAAACGCGCAGGATCGTGTCTTCCCGCTGCCGGGCGCACCCGTTATGAATACAGAAGTACGATTAGCGGCCAGGCCGTACGAGCACGCTCCCAGCAGCGCTGCCAGGTGTCCGTCCGCCCCCCAAAAGGTATCACAGAGGCACGTAAGGAAGGCGGGACCAACCGCGAGCGCAAAGATGCTGGCTCGAGTCCTCGGATCGTGCTCGTTGCTCAACGAGTCATGGGACAGGCGTAGACACTCCGCATGCCACAGCGCAGGAGTCCGGGCGTCCTCTTGGCCGGGCAGCGGAGAGTCAGGCAGCGTAGCTAACACGCCACTCAGCAGCGTCGGCGTCCATTCTTTGCGATAGGATTGTTCCTCCGCAAGCCAAAGGTTGAGGAAGCTTTGCAAGGGGTTGGAAGCCCCCGGACCCGCAGTAAGCGATGCCTGCGCAGCTTGCGTTTCGTGCTTGCCTCTGAAGACTTGGCAGACCTCCGGGTGAATGAGCTGTGCCCATGTGTCGTGCCAGTTCCCTCTCACCACTAGCCCGATAAGGAGGACAAGCACTAAATCTGTGAGAAAGCCCGGCAACCACTGTGGCTGCCGGATGGCATCAAGAGGCGAGTCTTCTAGCGGAACGCCCAATGCAACATGCTGCCTTTCCCAGGCATGTGTAACAGAGCATCCCAAAGCGGGGTAGAGGCTCCTCCGGGCAGAACCTCAAGCTGGCTGACTCTCGGCAGCGAGGGTCGTTGCGCGAATTGGTTGTGCTGTTCATCAGTCAAGAGCAGGGCAATGGTTATATTGACTGGCTGCATGGCCTTACTCTCTCCAGGGCCGGTGAAAAGCTTCTTCGGGGCAAGGAGCTCTATAAACATGCCTGGGTAGGCCACATCCCCCTTGTCTTCTCTCAAGGTAACCAGCAGAGCAGTGCCCTTGGCCGGCACTTTTCCAGCGACAGCAAACCACTTTTTAGCCCAGTCACGCCAACTCCGGTGTAAGGAGCATGACCGATGCCCTTGGGTAAACTCGATGGAGAAGGCAGATTGGCCATGTACGCGTGCCGGGCTTTATCGCCACAGGGGTGGCGGCCCGCTTGACCGCAGCTTGCTCTGGGTAGTGATACTGTTCCGAGGGCTCCTCCTCGATTTCTGCTTCCGAGGCCATGGCTAAAAACTGATAACCCAGCATGTCAACCAGGCGCTCTAACGACAGGTGGGGGAGCCACATACCCAAAACTAGTTTCATCGTGGGACCAAGTTCATGATACGGGGGCGGCAAATCAGCCAGATGCGGCTTGGCATCCGTCAGGAGGACTTGGGTACAGTCAGCACGGAGACTTGCAATGCTCCGGTTCTCAGCGGAAGGTATCCGGAGAAAAGCCTCCATATCGGGGCGTCTGATTTGCCGTCCCAGCACGGAGTTGATGAAAGTTTTAGACTTATCCGAAAGCTGGACAGAGCCACACGCAACCCCCATCAAACCTGCTCGCACTGTGCGATCCATCCGGGGGTCGGCCAAGCCGCAAATCTTTTTAGTCAATTCCTTATGCACATAATCCCCCGGCGTGAGCTGGAATAGCTCTTCACTGTGGACAAAGTGACCATAAGAGTGTCCACCACTGCCAAGTGACTCAGGTCCAGTGAAGTAGTAGAGACGCGCTCCCGCGCCAATCGCTTGCGTCCTTGCTGCCTGGCTGGGCCGGAAGATACAAAGCTGGTCGCTCTCATGATGGACAAGACTAACAGCGTGCCGCAATTCCGAACCCAGGATATATTGCAGCATGGCCCGTGGCATGGCAACGCCGCCCAAACGTGCCTTGATGTGGACAAAATCGCCCTTGCAGTCAGGAAGCTTTTGGCGCTCATGCCAAGCGATAGCCACAGCAGCGCCCGTATACGACCCAGCAGAGAAACCCGTAACGCACAGTTTGCACTCGCCAGCTCTACCCGCGGCGAGGCCCACATGCAGAGCGGTCAGCGCAGCAGTATGTGGCATGTGCAAGTGAGCCAGGGCAGGGCACATTGTCAGGGAGGCTTCTACCGAGCTGATTCTAGCACGAACCGCCGCTGGCAGACCGCATCCTTCGACCTGAGGGTACAGAGCACGTGCCCATAGCTGGGCGGCTTGGGGCAGGAGCAACAATGCATGTGCGGCATTACCGCTGGTCGAAAGCAACAACGGGCGTTGTGTGTCCTCATATCGGACCTTTTTGCCCTGGTTGTCCCGGACTGTTTCCATTTCTAAGCCAGTGAGTGCATAGGAATTGGCTGTGTGAATGATGCTACCCGACACAGTGGGGGGCGTATTCTCGGCCTTCCCATTCATCCCGCTAATGAAGAGCGACCGACATTCCCCTGAGGGGGTTAGGTGAGGCTTTGGAGGCGGGTACTGGTAGGCAGGAAAGGCAAAGGCTGCCAGGGCTTGTTGCACACGCATGGCTAGTCCATCATCCCAGTATTGACTGAGGCCCAACGGCGTGACCTTTATGTCTGCGGCGAAGAGAGGCCACGGCAGATCCGCCTGGGCCAGCCAAGCATGCGCAGCGGCAGCAAGAAGAGCAAGCGGCCCAGTTGGGGTATTGGGTCGACTGCGCCATTTCGGGGTGGCCCTGCAGGAAGATAGGGCATCTTTCTTCCAAAACATGAGGACCCCAGGGAAGAGCTGGAGCCGCACTGGTCCACTGCCCTTTTTCCCAACAGAGGCCCACAGAGGGACGGTGTCCCCGTTGCCCCAGACCGACTCGGGTAGAGTAGGCAGCCGTACCACACTCCCCCACTGCGGCAAGATGTTTTTGCCTTTGGCACCATATCCATGCACAAAAGGAGGGGGTATAACCTCGGCGTATCGGTTCGCCATGAATAAGTCAGGACCAGGTAGGATTGCCAAACGGGAGTGCGAGCCGCCGTAACCCATGAGCAAGGGAAGAAATCCCTGTTCATATGGGCCTTGTCCCCATGTTTTGACCCCTCTGACCTGCCTGACTGGGGAGGCGCCAAACTGGATGTCTGGCTCTGGCCGGCCAGCAGTAAGGTCGGCCGTTTTCCACGCAACCTCATGTATGTATCTTCCTAAAAGTGCCCACGCAAACACAAAGTCAGAGTGCTTGTGAGCAGTGGTTCCGGCAAGAGGGGTGTTGCGTAGACATTGCCGATAATGGATCTGGTCCAACGGCACCTGCTCATGCATACCAGGCAATGGAGTGGGCACTTCACTGGGCATGATGACTAGCTGCAGGGCTCGGCTCAACGCAGTACCAATTGAGGTCACCGCACTAGCGACGTTGCCAGGGATGCAGAAGCGAGGGGGCCGGGGATGTTTGCCGTCCGGAGCATTCGGGTAGAAGAGGACCAATCCCCCATTTGCTTCGAGCTGGTCCTCGGACGCACAAACCATGCCAATTGAGTTTGGCGATCGGGCCCCACACGGTATGGACCCGTCCGGCGAGCAACTCCACGGCGAGGCTGGAAGCGAGCCACAGGGCTGTGTCTCGTCCGTCTCGACTTCCATGCTGCCCAGTGACTCCGTCGAGAGGGTATTGGGCAGTAGATCGAGGACTGCAAACCTTCGCAGCTCTTCTGCTTCCCACCTGGCAGTGAACAAGGTGTCATGGTCAAGCAACATCAAGACCACCCCTGGCGCAAGGACTCTGAGGACTGCCAGAATTTCGGGCCCCGCCCACGTAAAGTGCACAGAAGCTAGCCCCGCTTCCTTGGTGTTAACCAAGATGGGAAACCACCTCTCCTTAAACGGGCCTTCCCACTGCATGCGTGCTACCAAATGCCGGACAAAGTAGGGGAAGTGCGGAATAGACAAGAAGCAGCGACTATCCGTGACTAAGAGCAGGACATGGGCTCCTGCGGACTCAGCAGCCCGGAGCTGTGGAAGTAGGCAGCCGAGTCTGAGTAATGCATTGTAGTCAATCTCTGGGTGGAGACCTTGCGGCTCAGGCGGTTCGCCGGAAATGGCTCCCGAGGCCAGTTTCAATGGCAGTACGCCGCTAGGGGTGGGCTCAGGGAAATTCTGATTGCTTTCTAGTGCCTGCGCGAGATCCTCAGGCTCCTGAGGCCCCGGCGCATGGTCAGCACTGAGAGCGCGAAGCTGGCATATAGCCTGCATTGCGGTCGCCGCAAGGACCTGTGGACCTGGGTGGCTAGGGACCTGCCAAGGTGGCAGGTCGGCTGCAACTGGCGCGGGAGGTGGCCTCCCATGTGGAATTCGCGGCTCGATCCTACTGACCTCACTCACTGGGTATTCTCCAACACGTGGAGGAATCGGCGGTATGGGAGGGCGAGGACTCTTATCCGGCCAGCAGACCCGAGGTGGATTAGGTGATGGAGTTTGCCAGGGCCCGGGAGACAGGGCTGTCTCCCTACCCGCTCCTTGTTCGGTGACAACACTCGCCCAAGGGGGAAGGTCTATCGCGTCACCAGGCAAAGCACTGTGCGTGGACACCGCTCGCCCCATGAGGGCACTGCTATGCGGCATGATGCCGATGCCTGGCCTCCATGCATGCAGGAGAAAACAGCGAACCGTGGGTTGCCGGGCGAAGCAGACGGCGTTGCTGTTTCTCAAAAAGGCAGAATGGTCCAGACACAACAAGGGTTGTATTTCCGGCGGAAAGTATCGGCACCAACCGGCAGCATCGAGTTCGTGAGGCAGGATGACGCCGGCTTGCATCTGCCTGGTCATTGCGACATCACTGGTCCCTAAAGTGGCAAGTGCAGTGAGTTGCCCTCTCCTGGCAACGTGGACTTGGAGCACTTGCGCTCCAACCCGGATCGCGTACGGTTGACAGGCATACGACTCCATGGCATCACTCACCGAACATGGCAGGCCAAACTCATGTGACTACCCCACAGGCAGCGGAGAACCACGAGGCAACCTCCAGACACCAAGATCCCTGGAAAGCCCTTACAAAAACTAGGGAGGGACTCAAGGAAAGGGAGGACCAAACAAAAAGCACAGCACACAGGAGAGAAGAAGCAGAAAGGCGAGAAAAAACCAGTCAGGAGCGTTACAACCCTCTACACAATGGGTTCCTCGTTCAGTCAGCCAGCCACCCTTAGCTTGAGCCAGGGCACATCCAACGCGCAACCTGAAAAGGGATGCAGCGTGTCATCGCAGGTGGCTGTTACTTGTGGCTGCAATGTGCTGCATGTACAAAGCAATGACCTGGAGACGATGGCATCCTTTACTTTGTCCGTGCACAGTAGTAGCACCAGAATGCAGGCGTACCTCGGTTGCTGGTCTGTTTGTAGCGGCAACACAAGGGCCGGCGCGCATAAATCGATTAAAATGGAAAAAGGAAGGCACTCTCTACCCTGCCCCGACGACTACTCCGGGAGCTCGATATGGTCCGCCAGCAGCCAATCAGGATCGCTCAGCAATGCAGGCCACACCACATGCTCCGGGTCCTTGCCGATAACCACCTGGCGGATTGTGAGGCCGGGGGCCCAGGGGTACTGCGTGCGTCCGTAGCCCTTGAAGGCGGTAAAGTGTGAGTCTTCGGAAAGGGCTTCTGCGACAGGAGGCACGCGATGATTGCCCCGCACCGAGTAGCACATCCGAAGGTGGTGCTGAAAGGTCTCTACGTCCTTTCGTCCGCCATAGACTAAAATTCGTGTCTCCCCGCCCGTTGGGGCTGGCAGCAAAGAAGGCAGCCTAATGG
The DNA here is from genome assembly GCA_905221605.1 of Symbiodinium natans. Lineage (NCBI taxonomy): Eukaryota > Dinophyceae > Suessiales > Symbiodiniaceae > Symbiodinium > Symbiodinium natans. The sequence continues at coordinate 157,306 of CAJNDS010000337.1, forward strand.
GGCCCATGCAAACACAAGCCCGGAAAGTCGCATGGGCCTCGGAAATTGCAATCTGGTAGGTGATGGTTCCTCCAGAGCCAAGGCCCATGAGATATGTGGGCAAGGAGATGCGAGGGCTCGCATCACGTTGGACGGCCAGTAGGAGCGGTAGAATTTCCATTGTATACACTGCCTTGGTCCAGGCAGCACCGTCAGGCAGCATCCAGGCAGGCGGTGAGCCTGCTTGTCCCGCCACAGGCCATGCGCAGGCAATGACGGCCTTTTTGAAAGCCAGGTTGCTCCACAGATACTCGATGGCCCCTTGCCAAGGCAGTGGGTGCATATTCTCCACATAGAAATGTCCACAACCAGGGAGGAGAAGCACTATCGAGTTGGCTTCCCCTGCATCCGCACTCGGCCGGGATACAACAAAGGGGAGGGTTGAACTGCCATGGCTCGCCGTAATCCAGGTGTTTTCACGCCCAGCTACGAGCGGAGGGGCGACCAATGGAGGAGGCTGCAGGTTCTCCAGGCCAAGGGGCTCTTGCAATGCCATGGCGAAGAAGAGGCAGCCTACCCAATTGATGGGGCAAGGTAGAGGAAGACTGGGCAGTCTTGCCTGAGAGCCGTGCCGTCCAGCGCAAAGAATGTCACACAACAACAAGCTTGCTCCCAACTTCCCCTGACTCAGCTCCCTTCAGTTGGAGACTACTACATCAGCAGTATAACATGATCAATGGTTACAACTTTCCAAATCGGTCAAGACAACAGCATGACATTACAGGAATGCCGCATGACCATGGATAACGACCGATGTACTAGGCCGCCGTTTGTTCCGTATTCGCACAAGGTCAGCGTTAGATGTCACTATCCGAATGCCGATTGTCCTCAAGCAGATGCATGGTCTCGTCATCTAAATGCTCGAGAATGTCGGTAGCAATACGTTCATCGAGGAAGCACGCTACCCACTCCAGAATGACGGCATTATCATTGGGGACAGCATCGGACATCGCTTGCAAAAGCAAATTGACTTTATCGGCAGTGAAACGCCATGCAAGCAAAAGATGCTGCTCCAAATGTGCTTTTATGAGGTAAATTGGAAAATCTTCCTGGCGATGCACAATGATTGGCCTGGCCCAGGCTAAAAGGGCATTCTGCTGTGGTCCAGGCGGACGTCTGAACATAGCCAGTAACGCCCCGTACTCCTGGGCAAGCTCGTTCCTCAAATCCTGCGAAAGATCTCGAAGGTGGTGTGCAAGCCAGGCACGATGACCTCCAACAGAGTGCGCGAGTTCGGCCGCAGCAACCATGGCGAGGGTCCGTTGATTAGGACGTCCTTGGGCTGCCGAGGCATCGCGGATTCCTTGCAGTACGAGGAGCTTGGTGAGCGATATCCAGCCAGCGCTACAAGTGTGGCCGTGGCCTGCGAGGATGGGCTCGCTGGAAAAGATCTCCGGGTGTTCGTAAGGGTAGCATCTTTCCCAGTCACTGTCGCCATCTCCATTGACAGCAGTGTAAAGGCTGCCACCAATGACCAACGAAGCAGCCATGCCGGGCAGTTAGTTCGGGGAGGGCAAGCGGGCGCCTGCTCCTGTGAGCCCTGGCGGCACAGAACAAGGGGGCAAGTTAGCGGGTAATACCATCACTCCTTTATGTTCGCGGCTGAGAGGGCTATGAGCCACAGGAACAAACTGTCAATCCATGCGGAGGACTAGGGCGTGTGAGTGCGGGCGCACTCACGTACCCAACATCAAATCACTCCCGCACCCTCACAAGATTCTCCGCAGGTAATACTCGGGAGCAAGGGAGCAACCCGAACGGGAGCTCCTGAGCCGCTTCACCGAGCCCCTGCTCGGAAATTGCGGTGAGGGGTCACTGCTCGTCAAACTTGTACAGAGAACGTAAATGGATCTACTGCCTTGAGAAGAGATGCAGGTTCCTACACCGCCGTGTGAGTGCGGGCGCACTCACGTGGCATGAGCAATTCAACCGTCCTCCTCCACTTGCCCAGTGACTGGGGTCCTAGCCTGGCTAGAGGAGGGGAATAGTATAGCATTGTTTCGCATTCGCGCGACACCCAAGTCCATCAATTCCGTAACATGAAGCTGCAATTTGAAATGGGTGCAGTTCACACGCACGACGGGCACAACACGCTGTGTACTGGCGAAGGTTGACGTCGATGTCACAAAACGCCTGCGCGATGCCCAAGCCCCGATGATACCTCCCCAGCGCCGACAAACAGCAGCCACTCTCGCGGTTTCCCTCAGGGACGGGAGGGCAACCCTATATATAATTCTCGACTCCAGGAGCGGCGTGAGGGAGGCGAGTAAAACAACAACCCCAATTCGACTGTTGTTGCCGCCAGAGGTACACTTGTGGAGGCTCAGAGAGGCCTTCGCGCGGCTCTATAATTAACCACAGGCTCAAGCACACAGTGCACGCATCAAAGAGGATACAACGCAATGCATCCAATGGGCAGTCGTGAAGGTGTCTATCGCTGTGCCTGGAGGCGGGCCTACAGTAGGCCGACGTAGGGCTCAACTGCGAGACAATCACAAGCAGCGGAGCAAGACATTCCATATGGATTTGAGGGCTGGATGCCTCAACCATGTCAGTGATGCCTTCCTGAGGGGAAGGCGGTGGACTACCTCGGATCTACAGAGTTGACCTGAGCCAGCACCAGCACCCATGAAAAAGTCCCGCCAACACATTCCCTAGAATGCAAAACCGCGAAAGCAGTGTGAAACTGGAGAACGAGACCCTCATGCTTCCAAGGCCAAGCATTAGTGAAGGGGCGGGGTCCCTACTGCATTTTCAGAAGTATGTTTGCATTCGGAGCAAAAGCTCGGAGTACTGCCGACGCAGGACTCGCAACTGCCCCTTGTGAGTCGGCCAGGACAAAAGATCGACACTCGAGGTGCCCACTGCGTTCTCTCATCGCTTGCACGCATTTGACCATCAACAGGGACACAGGCCAGCTACAAGAAGCCAAAACAGGGCAAGGTAGGTCATTCCAATCGCTTGGGTTGAGGAGCTGCAGGTGCCAGGACGGCCAGCCAACATTGACGGGTGGATGCGCAGCCCTTACAGCCAGGAGATCATTGTAGGCATCAGTGAACGGTGTGCCCACCGGCCAATCTACCAGGGCACAGCACGGAGGGACAGGTAGGTGACTAAGTTGCGAAACAGCGAAGACCCCAAGGAGATCTGGCTGCAGGCGGTTCGGGCACAAAGCACATAAGGCAGGGGAAAGTTGAGTGGTAAGTTGGAGAGTATCCCCTTCAAGAGTTTCTTGTCGAAAGGGGGCAACGCACCAAACGATTTGAATCATACAACCTTGATGTTGAGTAACGCGCACAAGGGTGAGATTGGCGACAAGGCCAGCATACCTTACCCTACAACGAGAAGCTGCTTCACGGACTGACCAAGGGGCAGGCACGTGACGCTGCAAGGTGGACTGTGTGCGAGGCCATAGACTGCCACAGTGGCCCTCTGCCTGCGGGTGAGGAGAATCCATTTGGGCAGGCCAATGATGCTCATGAGCAAGTCGCCCGCCCAGGAGCTGCCTTGCAGGAGTTTGATTGGCAAAGTCAGCTGTAAACGGTGAACGCAGTCGGAGGAAGCGGAGGCTCGCGAGTGGGAAGTCTCCAACTGCATGGACATCGTAAGTGCATTCGTCAAGAGGCGTGACTCCAAAGAACGCTCCGGCATGTTCCCCCGTGGGAATCGCAAAGAAGGGCATTCCCCTCAGACCTTCCAAGAGAAGTCGGAACCAGTGCGAATTTACTGATGCAAGACAGGCCACAGACTGGATAGCCAATTGGCACCAATGAAGCATGTGCCAATGAAAGTCTAAGCCGCCCGAGACCTGGCCGATCTTTATTTCTTGTCTTATGCTCCAACTAAGCCAAGCCTGGAAGGCATCAGCGGCATTTTCAGTGCCATGAACACTCTGCAATGGCAGGGCAAGAACAACCTTGATGTTGCAGAGATCCACAAGAAGGCGTTGCGCGACTGACGATGTCAGTCTTTGCACAGGGTCCTCTCCACCTCCGCAAAGAGGAATTAGAGGGTCATTGCCTAGGACCAGCGTCAAGGCCACGGGGGACAAATCCAAGGACAGAGCTTGCGGCAGAGAAAGAGTACGGGCGTACTCAAGCTGCCTTGGGTCGCTGTCAAGGCAATCTTCCTCTGTTGACATGCTCAAGTTGGGCCGTAAGGCAACGAGTCGTATAGTGTGGCGGCAGGAAAGTGACGTCGCTGGGCAGCCTCAGACTCCCATGAGCCAAAGCACTACTACGCTAGTGTGAGCCAAAGGCGGCAAGAAGGCGTTACCAATGCAGCAAAGCCAGCCGTCCTAGCATCAAAGTAGGCTGTGGGAGGCGGAGACCAGTCTAAACAGGTGACCTTCGAAGGTGAGGCACTTGTACTTAAGAAGCACCCTCGCATCCTCATGGAACGCTGTTTGGATTTTGGTGCACGTGTCCGCAACAAAGCCCTGTTCATCGCAAAGTACGAAAGCCCGACTTTCAAGGTAACCACTCCGTTGCCGCATGTGTTGCACAATTGTATTTGCAGCATTAGGACCGGCAGCATTGGATCGATTGTGAGATTGAGAGGGAGCATCCCATCAGGCGGATTGACAATACAGAGGCGCCTACTAAAGTAAGACCCTACCAGGACCGGATGTGCCTCTACCATGTGCTCAAGGAGGGGAAGGCAACAGCAATAAAGACCGTGCCAACAGGCCAATCAACAAGAAAGCTGACTAGAGGGACAGCAAAAGTCAGTCCCTGGACAACTACTTGGATTTGCACCAGATTGAGATCAAGTCGGAAGACCATGTTTTCCAGGAGGAGCGGAAGAAGTTCAGCGCCTAGTTGGGTAGAGTCGAGGAGGTACCACTCTCCGTGCGTGTAGGGTGAGCAACACATGGTGTACTTGAGCATACATCCAAACTCGAGTCCAACTTCAACGAGGACGAAGGTGGCGATTTGGCCAACGAAAGCACAGGTCGCACCAAGACCCTGTTCGTGAAAGGCGCAGGCCGTTTGGGTGGTGAACTGGTACTCTTGCACTCGTGGCGCACCGGTGCCATTCTCGGCTGGGAGGGGCCCAGAGGGGCGTTTAAGAACGCCAGGCCAAAAACCATGGTGGGTGGCACGAGCAAGCAGGGTGGGAGGTGACCTTTGGTATGCGAGAAGAGGTGCATGAAGACGGAAAACAGGCAGACAGGACAGCGAGCTCAACCGAAGAAAAAACACCTCGTAGCTGCCCAGGGTGGTAGTGGCCATTCTGCAAGATGCATGCAATGTTACCGGGAGCGCAATTATATACGCCTGCCCGATGTGGCCAGCAAGTACATTATGCCACGCCACACTCACCGAACCCATAGCGCGCAGAGTTTGCAACCCCCATTGCTGCCACTCAAGGCATCCGCATCCATCTATCTCCCTTAACTGGAGGGCAAGTCCCTTGGACCAACAGCGGTGGATAAGCTGGAGAGCAGCCCCAACCAATTCGGAGGACTTTACATCGGCATCCAAGTGTGCACGAATGGAGACCGTGCCAGCCAGCTGCATAATGCAAAAGGCGATACTGGACTCCACGGTGCAGAATTTGTTGTCATACGAGAAGAGGCAGGGCGAAGTATGGATGGAAGAGCCAAGAATCTTCCTAAGATGATCCGGCGCCAAATCCAGACAGAAGGCCAT